>JANJGN010000242.1:0-160000 GCA_026770705.1 Isurus oxyrinchus
CTTGGACGGTGAGGAGAGAGGAAGTGAAGGGGCAGGTGTTACATCTTTTGCGTGGGCATGGGGTGGTGCCATAGAAGGGGGTTGAGGAGTAGGGGGTGATGGAGGAGTGGACCAGGGTGTCCCGGAGGGAGCGATCCCTACGGAATGCCGATAAGGGGGGTGAAGGGAAGATGTGTTTGGTGGTGGCATCATGCTGGAGTTGGTGGAAATGGCGGAGGATGATCCTTTGAATGCGGAGGCTGGTGGGGTGATAAGTGAGGACAAGGGGGACCCTATCATGTTTCTGGGAGGGAGGAGAAGGCGTGAGGGCGGATGCACGGGAGATGGGCCGGACACAGTTGAGGGCCCTGTCAACGACCGTGGGTGGAAAACCTCGGTTAAGGAAGAAGGAGGGACATGTCAGAGGAACCGTTTTTGAAGGTAGCATCATCGGAACAGATGCGACGAAGGCGAAGGAACTGGGAGAATGGGATGGAGTCCTTACAGGAAGCGGGGTGTGAGGAGCTGTAGTCGAGGTAGCTGTGGGAGTCGGTGGGTTTGTAGTGGATATTGGTGGACAGTCTATCACCAGAGATTGAGACAGAGAGGTCAAGGAAGGGAAGGGAAGTGTCAGAGATGGACCACGTGAAAATGATGGAGGGGTCTCGTCGGGAATTGGAAAAATTTATTAATTTTGCTTCCAATCTCCACCCCTCCATCATTTTCACGTGGTCCATCTCTGACACTTCCCTTCCCTTCCTTGACCTCTCTGTCTCAATCTCTGGTGATAGACTGTCCACCAATATCCACTACAAACCCACCGACTCCCACAGCTACCTCGACTACAGCTCCTCACACCCCGCTTCCTGTAAGGACTCCATCCCATTCTCCCAGTTCCTTCGCCTTCGTCGCATCTGTTCCGATGATGCTACCTTCAAAAACGGTTCCTCTGACATGTCCTCCTTCTTCCTTAACCGAGGTTTTCCACCCACGGTCGTTGACAGGGCCCTCAACCGTGTCTGGCCCATCTCCCGTGCATCCGCCCTCACGCCCTTCTCCTCCCTCCCAGAAACATGATAGGGTCCCCCTTGTCCTCACTTATCACCCCACCAGCCTCCGCATTCAAAGGATCATCCTCCGCCATTTCCGCCAACTCCAGCATGATGCCACCACCAAACACATCTTCCCTTCACCCCCCTTATCGGCATTCCGTAGGGATCGCTCCCTCCGGGACACCCTGGTCCACTCCTCCATCACCCCCTACTCCTCAACCCCCTCCTATGGCACCACCCCATGCCCACGCAAAAGATGTAACACCTGCCCCTTCACTTCCTCTCTCCTCACCGTCCAAGGGCCCAAACATTCCTTTCAAGTGAAGCAGCATTTCACTTGCATTTCCCCCAACTTAGTCTACTGCATTCGTTGCTCCCAATGTGGTCTCCTCTACATTGGAGAGACCAAACGTAAACTGGGCGACCGCTTTGCAGAACACCTGCGGTCTGTCCGCAAGAATGACCCAAACCTCCCTGTGGCTTGCCATTTTAACACTCCACCCTGCTCTCTTGCCCACATGTCTGTCCTTGGCTTACTGCATTGTTCCAGTGAAGCCCAACGCAAACTGGAGGAACAACACCTCATCTTCCGACTAGGCACCTTACAGCCTTCCGGCCTGAATATTGAATTCAATAACTTTAGGTCGTGAGCTCCCTCCCCCATCCCCACCCCCTTTCTGTTTCCCCCCTTTTTTTCCCCTTTTTTTTTTCCCCTATTAATTTTATAGATTTTTCTTTTCCACCTATTTCCATTATTTTTAAATATTTTAAAATCTTTTATGCTCCCCCCACCCCCACTAGAGCTGTACCTTGAGTGCCCTACCATCCATTCTTAATTAGCACATTCGTTTAGATAATATCACCAACTTTAACTTTAACACCTATGTGTTCTTTTGTACCATTGTTACTGACATCTTTTGATGATCTGCTTCTATCACTGCTTGTTTGTCTACACAAGCACCTCTGTCTCTCTCTCTCTCTCTCCTCCCCCCCCCCCCACACACACACCTTAAACCAGCTTATATTTCAACTCTTTCCTGGACTCGAAATCAAGTTCTGTCGAAGGGTCATGAGGACTCGAAACGTCAACTCTTTTCTTCTCCGCCGGTGCTGCCGGACCTGCTGAGTTTTTCCAGGTAATTCTGTTTTTGTTTTTATCACGGAATCATTGCCGATTGCCGTTAATAAACCCATCTGGTTCACTAATGTGCTTTAGGGTGGGACATCTGCTGCCCTTACCTCGTCTGGCCTACATCTGACTCCGGGCCCACATTAATGCGGTTGACTCTTAAATGCCCTTGAGCAAGGGCAATTAGAGCAGGGCAACGAATGCTGACCAACCAGCGAGGCCCACATCCCATAAAAGAATAAAACAAATGTTTAAAACAACCATTTTTCCGCGTCTCTCGGTGCGAGGTTTCCCCCCGTGCAGTGATCAATGAACAGGAGGCGTTAGAATCGATCAAAGATAATCATCACAGCTCAGAGACAAGATGAACAAAGCAGGAGTTCCATTCCAATCCCACACGATGCAATAATCGAAAAGCTGAGATCTACAAATGCTGCAAATCTGAAATAAAGGAACAGAACATTCTGGAAAAGTAAAGGTTAGCCGGTTAGGATGCAATTCAGTGGAGTGAGAATCAGAGCTAACCTTTCAGATCGGTAAAAATGCATCCGAACTTGGAAATGCTGCAAGTGAAATAAATTTTGGTGAATGGTTTGGTGGGACAAGGGGGGAATCCATTGTAAGGGGTCCGGTTAATCTTTGCAGCCAGTGTCGTATTCATGGCTCAAGGACACCCCGGTGTTGGCAGATGGGAGGCCCCAGGGATAATTAAAGCAAACCTCGTGATTTCCTTTTGCGAAACAGCAGATACATGTCCGGGGTCACAAGAACCAACCAGGCAACAGTCTCCGGAATATTGGGATAAGAACGGGACAGTGGGATTCTCCTGGTGTCCTGGGACCACATTCCACCTTTAACAAACACCGCCCAATACAAACACATACACCGGCCTCCCAGTTCATCACTGCGGGGAAAGGAAGGCAGCAGCACAACTAGCAGAAAAAAAGTTCCCCCCTTCCCCACCCCCGTACACCAAAGTATTGTGGGAGGGGCTTTCACATCTGGATCACAATCCAAATGTAGATTCAGAAAATTGCAGTCTCCTTTTATAAGCCTGTCTCTTATTCACACAACACTTAGCCAGCGACCCGGGAACAGTGCGGTCCATCAATGATCTCAGCTAAACTGCCCTGTGCAAATCAACTAAAGTATTTCAGTCCAGCTGTGAGGTCCGGTCTCCCAGTGCAGTCCAGGACTTCAGGCTCCAGCTTCCAGTCATATAAACCCTCAGCTCCAGCAAGCAGGACCAAGGGAATCCTCCTTGTTTTCACCCTGTGTGTCTGTTTACCCCGTGAGTACCAATCAAACAAACCGACATTGTGTGGATTTAATATAAAGCTGCCCGAGTCCATCCCAATTACAGACACTGTCCGGGGTTTTAACCCCATTCTGTGGTTCGGCTCTGATGGTCCATTAAACTCTCTCTGTTTAACTTACAGGCTCTTTCAGTCAGTCAGTGACACAGACCCTGGCAGCGGTGACCAGGAAGGAGTGTCAGTCTCTCACCATCACCTGTGTATTATATGGTGGACTCTATGTTGTTGGCTTGAAGGACGGACATTTCTTCAAACAAACCCAGACTGGGACAGAGTGGGAGCGGATCTCCAGCGGGGGGAGAATGGTTGTGTCGGTGAATGAAGCAGAAAAGACATTTTCGCTGGAGATTCGGTATGTGAGAGTTGAAGATACGGCCACCTATTACTGTAAAGCTCAATACTGGTAATACACACAGTGATGGGCCTCGGCCTCCCGCGATACAAAAACACTCACTGCAGATTATCACAGAAACAAATGAAAAAGCGGAGTTAATCCCCACAGTTCCGCCTCACACCATCTGCCCCACAGTCTAGTTTATAATGAGATTAGGTTACTGTCGTTAACATCTTGAGTTTTATAAATCCCAAGTGTGTGCGGATGGTGATGTCTATCCTGGGATTGGTATCAGTGGGATAGGGAACGACTGATCCCAGTTACAAACCCCTAACACCAGATGTGATCCCGGCCTAACAGCTAGAATCGGGAACCGCTGTTTAACTAATGCCCCACGTCTCATCAAGTACTCGGGGGATTTTATACTGACTTGTAACACTGTGTTATTTTGGTACAGTCACAGTGAGAGAGACCGGAGCAAATACCTCTGAACGATCACAATATAAATTCTCCGGGCCCGGATAGTGAATTGTCGGGTTGATGTAATTTCCACTGTAACCTGGTGAGATTTCATTGTAATTCCAACATTCAGTTATCTTTCTTTGATATTTTTCACGGTTCATATGAAGCGAATATCTCGTTTCTGGGACCATTTACTCAGAGCTCAGGGACTCGCAAACAATAGTTTGAACCGACGGAGAGATTAGTCTGCTGAGACTGAGAGCCAGGACACTTTCCGACCGGAAAGATGTTTGAATCGGGCTGAGGGTAACGTTTCTAATAATTCACTACGGCTAGGAGAGGCGCCTCTCTGTGACACGGACCACTCTTCAGTCGGGCTCCCAGCTCAGCTCAGCGCGAAATAGCCTGGACGTAAGGGCGCCAGCCATAGGGACTAAAGGTGGTAAAAGGGTCTCGGCGATTAAGGCGCAACTGTTTGAGAGTCTGGATTTAGCTCAGTTTAGGGCCTCAAATTGATTATCATAATTAGAAAGTGCCTGGAGGCCTGATGCCACATCAATGCCCTTGTCCTGCTGTGTCTCCCCTGAGCAGTTGGAGCTGTTCTGTCTGGTCTCACTACCTTCTCCCATTCCTTATTCAGAACAAGGGGGTGCAATAAGATGATTTTGACCACGTTCTCTCTTTCGCCTGACAACTCGAGGAAAGAGCTCAATGAGATTAGGCAGCACAGAGAGTATTCCTTTGCGGTGAGGTCCGCAGAAAACTTCCAGAACAAACCTTGTTCAAGAGTTTTTTATGTCCCGAAAATGTGTCTCAGAGAGTCTCTGGATGTGGGTCCACTTCACAGGTGCAGCAGTAATGAGCATGAGATGGTCAGTAGTGAGCTGCCTTTAAAACTGCGCTTGAAATTAACACTAAGATTGTGTTTTTTCCCAAGCAAAATGACTGATTGGGAATGGTTGGACTGATTGGACTCTGTTAAGACTGGGCTTTAGTTGAAGCTTTTACACCAAATGCTGTGCAGCTTCTTAAAGTAGAGCCAGCAGACATTTTTGCAGCCTGCACAGCGGTTACCAGATCTGACCTCAATTTCTTTATCAGAATTACCTCGTGCTAAAGATGAGTTAAACCGGCGATTCAGCTGAACATCCAGCTTTGTCCCAAATTTTACTCTTTGGTGCCTGAAGTATTCATGAAAACCTGGCCCCTGCATCATCACCATAAGCCCCCACTCCCGCCCTCACACCCCACCCACAAACACACATACGCTTACACACATCCCCCAACAGCCACCCTGCCCCCACACCGCCACATCCGCACCCCCGCCCCCCACCCCCGCCCCCTACACGCATACTAAACCCCTTCAGATATGTGCACCGATGGAAAATGGCCAGGAATAAACTTAAGCCCAAGGGTGATTTATGTTTCGGGGAATTATACTGTAGGTAGCGTTGATTCTTCCAATAATGAGCTGCATCCAAGGACACGGGTAAGTGAGGTTGAACATTGGGGAGCCACTGGTCATAATCAAACTGTCCTCCTTACAGACCGGAGAGGTACCATAGGGCAGAACAATTGCAAGATGTGAGAATCAGCCCAGATTTTAGAAACGATAATTAGGGACAAAATTAACCGTCACCTGGACAAATGTAGATTCGCTATGGAAAGTCATCACTTTAAGAGGTGGTGGTGGCGTAGTATTATTATCACTCGACTACTAATCTAGAGTCCCAGGATAAAAATTTTGGGACCACGTCAGATCATTAAATTTGAATGCAATAAAAATCTGGAATTTAAAATAATCTAATATTCGCCAATTGTCGTAAAAACCCATCTGGGTCCCCCAATTTCATTAAGAGGTAGGAATCTGTTGTCCTTATCTGCCAATGTCCCACACATCACCATCCCTGGGTCTGCACTGCCCCACCGGAGGACAGACCCAGCAGATGTGGCGTCACAGAGGTCTGCAGTTGGGAGGAGTTGCACTAGGAGTCCTCAACATTGACTCCGGACCCCATGAAGTCTCATGGCATCACGTCAAACATGGGCAAGGAAACCTCCTGCTGATTACAATGTACTGTTCTCCCTCAGCTGTTGAATCAGTGCTCCTCCATTATTTGGAAGAAACACTGAGGGTGGCAAGGGCGCAGAAGATACTCTGGGTGGGGGACTTCAATGTTCATCACCAAGAGTGGCTCGGTGGCACCACTACTGGTCGAGCTCGCCGAGTCCTAAAGAGAGTCTGTGGCAGGTGATGAGGAAAAAACATACTTGATCTCATTCTCACATATTGTTAGGAGTGACTACCGCTCCTTCTGGAGACAACGCCCCATCTTCACATTGAGGATACCCTCAATCGAGCTGTGTGGGAATACCACTATTCTAACTGGGATAGATTTCGAGCATATCTAGCAACTCAAGACAGGGCAGCCATGTGGCACTGTGGGCCATGAGCAGCAGAAATGTACTCGAGCACAATCTGTAACCCCCATGGCCTGGCAGATCTCTCAATTTACCATTATCATCAAGGCATGGGATCAGTCCTGATTCAATGAAGAGTGTAGGAGATGCCAGGAGCAGCACCAGACATGTTTAAAAAATAGGTGTCAACCTGGTGAATTTATAAAAAAGGACTACTTACATGTCACACCTCATAAGCAGCAAGTGATGGACAAAGATAAGTGATTTCACAACCACTGGATCAGATCTAAGATCTGCTGCCCTGCCACATCCAGCCGTGCATGGAGGTGGACAATTAAACAACTCACTGGAGCAGGAGGCCACAGAAACATCCCCATCCTCAATCATGGGGGAGGACAGCACAACAGTGCAAAAGATAAGTCTGAACTCTTTGCTCCAACCTTCAGCCAGAAATGTCATGGATGACTCACCTCGGCCTCTTCCAGAGGTCTCCAGCATCACGGATGCCAATCTTCAGCCAGTTCGATTCATTCCACGTGATAGCGAAAAACGGCTGAAGGCACTGGACACTGCAAAGGCTATGGGCCCTGAGAATATTCCGGCAATAGTACTGAAGACCTGTGCTCCAGAGCTTGCTGCGCCGCTAGCCAAGCTGTTCCAGTACATCTACAACACTGGCATCTACCCGGCAATGTGGAAAATTCCCAGGCAAGACTAATCCATCTGTCTACTCTCGACCATTACTTTTAATGGAAGGGGTCATCAACAGTGTTATCAAGCGGCACTTCCTTAGCAATAATCTGCTCTCTGACGCCCAGTTTGACTTCCACCAGGACCACACAGCTCCGGACCTGATTACAGTTGGTTCAAATATGGGCAAAAGAGGTGAAGGTGAGGTGAGAATGACTGCCCATGCCATCAAGGCCGAATTTCAAAGACTGTGGCATCAAGGAGACCCCGCAAAACTGAAGTCAGTGAGAATAAGGAGGAAAGCTCTGCTGGTTGGAGTCACAAAGGAAAATAGTGTGGATGTTGGAGGTCAGTCATCCCAACTCCAGACATTTCTGGAGGAGTTCCTCCGGTAGTGTCCTCGGCCCAACCATCTTCAGCAGCTTCATCAATGGCCTTCTGTCCATAATAAGGTCAGAAGTGGGGATGTTAGCTGATGCTTCCACAAAGCTTAGCACTATTCACGACTCCTCAGAAGCTTAAGCAGTCCATGTCCAAATGCAGCAAGATCTGGAAAATACCCAGGCTTGGCTGACCAATGCTGATGACTGGTCCTCCAGAAGTAACATTCGTGCCACACAAGTGCCAGGCATTGACAATGTCCAACAAGAGAGAATCTAACCATCGCCCTTTGACATTCAATATCATCACTATCGCTGGATCCCCCATTTTAAACATCCTGGGGGTCACCAGAAGCTGAATTGAAATAATCATATAAATAAATCAGAGGCCGGGAATCTGGCGGCGAGTAACTCACCTCCTGACTCCCCAAGCCTGTCCGCAACGTACAAGGCAAAAGTCAGGAGTGTGATGGAATATTCTCCACTTGCGTGGATGAATGCAGCTCCAACAATACTCAACAGGTTTCACACCATCCAGGACCAAACAGCCTGTTCAATTGACAACTCATCCACCAACATGCATTCCCTCCACAATCGACGCACAGTAGCAGCAGTGTGTACCATCTGCAAGATGCATTGTAGGAATTCACTGAGGTTCCTTCGGCAGCACCTTCCAAAGGAACGACCACTACCTTCTAGAAGGACAAGGGCAGCAGGCACATGGGAACACCACCACCTGTAAGTTCCCCTCCAAGTCACTCGCCACCCTGGCTTGGAAATATATCTCAATTCCTTCACTGTCGCTGGGTTAAGATCCTGGAACTCCCATCCTGACAGCACTGCGGGTGCGCCCACACCACATGGGCTACAGTGGTTCAAGAAGGCAGCTCGCCACCACCTTCTCAAGGGCAATTAGGAATGGGAAATGAATGCTGGCCGAACTAATGAAGCCCTCATTCTTCGAATGAATTACAAAAAATAACAGCATTAAGCCCGTTTGATACTTAACTAAATTGCATGAGTTATTTGATGAGGTAACGGAGAGGGTTGATGAGGTGAATGTGATTCGATTAAATGCCATATAAAACTCTTAGCAACAGAGTTAGAGTCCTTGGAATAAAAGGGACAGTAGGAGCATGGATGCAAAATTATCTGAGCAGCAGGAAACATATTGGTGAACGGCTGTTCCTCGGGCTGGAGAAAGGTATATAGTCGGATTCCCCACGGATCGGTGATAGGATCCTTACTTTTTCAATTTACATTAATGATCTAGACTTGAGTTTACAGGGAATAATTTCAGCATTTGCGGATGACATCTAATTTGGATGTATTGCAGACCATGAGGAGATGGTGAGAAGATTAAAAAGCACATAGACTGTGGAATGGGAAAGTAATTACAAAAGTATGAACTGATTCTTTTTAGTACTAAAAGCGAAAAGAAGCAGCATGAAAACAAGGGTCCAGTTGCAAAGGGGATGCAGGAGCAGAGGAGCATTTGTGAATAAATAATTTAAAAGCGTTGGGCAGACTGAGACAGCGGTTACTAAATATATAGCATGCCAGGCTTCATAAATAGGATATAAAGGATACAAACAGGAAATTATTTTGGATCTGTGCAAAAGACTTGGCCTCAGCTGGAGTATTATGTGTCGTTTTGGCCATTGCTCTTTCGAGTGGAAATGAAGGCATGAGAGAGGGTGCAGAAAACACTCCTGAGAATGATTCCAGTGAAAATGAATTTCAGTTCCGTGGCTGGTTGCTCTCTGTGGAGAAGAGGTGTTTAGGTGGAGATTTGATATATTTGTTAGGGACAATGTATGTAGGGAAGGATTGAGAATGAGCAGACTCCAATACAAGGCGATTGGTAAAAGATACAAAAGCGAAATGATGGAAATCTTTTTCCATGGACTGAGTAATTCACATCTGGAATGCACAGCCTGAGTGTGTGGCAGCAGCAGATCCAATCGTGGCTTTCAATAGGCAATCAAATAATTACAGAGCTAGAGAGATAAGATGGATGGTGAGACTGGGAGAGTGGCATTTGAAATGGGCTAGCACGGACACGACGGAGTGAACGGCCTCTATCTGAGATAAAATCATGTGACGATTCAGTGATTTAATGATTCCATATATTTTCTGCTTGAGAAACAAAAAAACCCTGAAAAAGGAAGGAGGCAAGAAAATGGAAGAATTGAAGGAATGCCTTTAACAGAATAAATGGACCGGAAACATGAAATTTACTATTTCACGGCATGTGGGCATCGCTAACAAGGCCAACATTTGTTGCCTATGACTAATTGCCATTGAATTGAGTGGCTTGCTGGGCCATTTGAGAGGGAGATTAAGAGTTAACCATGTGGCTGTGGCTCTGCCCTGCCATTGATTCAATGGTAGAATCGGCCAATCATGGTGCTGTGACTGATGGAAAGTGCTGGGGGGCAGTAGATTCCCAAAGGGAAAACCTCGATCATCTTTGTGAAACCTGCATTCAACAATGTTTGTGGGTCGTAACCTCTACATAAATGCAGTCGGGAATTAAGATAGAACGGTCCTATTTTTTTTAAGGTGGAGTACTGTTGAGGTGCGCATTTTCTCACCCAGTGCAGCGCGGCCCTTGAACACAGAGGGGCTTTTCCCAGCTGTGGTAATTGTGGGAGTGCTGACCTCCATGGAAAGATCATTGGTAGAGTGAATCCAAACCCAAACTCCCCTCAGCTGGAAACGGCCCAGCCTCTTAGTGCAAGAGGTTGCAGGTTCCCTTAAGTGGAGGGAATCTCTCAGCCGATTGTAGCCTGAATGCTGAAAATCACAGGAGTTGGTGAAGTTTTATCAACTCAAACGAGGAGATACGGATTGAACAACAAAAGGGAAATAAATTAATTTGCTGATAACTGAGGAAAAAGGTGGCAATAAATTCACCCTAAATTATAAACCTGCACATTATGAATTTTTCCAGGAAAAGGGTTATGAGAATATAGAATAATTTCATGAAATATATTTGAAGACGAATTGGAGAGAATAGGATATTAAGAATTATAAGGAGTGAAAAGGAAATGCAGACTTAATGAGATTAATCACTTTGTTCTGTACTACAAAATTGTAAGAGTCACTGAAAATATATACATGAACAATATTTGTACTCCAAATTTCCATGCACTTTGTATCTCCATGTGTTTACAATCCCACCATGTTCAGGATTTTGTACAGCTCTCTCCGTGCTCTGTACCACTGTGTGCCTGTAATCCCACAATGTTAAGTTTTTGTACAGCTCTCTCTGTGCTCTGTATCATTCTGTGTCTGCAATCCCACCATGTTCAGGTTTTTATACAGCTCTCCGTGCTCCGTATCACTGTGTGTCTGCAATTCCACCATGTTAAGATTTCTACAGCGCCCTCCGGTTTCTGTATCACTGTGCACCATATTGAGGTTTTTGTACAGCTCTCTCCGTGCTCTGTGTCACCGTGTGCCTGTAATACCACCATGTCCAGCTTTTTGTAAAGTTCTCTCCGTGCTCTGTATCATTCTGTGTCTGCAATCCCACCATATTCAGGTTTTTGTACAGCTCTCTCCGTGCTCTGTATCATTCTGTGTCTGCAATCCCACCATATTCAGGTTTTTGTACAGCTCTCTCCGTGTTCTGTATCACTGTGCTGTGCGCCGGCTCAGTGCACAGTAATGCACAGCGGAGTCGCTCAGTTGTGGTTTGGAGATCTTTAACCGGCTGATTTTCTCGGCAGATTCGATAGAAGCAGAAATTCTCCCACCGACAGCGTTTTCTTTATTCTCCTCTCCTGACGTGTGTCTCTGAAGCAGATATTCCGGAGCCTGTCCTGGGGACTGACGGTACCAGTGTACTGTGTACTGACAGAGACCTGAATATTCACAGCCTAAAGTAACGGTGTCACCGGCAGCAGAGGTTTGTACAGGCGGATTCTGGGATATCATGGAACTGGAATCTGGAGGATAAAAAAAATGAACATTACCTCTTTTTAGCCACTGTTTGTCCAGATGAATTTGTCAATCGGGTGAATAGCTGTGTTTTTTGCGGTAATTTTATTCGATTGAAGCCTGTGCGAACCGTATTCAGTGTTATTAAAATATGATAAAGTTGCGAATGAAGTGATATTTTGTTTTCCATAGAGAATTCTTCCCATCAAGAATGCACCGTCTGAATTGGTGGTGGGAACAGAGTCCTTGGATACATTCAAACAAATAGTGGATATGTGCTGGAAAAGGAAATAAAAATATAGAACGGTGGAGAAAATTCACGGGCATTGGGAACAATTGGATTGCACTTTTAAAGCGTCAGCGCCTACACGATGGGCCGAATGTCATCCTTCCGTGCTGGATAATTCCTTAAATTATATTACATCCCTGTATCTATTATCCCTAGCGGGAGACAAACCCGAGTAAACCTTTACTGTTCAGCGAGGCAACCGGTTTCCAAATAAACATGTTTGTTGGAGAGGAACACAGCTGTGTGACATCACTGCGCACAGCAAGATCCAACACAAACTGATGGGAATCATCAGCACTAATTGGGCCTAAGCGAGAGTGAAAATCAGTGGCCAAAAGTCAATCATTTCCTGCGGGCTTAAAAATGCACGGGCATTTCTCTCGGCTTGGTGCTCTATTTCTCTATATTCTATTAATAGGGTCCAATTTTCTGCAGTTCAGTTCATTTGAAATATTTACAATTAATTTAATTTTATTTATTTTATTTCACATTTCCTTTTTTTCACATTTACTTTGTGCTGTTTGCGCTTTTTGCAATCGTGGGAACTTGTCCCAAACTCTCTCAGTTGTCGGTTGGGCTCACTCTGTTCAGTTTCCGCGGTGGTTTTACTGTTAACTGCCTCTTCCGGCTCTCTGACGATTTCAATTCTTTTCGCACGTTAACTGGTTCTCTGCCGGGTTCACTAGGCCGAGTTTTCCCTCAAGTTTACATTATGGAGGTAAAAAAATGCAAAAGAGGAATGGGCCATTCGACCTTTGCATAAAATCAATTCCCCACCGAAACCTAACTAACCATTTCCATCCAGATCCCTGGGTCGGTCTGTTCAGTAAATACATCAATAATATCTGCAACCACGCCCTGGGACAATAAGTTCCAGATTCTGACTTGCCTTTGTTAAAATATATTTGTCTTAATATTTTTATTTGTCCTGTTAATGACCGTCATATTTTGATGGTCCATTGCTTTGGACTCAGCCGCAAATAAACAATTTCACCAGACTGAAACTGCTCATTGTTTGAAAGGTTTCTATTAATTTTCGCAGTGTTTCCCTTTCGTCCAGAAAAAAGAGGCCCAGCCTGCTCAAACTTCCCAGAGAGATGTGGATTGTTGCTGATTTCTTTTCTCAGGACTGGAAGAAATCAAATTAGAGAGTGGAATAGAAGCAGGAGGGGCCATAGCAACTTTCAAGCCTGCTCAGGCATTCAGTAATATCCTGGCTGATTTCCAATATCAAAGTCACATTCCCGCATTCTCCCCACATCCCCTGATTCTGCTAGTAACCAAAGATCTATCGAATATTGCCTTGCATACACAGAGATAATGAACAACCACCGCTCTCTGAATTACGGAATGCCACAGATTCACAACAATTGTTCTTCTCAAGATTGTTTTCCCCTTCTCAGTTCTAATGGATGACTCTATTCTGAAGCTGTGACCCCGAGGTCTATACTCCTCAGTCTGTGGAAAGTCCGACCCAGTATCTGCCCAGTCAAGGCCCCTGAAGAATATTATATTTTTCCCTGAGATCACCTCTCATTCTCCTAAACTCTAGGGAATACAGGCCCAGACTACTCAGTCACTTCACAATGGACAGCCCCTTCATCTCAGAAATCAGTCTGGTGATTCCTTGTTGCACTGCTTCCAAAGCAGATTGATCTCTCTTCAGTAATGAGACCAAGGCTTTACACAGCATTCCAGACTGGAGTCTATTGCAGTCCTTCCCTCCATAAAGCTCACCCATCTCGTGGTCGGATTGTACTTTGAAAGGCGCCCAGAGATGATACAATCATTTTCTCCCTTTCGATGAGCTATTTCATGCTGAATGAACATGCCCCCAGTTTATAATTGTTCCCTCTGTTCCTATTCTCCTTTATAAGATTAATGCATCATCCTCACTCTCTCGCTGCATTTTGTTGCCGCCTCCTACAAAATGAAGCTAATGGGTTTGTGTACAGGATCGGAACCCAGAAATGGTCTCACCCCCCAGATACAGAAAAATTACTGCAATCCTATCTCTCAAACATCTACATTCAAGATAGGAAAGTGTCTGCAGTTCCAAACTTTCACATTTCGGTCTGAGGGCGGAAAGGGAGGAGAGTGATTGGTCTGAAGACAATTGAAAGAAATGGCGGGGTCAATATCACTAATTTCAGTCACTGTCCAATAATAAAATTTCATCTGGACCCACATCAGGATCTCTTATATCTGAAGTCCATTGTGTCACTTTGCCGTTTTTTTCCCGGGTCAGGTATTGAACGAGCCGCTGCAGGTATCCGAACTGACCGCAGTTGTGTTGAGTTTATTCATCTGGTTCCTCATTCACATTGCACGGCTCGGACTGCAATCTGCTGCCCAGGAGAGAGCTCTGTGACCCCGCTCCCGGGCTCTAAGGGAGAGACAGAGCTCCTTCGGTCACAGTTAACACAGGGAGTGGAGTCCGGATTGTCGACAATCTGCGCTCATTAAAAGCGATTCAGAGTGTGAGAGTCTATGATGTTGATGTTGTACCAGATGTGCCCGTTAAACCAATAATGGTCCAGATTCCGTCAACTCCCACATCCCACCCAAACTCCACTGATATCAATAATAAACCGATGGTGAACATTACAAGGGACAGTCTGTAACCCGGCGGGGTTTGGAGTCACTTACCGGCTGTGACAGTCACCACCGTCCCGGATCCATCCGCATAATTATATTTCCACCACAGTGACTCCGCTGTCAGTCTCCCCGGTACAACAAGCACCGACATCTCAAACTGCCGAGAAATCATCTTCAGACAGTAGAAACTGCCCAATTATTCGGCGGATTCAAATAAATAAACAATATTCAATGTTTTAAAGTCTCTGTCAGTTCAAACTGTTCTTTGTGCGGCCTGAGTAAATGGTCCCGGAAACGAGATGTTCGCTTCATATAAACCGAGAAAAATATCAAAGAAAGATAACTGAATTATGGAAAATTCATTGAAATGCAACCAGATTACAGTGATAGTAACATCAACCCGACAGTTCACTATCCGGCCCCGGAGAATTTATATTGTGGTCGTACAGAGGTATTTGTTCAGGTCTCTCCCACTGTGAATGTCCCATTCATTCACAGTGTTACAAGTCAGTGTAAAATCCCCCGGGTGCCAGGTGAGATTTATGGACATTAGTTAAATAGCGCGGGCTGGGGTTCCCGGTACCAGCTCTAAGACCAGGATCACATCTGGCGTTACGGGTTTGTAACTGGGATTAGTCATTCTCAATCCACATTCACTGACGCCAATCCCAGGAAAGGCATCACCATCCGCACACACTCGGCATTTATAAAACTCAAGATGTTAACGGCAATAATCGAATCTCATTATAAGCTAGACTGTGGGGCAGAAGGTATGAGGTGAACTGTGGGGCTTTAACTGCAGATTAACTCCGCTTTTTCATTTGTTTCTGTGATAATCTGCAGTGAGAGTTTCTGTATCGCGGGCAGCCGAGGCCCATCACTGTGTGTCATAGTGAGCTTTACAGTAATAGGTGGCGGTGTCTTCAACTCTCGCATCCCGAATTTCCATGGAAAATGTCTTTTCTGCTTTATTCACCGACACAACAAATCTCCCTCCGCTGGAGATCCGCTCCCATTCTGTCCTGGCCTGGGTTTGTTTGAAGAAATATCCATCTTGAAAATAATAACCCCAATTATGACCATAATAAGCACAGGTGATGGTGAGAGACTGACACTCCTTCCCGGTCACCGCTGCCGGGGTCTGTGTCACTGACTGACTGAAAGATCCTGGAAATTAAACAGAGAGAGTTTAATGGAGCATCAGAGCCGAACCACAGAACGGGGTTAAAACCCCAGACAGTGTCTGTAATTGGGATAGACTCGGGCAGCTTTATATGAAATCCACACAATGTCGGTTTGTTTGATCGGTACTCACGGGGTAAACAGACACACAGGATGAAAGCAAGGAGGATTCCCATCGTTCTGCTGCCTGGAGCTGGGGGTTTATATAACTGGGAGCTGGAGACTGCAGCCCTGGACTGCACTGGGAGACCGGACCTCAGCTGGACTGAAATATTTTAGTGGGGCCAAGTTGATTTGCACAGGGCAGTTCCGCGGAGATTCATTGATGGGCCACACGATTCCCGGGTCGCTGGCTAAGTGTTGTGTGAGTAAGAGACAGGTTTATAAAAGGAGTCTGCAATTTTCTAACTCTACATTTGCATTGTGATCCGGATGTGATAGCCCCTCCCACAATATTCTGGTGTACAGGGTGGGGGAGGGGAGTTTTCTTTCTGCCAGTTGCGCTGCCGCCTTCCGTTACCCACAGTAATGAGCTAGGAGGTCGGTGCAAGTGTTTTGACTTGACGGTCGGCGCCTCAGGCCCGGCATCTTCCCTGGCCCAGCCACTGGGCGTCAGGTTGAAATATGAGAGAGTCCATTGACATTGCCAATATCCTGGCAGAGGTACACAACACATACACAGAGTAAGTATCAGCTGGTTAGCTTACTTGGCAAGGTGGATGGTGTCTATTCCAATAGCACGGGTTCTGGGAGCATAGGAACATATGAACAGGAGAAGGCCATTCGGCCCGTCAAGCCTGCTCCGCCATTCAATACAATCACGGCTGATTGAACAGTTCAAAGCCTTTTACCCACACTATCCCCATAACCCTTTACTTTATTGTCAATCAGAAATCTATCGAGTTCTACCTTAAACATACTCCATGACTGAGCTTCCACAGTCCCCTGGGGTAGAGAATTCCAAAGATTAACAACCCTTCGAGTAAAGAAACGGCTCCTCACTTCGGTCCTAAGTGGCGTCTGGCTTATTTTGAAATTGTGTCCCCTAGTTCTAGACTTTCGGTGCTCTGGTTGAGGTTGACTTGGGACCCGCCTGCTCCTGCAACTGGATGGCAATGTTAAACCACCACAAAAAAAGCTACCAAGAAAACAGCTCCAGGCAAAGCAACTGCAGAAAATGAGCCAAAAACCTGGCGTCGTGCAGGGCAGACGTGAATGAATACAAAATACAAACTGCCCCTGTCATTTAACCAAACCAAGCACTGCGATGGGTTGCATGTAAAATGATGTTTTAATTCAATCATGTTTGATATCCAGGATGGGAATATTCAGAATTTCTGTTTGCAGGGACACAATAAAACGGCACTCGGATGAAGAATAGACATTGGGGGTCTGTGTTCTTGGGGCTCTCTTTAAAGATCACAGTCAATACCTTCTGTTTTGAAATATATTCATGGTGTATAATTATCTCTTACCCAGCAGTAGCAACACTTGCTCAAATAAACACCGTGACAAGGCCGAGGTCACCGGCTTCACAAAACTGACAGAGGAGTTAGGGAAAATGCTGATCAACATTGCGGCAGGGACGGAAATGTCATTAAAGGACGAAAGGGAAATTAAGAACCACAGCACGTCATATAAACATGGTCCACAGTATATCACTCAAAATGGCCGACAGTACGTCACACAAAAATGGCTAACAGAAACTCACACAAACGTGGCCGATGATTGGATCTGCAGTGGGTAAAGTCACCAATTTTTTTGCACGTCCGGCCAATTCCTGTCAGTTTTTCTAACGTGATAACTTCGGGAATGACAACCAGTGTAAATCACTGTTAAGATAAAAATACAAATGTATAGTTCAAATAAACTTACTTTATATAAATACGGATATGGTCTAGAATATTATTAATAAAGACACGGCCTGGTGTAATATAAATAGAGACACGGTCTATTTCAATATTAACTGAAACAAGGCCTGGAGTAAAACAACTAGAAATGGGTCCAGTGTAATATAAACCGAAGCTTGGTTTCGAGGGCTAATAACAAAGATAGGGCCTACTGAAGTATAAACAGGGTCAAGAGTAATGCGTCGATAATTCAGATAGATTTCCCGTTAATACGAACAAAGCATGACCTAATGTAATCTACCCAGGGGTATCAGCTATTTTGGTATAATGTGAGTACTGTCGTAGTGCAATATAAGCAGAGAGGTGGCATTGTCTAATGTAAACTCAAGCATGTTCTAATAGAGTATACCATAGAATATAAACCGATTCAGAGTCTCATGCAATAGTAATTCAGGCGTGGTCTAGTGAAATGCAAGCAGAGACATGTCAAATGCCGCAATAAATGCGATTGGGTCTCATGTACCTTAAACAAAGACAAAGGCTATTGTAACATAAAGAGTGATATTGCCGAGTGTAATACTGAGGCAGGGTGTTGCCTAACACTAACGGAGATGACCTATTGCAAGAATAACTGGGATATGACCCCGGATCACATAGACAGAGATGCATCCTATTGCAAATAACTGAAAAAAGGGACGAATGCAATATAAAATGAGATGTAGTCTAGTGTGGCTCGATTGGGACAGTGTCTAATGTAACATAAACATAAGCATTAAAATACTGTGGTCAGTAATAACAAAAATAAGGCCTCGTGTAATATAAGTGGTGGCATCTCTAATGCAGTAATAGCTAAGACATTATCTAGTGTAAAAATCCAGTTCAGTAATAAATGAGGCGAGCTATTATTTAATATAAATAGAGGCATTATACAGTGCAATAATAAAAGAGTATTGCTTAATTCTTGAATAATTGTGTACAGCCAGGCACTGAGCTCATGCGCCGAGGTGGCCGTCACTTCGCTGCACTGTAAAGTTGCTCAGATTCCTTTTCCACCAGTTATTTTTATTTTAGCCTGCCGTTTCTTTTCTGTTAGCTGTGCATTATTTTTTGCCTTTGTTTCCCAATGTTTTTTCCAGTGTCATCCCCATTTTCCTCATTAAAACCCCTACTGTTCTCCAATTGTCATGTTTCCTGGTGTCACTGAGGTGTCTACAGACCATGCGCGTGTCCCAGAACTTCAGTCAGTGTTAGTGTCTCTTGTGCATCTGTTTTACACAGAGCAGTGATGATCAATGTACCGCAGTTCGTTGCACCAAGGGCCATACGGGAGAACAGTAATTATCAACTATTAACTTTCTGTGCATTTATATTTAAAAATACATATCCAGATCAATATTCTTCTGCTGTTCTTTCTTTCTTCTCTCTCTAGCTGTCCACACCTCAGCATTAAACATTTCTCTCTGTTGATGTGTCTCTCTACCACTCAATGTAATCAATCTCACCTTAACTATGCACCCCTGTTCGTGCTTCTCTGCGTACGCAGTGTAATGGGTCTCAGTTTTCTGAAACTCCCTCTGCATCACCCATAGAACCATAGAAAAGTTACAACACAGAAGGAGGCCATTCGGCTCATCTTGTCCATGGCAGCCCGAGGACACCCAGGTGCCCTTTGTAATCCCACCTTCCTGCACCCGCTGCATAGCCCTGCAGCTTACCGCACTTTAGGTGCAGATCCACGTACTTCTAAAAATAGTTTAAAGTTTCTGCTTCTCTCACTAACTTGGGCAGCGAATTCCAGACATCCACTACGCTCCACCTAAAAAAGTTTTACCTCATGTCCCCACTACACTTTCTGCCACTTATCTTGAGTCTATGTCCTCTGGTTCTGGAATTCTCCATCAAGGGAAACAATTTTATCATGTCCACTCTATCTTTTCTCCTCATAATTTTGTACACCTCAATCAAGTCACTTCTCTGCCTTCTTTGTTCTAAGGAAAATAATCCCGACCTATCCAATCTCTCCTCTTAGCTACTATTTCCTCACCCTGTCTACATTCTTGTGAACTTCCTCAGAACTCTCTCCAAAACTATTACGCCCTTCCTGTAATGTGGTGACCAGAACTGCACACAATACTCCAGTTGTGGCTTCGCCAGTGTTTTATACAATTCCAAAATCATATCCTTACTTTTATATTCTATACCTCTGCCAATGAAGGAGAGCATTCCATATGCCTTCTTTACAACCTTGTCTACTTGAACTGCTGCCTTCAGAGACCTGTGTACTTGTACGCCAAGATCTCTCACTTCATCTACCCCTCTTACTATATTCCCATTTATTTTGTAATCCCTGCAACTGTTTGACCTCCCTAAATGTATGACCTCACACTTCTCTATGTTAAAATCCATCTGCCACTTTACAGCCCACTCCACCAACCCATCTATATCGTTTTGGAGATTTTGGCTATCCTGCACACTCTCCACTACTCGGCCAATCTTTGAGTCATCTGCAAATTTCCCAATCGTGTCACCCACGTTCACGTCCGAATCGTTAATATATAACACAAACAGCAAGGGTCCCAACACTGAGCCCTATGGAACACCACTTGAGACAACTTTCCATTCGCAAGGGCATCCATCGACCATTACCCTTTGTTTCCTGTTACAAAGACAACCATTTACCCAGTTTTCCATGTTACCCTGATTCCAATGGGCTTTTACTTTCCTGACCAATGTGCCATGTGGGACCTTGTCAAATGCCTTGCTAAAATCCATGTACACAACATCCACTGCACTACCTTCATCAACCCTTCTTGTCACTTCCTCAAATAATTCATTCAAATTTGTGAGACAAGAAAATCCTTTAACAAATCAATGCTCACCATCCCTGACTACTCCATACCTTTCCACATGACAGTTAATCCTATCTCTCAGGATTGATTCTACTAATTTGCTCACCACTGATATAAGACTAACTGCCCTATAATTGTTTGGCATTTCCTTTTATCATTTTTTAAACAATGGAACTGCGTTTGCATTTCTCCAGTCCTCCAGTACCTTCCCTGTATCTAGTGAAGATTGGAAAATTATCCTCAGAGCATCTGCTATCTCCTCGCTGACGTCCTTCGCAGCCTTGGAAACAGTATATCTGGCCCTGGCAACTTAACAACTTTCAAGGATTTCAACCTTTCGAGTACTTCCTCTCTCTTTATGACTAACCCTTCCAATATCTCGCAATGTTCCTTTTGGACTATTATATCTACATCCTCCCTTTCCTTTGTAAACACAGAGACAAAATATTCATTCAAAATCCTTCCCACAGCCTCTGAATCTCTGTACAAGTTTCCATCCTCATCTCTGTTAGGTTCACTTTGTCCTTAACTAACCTTTTAGCATTAATGTATTCGTAAAACATCTTTGGGTTATCTTTAACTTTACTTGCTAATCTTTTTCCATGCCCTCTCTTTGATTTCCTTATTTCGTTTTTTACTTCGTCCCTGGACTTCCGATATTCGACTCGGCTATCTGCAGTGCTTAGTTCTTTGTGCCTAGCATACACTTTCTTTTTCTGTTTGATCATTCCCTGTATTCCTCTAGACAACCAGGAAGTTCACGATTTGCCTGCACCACTCTTATATTGTTGTTTTTAATTGTACAATTAAGATCTCTGTTTTTAGTGCTTCCCACCGGTTTTCCATTGTTTTATCCTCCTGCAGTGCTGTCCAGTCCACCTCAGCCAAATCCGTTCTCATTTCTGCAAAAATTGCCTTCCCCGAGTTCAAGACTTTTACTCCTGCCTTATCTCTGTGCTTTTCCATGGTAATTCAAAATCTAACTGAATTGTGATCACTGTCCCCGATATGGTCGCCAACTGTCACTTCACCCACTTGCCCTTCTTCGTTCCCCAAGACTAGGTCTAGAATTGTATCTCCTCTCCATGGGTTTGACAAGAATTGGTTGCAACAATTTTCCTGAACACACTGCATGAATTTTTGTCTCTCATTGCCCCTTATTTTGCTTGAATCCCATCGTTCCTAGTCTCAACTTTATATTCCTTTGTGTAGGCACCTCAAAGCAAACATACAGACACAGAGCTAATCCTTAGACAAGGTACTCATTCGAATGTCACAGTTTAATGTTTCAAATCTTTAACGAGTGAGAGCAGGCGGCACTGAAAGTATTCACCGTGGGGACCTCATTCGCTGATCTTCACAGTTAAATCTCTCAGGTCTTTAAACATTGAGGCCAGACAGGTACTGAGCCATTTTCCGACTGTGATGGTGGTAGTGGCGACGGAAGAGAGGGCGTCACCGGTATTTTGTTCACGTTTTAAACATTCAGGATAAAGTGTGGGGCTGATCCACTGTGTTGCAGGCGGCACTCGCACATGTGCAATGTTCAGATCTTCCTTTCAATCACTGCCATTGCACGATTCAATAATATTAACCTGCTGTCGCCTTTTCTGTTTCCTCTCTGGATTTGCAAACTCTATTTATTTATGTCATTTCTGCTTTTGTTTATGCTTCCTTCTCCCCGTCACCCTCTTCTGTTTACAATCCACAGGTCCCCTCATTGCCAGGCAAAGGAAAATTTCGGGTGCATTTGCTGAACCCGTTGGATTTTCTTAATATAAGCAGTTGGGTTTGGGTGGTCGAGGGTCGTCTTGAGGTGCAGGGACTCCCCTGGGGGTTACGGGGTTGCAGGTGCCCCGTGGGAGGAGGGGGATTCTGAGAGATGGGGACAGTCCCTGGTGTTCGGGGGTGTGGAGCAAGTTTCGTAGGCGTCTTTGTGGCTCTGTGGAATAATTACTTAGAAGCTAGAAGTGGTTTTAATTCTAACTTTTTCTGGGCAGCTCTTGATATTGGACGGTCGGAACCATCCGAGGTTTGCGATATTAATCGCAATTTCCAATTGTCCCCAGTGCAGAGCAATTGCCTATGGGAAGCTTGCACTTCCCGGGCAATTGTCATGTAAGCCTTGCCTAGGAACTTCCGGGCGTGGTGTTCCCCGGTGCAACTTTGGGGTACCCTGCAGTTACCCTGCCCTGGAGCTCGGAAGTCATGGCCCAACAGAATGTTGCATGTATTTGTTCTCCTTTAAGGAAGCTCCGACTGAATCTTACACTGAGGCTGAATATTTCTCCTTGTTTCTCGGTTTTCGAGCGCCTACTGCTGATCGTTACCTGAGCCACTCTTTGTGGCATTTTGACCGGAATCCGCTATATCTCTGCCGCAGTGTGGCGCTTGTGGCAAAGAAATACACAGCTGCGTCGCAGATCAGAGCGTCAATCTCGTTACCTTGGTAGCTACGTCAAATGTAGAAGAGAATTGGCCAACGATGTCTGTTTTCTTGTTTTCATTCTCACAATCAGTTGATTCAGGAGTGTGGATATTGCCCAGGTTGCTTACTATCCCAGAACAAATGGTGGAATAAATTTGTTTTGAAGATGCAGATCACGTGGTGTTACTGCCATCTTCGGCATCATTTCAGCTTTGTCATCAATTCAGCAACTGACCCGAGCATCGTGTCTGGATGGCTCCATCCTAACATAAATTAGTTGGGTAGATGTCATCATTATTAGGATCATCATCACCATCATCTCAAGTGAATTAATGATCAGCATCACCTTACAATTAATAACAGTACAGCAGTCAGGGGAGAAAGGAATTTTTTCTGGGAAGGAAATACTTACTAAGAAGTGATATAAAGACGAGGAGCGGTGCAACGTAATTCCCCATGATGCTCTCTGAGTCTGTAAACCTACAATCCGCCAAATCCCCTGTCAGGGCAAAAATGCAGATCCCTGGCACACTGTACTACTGATCCAGGCATCGTCAAACCAGGAAGAGTGGAAAACACCTTTCCAAAACACAGGAAAGACAAGGAAGGTCAGGGCGAGAGAAACAAATGGAACTATGGGGGAGGCGGCCGCGGGCACTGTTGTCACTTGTAAAATCTATCTATTATGAGCTGAATTCAAGACTAATGCGCCCAAGAGAAATTGTATAATGCTGCCTGTCTGTAAGGACTACGTTACATTCATACTCATTTCAAATCTGGACAAAGAGTCTCGCGACAGGAAGTAGGGAATTGTATCACTCTATAGTTACGGATACCTTAATAGCTAAAACCAGTTAAAACAAGGATCTGAACTGTCAATGGAGAACAGAACAAATAGGCATCCCATCCCAATGTACTGGAGCTGAGCTGTTGATTAACACTGAACTAAACTTCTCAATTATGGGTCTCTAAGGAAATGTCACACTAAGGGGCATAAACAAGAGATCAAACGCAATTTCGCCTCAATTATTTTTTTAAAAGTATCTTTCAGGAGGTAAGAATGCACGGTCTGATGCACAACCTGGTGGCCGTGCCCAATGAATGTTATTTTAACTGATCTCACGAAACACGGTATTGGTACGAGTTGCCCCGAGGCCTTTCTCACTGAGGGGTCTCAGCACACAGTAATACACGGGGTTGCCAGCGGCCTGAAGCCCAGTAAAGGTGAAAGCAGCTATATTCTTGGGCATTTTTCGAATGACTGAAAAACGACATTTAATGTTCTTTCCACAACACTGTGCCCGAATTACGAAAACTGACGTCGCAATCTGGTTCTGACGGTGAAGTTGCAAATACTTCAAATCGAAAGTTGAATAGATGCAATTTATGCTCATCGAGATTCCTTCCAGTTATTGGTCCTCTGTTGACCACTGTCTGGCCGAACCTTCAGAACTCACTCCTGCAGATTTTTTTATGATGAACCAAGCAAACATCATGAAGAACAGATAACGAATAGTTGAATTAATATATAGATGGCAGCATAGATAGATAGAGAGATATATAGGTAGAGATATTGATTGATAAATAGATTGATAGGTAGATAGATAGATAGATAGATAGATAGATAGATAGATAGATAGATAGATAGATAGATAGATAGATAGATAGATATATAGATAGATAGATAGATAGATAGATAGATGGATGGATAGATAGATAGATAAATGGTTGGATGGGAGGATAGATAGATCAATAGATGGATAGATAGACGGATGGAGGGATGGAGGGATGGACAGATGGAGTGATGGACGGATGGAAAGATGGGGTATTGGAGGGATGGATATATTGAGGAATGTAAAAAAAGAAAATTGCTGGAAAAGCCCAGCAGGTCTGACAGCATCTGTGGAGACAGAAACAGTTAATGTTTCGGGTCCGTATGACACTTCTTCAGACTGATGGATGGATCGGTGGATCTGTGTGTCTGAAAAACGCTGTTCCACATTTTCATCTTTACGATTGACTACTCCATAACTTACAGCAGGTCTTCTATTCCATTTGTGTCTGTCTGGTACTTTCAGTCCTTCCCCATTTTTTGGATCATTCCAATTCATTGGTTGTTGAAAACTGACGAGCTGACCGTCACCAAGTGCAACCTGGAGATATCCATGTGGTACTTATAATCCTTTTCTGGTGATGCTAAATCTTCATCTCAAAGTTACAAAGCGGCTTCATTCCTGTGATGAGAAACGGGGATTATAACAATTACACTATGCGGCCTTCTCGCATACAACAAAACATTCAGCATCTCCTCAACAAAATTACTTCAAGGGCAGCAGAAACATAGCATGTGTTTGAATACATTTTTTTTCCATTTCCCTGGTAGTTTCTTGCTGCTCTGTGATACTGATGCAGTCACAACATTCTAAACAGCACGGGAAAAAAGTGCATGAACTCTGACTTTCTTTACGGCAAAATATTGATTGAAAACTATTGCCACAATGAAAAATATCTGATGGCTATTGCAGAATGTTGTCGCAAATTCAAAAGCCCTTAACCCCTTCAGCCACACTCCCGAGAGGCTTTCCATTCAGTACATTCGTGCAGAGAATCAATTCTTCACAACTTGGATGGGTGAGGTCAGTATTTCGATGAGATGTGCTCAGGATCACCACGATTGAGATCCTGGTTAGGTCAGATATGGTGCATCAGCAGGACAGAACTGAGTCACTGAAGTAGCTGAAGTTATTTGAATCACAGTTTTGAATTTGAATCAGTGCTCTATGGAAGGTTATGAATCCAACCTCATGTTTTTCATATGGTTGCAGCTACGTTGTGAGGCTTCTTAGGATCGGAGAGAAATGGTATTGTGATATGAAGCCTCCAACAAGAAGTCAATGTGGGAATATTCAGTAAATACATTTCCACAAAAATTTCTGCTCTGAATTTATACCTTGAAAATCTTTGCGAATGCTTAAAAATGCAGCAAAATGAATTATTAATATTGTTAGTAATTTAGTAATTACTATTATATTATATTGGCGAAATATGTTTAGGTAAACAGCACTAAAGTTGCAGGACAAAAACAAAAGCAGAATTACCTGGAAAAACTCAGCAGGTCTGGCAGCATCGGCGGAGAAGAAAACAGTTGACGTTTTGAGTCCTCATGACCCTTCGACAGAACTGTTGAAGGGTCATGAGGACTCGAAACGTCAACTCTTTTCCTCTCCGCCGATGCTGCCAGACCTGTTGAGTTTTTCCAGGTAATTCTGCTTTTGTTTTTGTTTTGGATTTCCAGCATCCGCAGTTTTTTTGTTTTTATCTAAGGTTGGAGGAGTTGCAGATATTGAAAAGGATTGTCAAAGGATTCGACGGGATATAGATCGGTTGGAGACTTGGGCGGAGAAATGGCAGATGGAGTTTTATCTGGACAAATGCGAGGTAATGCATTGTGAAAGGTCTAATACAGGCAGGAATTATACAGTAAATGGCAGAACCCTTAAGTGCATTGATGGGCAGAGGGATCTGGGTGTACAGGTCCACAGGTCACTGAAAATGGCAACGCAGTTGGATAAGTAGTCAGGAAGGCATATGGCATGCTCGCCTTCATTGGCAGGGGTATTGAATATAAAGGCTGGGAAGTCATGCTGAAGTTGTATTGAACCTTGGTTAGGCCACCCTTGGAATATTGCGTGCAATTCTGGTCGCCACATTACCAGAAGGATATGGAGGCGTTGGAGAGGGTGCAGAGGAGGTTTGCCAGGATGCTGCCTGGTCTGGAGGTTATTAGCTATGAAGAGAGGTTGGAGAAACTCGGATTGTTCTCACTAAAGGGACGGAGATTGAGGGGCGACTTGATAGAATTTTACAAAATTATGAGTGACATGGACAAATTAGATAGTCAGAAGCTTTTTCCCAGGGTGGAAGAGTCAATTACTAGGGGACATAGCTTTAAGGTGAGAGGAGAAAACTATAGAGTAGATGTGCGGGGCAAGCTTTTTACGCAGAGGGTAGTGAGTGTCTGGAATTCGCTGCCAGAGGAGGCGGTGGAAGCAGGAACGAGAGTGGTGCTTAAGAGGCACCTTGACAAATACATGAATAGGATGGGAATAGCGGGATACGAACCCTAGAAGTGCAAAATGTTTTAGTTGACGGGCAACATGATCGGTGCAGGATTGGAGGGCCGAAGAGCCTGTTCCTGTGCTGTACTTTTCTTTGTTCTTTCCTTGTTCTTTGTTCCTGAATACACATTTGATCCTCCCTCATTGCAGAAGAGGATCTCTACCTTTAACGAGGATAACTACCTGCTCTGTGCACATTGCCATTCATGTTCAATGTCGCACTATCAAAAGTAACTGTCGCTGTGCCAACCAACAGAAACGGTGGGAGACAAATTGAGAGATAGTTCCAGGTCCTTGGTGTTAACAGGTAGCAGATGATGTGTGGTCAGGCGGACCAAATTCACAAGGGAAACTTGACATGCCATCACAAAGGTTTTGCAATTTGTTTTTATTACGAGAAGAAGAGTGAACAGCCTTCAGAAGTAATGAGTCAATTTTTAGAGAATTCAGTTACTAAATTAAAATGCATATTAACAAAATGAAAGATTTCAAGCACATACATAAGACTACACTTAATACGATAAGAGCTCCCAAAATTCCCAATTAACCTGGCTACCAGTTACACGCCCCCTTTAACGCAACAGTCCAAAATATATTTTAGATTTCAAAGAAAAGCAGCAGGTTAACACAGTACCCACTTGGCAGTGGAATTCCAAAGGTTTCCTCTAACGTCACTTAGTGGGCACAACCGACTTGTGCACAAATGGCTGGAGGCTTCTTGAAAGCTGCTTCTCACACTCCTGTTATGTCATACATTGACCTCGCCTCACACAGCCTTTCATTCATTCTCCTTTATATATTTTTCTCTCTCTTTAATATGTAAATTATATTGCTCTACATGTCTTTGGAACAGCACCTTTCCCATAATATTAAAAAATTCACGTTGCCAATATTGCCAGTAAACTTATCGAAAAATAAACATACTCCTTAGCCTTGCTTAGCTAGCTGGCTGTAACCAGACTAACATCCAGTTGAAATCCAAACAATCCCTTCGTTTGTCTATAAAGACAAATTCACTTCGCACCTTCCATGCTAAGCCAGCATCCGTGTTTACTCATTAGCATTTCATACACATCTCTACACCTAGCTTCTTTTGATAATTCCAAGCTTGACTCCAACTGTAATTAAATCACACAGACAGAACCAACTATAAACATTCCCATAAACCTACTTCACCGTAAAAGAGCAAAATATTAAGAAATTATTGTACTTCAGTAACAATTGTTATTCCGAGGCTGCCATATTGCAAAACAATTTATATTTCTCTGTATTTTTGCCATTGATCGTGTTTAATAAACATCAGCTGTGCCTCAATCCATTAATGTTGAGCAATTGGATGGCTGGATTTCTATTTATTTATGTCTTCTTGGCCTATATATTCGTTCGCAGGGAGCTTTGGTTGTCAGCTATGGCTCAGTTGGCAGTACTTTCTCCTCTGACATTAGACTAAGCGTCGTCTGCCCTCTCAGGTCGATGTGAAAGAGCCCATGGCACTATTCCATCTGGAAGTGCTAGGGAGTTATCCCCGGTGCCTTAAAAAGTATTGTTCAGTCAATAAACATAAACAATATGCAAAGGCGCAGATTACCTGGTCATTATCATATCGCAGTTCATGGGAACTTGTTGTGCTCCCACGGGCTGCGGTGTTTCCTACCTTACAACTGTGAATACACATCAGAAATGCATTTTTGGTTGTAAAACACTCAGAGACGTGAAAGGAGCTGTAATATATATTTCTTCTTTTCCCTTTTCCGTTCTATGAACTATAGGTGCAAAATTAAAAGTGTTGGGCTGAGACAATAAGTCATAGACTTCTAAAATGAACCCGTGCTCCCGGCTGGGAAGGAGGTCATTCAGGTCTTCGGGATTGTACCAGCATTTAAAAAGACACTATCGAATTTATCTCATGCACTGTCACCACAGCCTACCCTCCCCCCACCCCCCGCCCCCACTACCCCACCACCCCACCACAACTCCCATGCTGTTTCTCCATAGCCCTGCAATTCACGCCCATTGGAGGCCATGTCTTCGTTTAGAATGGATTAGACTCTTTTCAGTTGTCCCACTTATATTACTCAGGAACATGGCGCCTTTTAAATTATGTAAAGCTGTTTTTCAACTTTTACTTCATTGGATCATACCCATGGATATTGGAAGGCGTTGGAGTGGAAATGATTAATGTAACGGGGTAAGAGGGAAGAACGTGGCAACAGAAATAATGTGAAACTTACTGGAGAGCAGCAAGTGTTTCATTCTTTTCCAAGCAACGGAAATAATAAATCGGGAATTTAAAATTGATAAATTCAGGTGAGGTATAGGTAGTTTGATTATTTACAATCACTTGCACAACTTATCACACTCTCAACATTAGATCAGGAGTTTCTATTTAATGCTGAGCGAAGCAATTAACTGAAACGCAGAGTCTGGTGGGTATACGCTCACTATCCTTGGAATAATTTAGTCCAACTTCCAACTGAATACGAGGGACGGAGGTGTCCTTTGGTGAGGGAATGCTCAATGTTTTCTCAATCAATGCTAACGATATTGAACGAACAGCAATTACATTTTCAATAAAATAAATTCTGGAACTTAATAGGTAGAAATGGTTATTTATCTTTGTGGACTTCACTTGTAAGAAAATCTGATATGTTTCCACACACACAGACTCACGCATACACAAACACACACACACACACAAAAACACACACACACACACATACATACGTTTCAGCTTAAGGTCATATCTTTCCTACCTCGGAGGCCTGGTTGCACCTAAAGAATCAGAGAAAATCACCAACACCACATTTCAGGTGCTTCCATGAAGAAAAAATCTCTCCCCACTTCACACCGGTTGAGTAGGACTTTAAAACTCTCATCGTTCCCACAATGCGCCTTGCTTCACATTCCTTGGTTGAACAAAGATCGCCAAAAATTAATCAGTAGGAATTAAGACACTTTGGTCTTTTGCTGCCCTTAAAGTGTGCAAATCAGCCACATTAATCTGCAATAGTTGCACCTTAAATATTGGAACTTCCCACAGGAGGTAATGAGTTGATGCATCAGTAGATGTTGTTTCATGATACATTGAGCCAGCATGGACTGTCAAAGGGTAAATTATGTTTAACTCCATGTTTGTTTTTTTCATGGCGTAACAGAGGTGGTTGATGAGGTTAATGGTCTCCCGAAAGGCATTTGATCAAGTGCCGCACAACATACTTGTGAACAAAGTTGGAGCTCACGGGAATAAAATGGTAGGGGACAACATGGATAGGGAATTGGCTGAGTGCTAGGAAACGAAGACCGGTTTTGTACAGTAGTTATTCGGACTGGGGTAACGTTATAATGACGTTCCCAAAGGCTCAGTGCTGCGACGCCTGCTTTTCATACATTTATTAATAAAATGAGGGCTGGTGTATAGGGCACAATTTCAAAATATACGGACGATGCAAAATGTGGAAGCATTTTGAGCCATGAGGAAGATCGTGTGGAACTTCAAAACTACTTAGAGAGGCTGGTGGAAAGGGCGGACAAGTGACAGATGAAATTTAACGCAGAGAAGGTGGAAACTTGTTCATTTTGCAAGGAAGATTGACAGTATAAAAGAAAGGGTATGGTTCCAAAGGGGCTGCAATAGCAGAGGGACCAAAATGTTTATGGGTATAAATTATTGAAGGTGGCAAGACAAGTTGAGAGAGAGGTTAATAAAGCATGCTGCATCCTGGGCTTTATCAATGGGGGATAAGAGTATAAAACAAGGACGTTATGTTAAACTTGTTTAATACACTGGCTAGGTCTCAATTGGAGAATTGCATCCAATTCCGGGCACCAGACCTTTGAAAGAATTTGAAGGCATGAGAGAGGGCACAGGAAAGATTCGTGGAAATTCTTCCAGAGATGAGGAACTACAGTTATACATAAAGAGTGGAGAAGTTGGCTTTAATCTCCTTGGAGAAGAGAAGGTTTAATGGAGATTTGACAGAGGTATTAAAAATCATGAAGGGTCTGGAGAGAATAGATAATGTCACGGAAAACAGAGTGATCACCAGGACCCTGGAGGTTTTCCTTGGAAGTCGTTATTAAATCATGATATCATGGAGAGCCCAGCAGCATACAATGGAGCTAGCCAGCACTCTGAGAAGCATCAGAGCATACACATATTTATAGTGAAAGCGTACGTGACAGAGGTCATGTAATTTACAAATGTTCCTTGACCCTTAGTAATTAATAACATCGAAATCTTAATCTTGGCATGCTTACAATTGTTCCTTCTTACTTTATAATTATACAAAAACCTTGAGTAGCCCTTCTGGCGATTAGTCATCTGGACAGACGACAGAGAGCGTGACTAGGCCATATCTCAGGTGCTGATAACAGACATACTAGCTTTGTTTCAAGGGCGCTTGGTAGTTTGTTCATTATACTTGTTTTCATTCCTCTACAATAGCTGACAGCTGAGGCTTGTCTATTACTTAATGTACTGGTGCAAGGACACTTCGTTGTAATATTCCACTATAGTTTAACCACTTAACCCTTTGTTTTCCTGTATATGTATTTTGTTCTCCCACAATCCTTCCTTGTTAATCTTCATTCCAGATTAACACCAATGAGGAATAGTTTCTTCATTATCATATGGATGTTCATAACCATAAGGAAAAGGCCGATCTCAGGCGGGTAAAATTTTTCTCCCCACCAGTGGGCCTCACTGGGACGAATGTGCATCAGTTGAGGGACAACTGGAGCTCCTCCTAACCCAGTGGTGACTCCATTCATGGCTCCATTAATACATTGGACACAGCAAATCCGTAAATCAACACATGCACTACACCCTACTATGACCAACCCAATTAAGATGTATAGCAACCAATTTCTCCACCTGGAGAACCAACCTAGTATTACAGACCACCAAGAATTTTTTTAATAAAAATTACTTAAACTTCTGTTTGAATACATAATACAAGTTGGATCACTAGGTAACAGCTGCTATATTGTTGCCGGACAATGTCTTTTACAGCGAGTGGCGTGAACCCAGTCTTCCTTCCCTTTAACCTTCAAGGCCGTTCGAGTTGTTAGCGGCAAAAGGTAGGGTCCTTTCCACCCTCTCATGCAATTCAGCTGCTGTTTTTTATAGAGGAAAATGAGCACAAATCCAACATTTAGTCCGATTAACTTGCGAGTCTACAGCCTGCATTCATTGAACCGCAGAATTGGTAGTCCTTGTCCCCACAAGGACCACGAAGGACAGGATCCAAATCAGAGTCAGCATTCTGATGGCTCAGTTAATCTTCTTGCACAAGGTCTTCAGTCCGAGGTCAGCGTCTGCTTGATGTACGATGCATCGATCCACAAGGGCATCCTTCAACCTTCACGGCCATATGGGTGGTGAGCAGGACTTGGAAAGGCCCTTCCCTTCGAGGTTCCAAACAGCTCTTTCTCCTGAAGGTCTTTACTAGGACTAAGTCCCCGGGCTTATATTGATGGCAATCTTCAATGGTGGGCTTTTTCTGAGCTTCTACTACCTGTATATGCAAGCTCTTGAGAGAGTAAGTGAGCGCTATACAGTATGTAATCATTCCCTCATCCATAGCGTGGATGTCCATTTCCTTAGCAGACATTGGGAGGCACATAGGCCATCCCAGTACAACTTCATAAGGAGAGAGGGAGGTGGTACAGTTAGAGTGAGAGCGCATAGTCTTGAGCGTGGAGCTTCAGGCCCTTTCAAACCTGTTTCTTCACATAATTTAGCAAGTTTCGTTTTGAAACTAGTTACCATTTTGTCTTTCAACTGCCCCATAGACTGGGGGTGGTATGGGCAGGAAAGGTGATGGTTGCAGTGTAAGGTCTTCAACAATTCCTTTATCACTTTAGCAGTAAAATCGATAAAATCTCTTGTATCCCAAGTCTGGGTATGTATTCATGCAACAACATTTTATAACAGCAGCATCATTTCGTCGGGTGGGATACGCCTCCACCCATTGCGAGAACAAACATACTAGAACTAAAACATAATTATATCCCATACCTTTAGTCATTTGTATAAAGTCCATTTGTAGGTGTACAAACTGGCCCCATGGCTGGGGTCCCATACCAGGAGTCACTGTGGGCGTCTTGCTGGGTTATGTCATTGACAGAGGTATGACAGGTATTACTAATACAATGCTATTAGCATCTTACTATTCACTGTACATTCAACATTCATTCTACATACACGTGTTAAACCACTGAGCTGGCAACCGTTCAAGTCATGATTCTTGTGTCGTGAGAGATTCAATAAAAGCTCATTAGTTACCCATAAAGGGACTACCCCTTCTTTAATCTGTCTTAAATTTTCCCGAGCTTGTTCCAATGCCCAAGATCCATAGGTGTTGCAAACATCATTTCTGCTCGCTTCGTCTGAAATATTTTTCCCTATTTCAATTAATTTATTGATAGTTCCCACATGACCTTCGAGCACGGTAGCCAGACTATGAATTAACCAATGATGTCCCTATATTGAATATCATAGTGGCATCATTTATCAGGCTGCACTTAACGCGCTTCTCTCCCAAGCTTGATCGCAACTCACCATTGAACTGAACTGCTTCAGTCGTCAACTGGCGCCTCAAAGCTGAATTGAGTGCTTGGGTATGGGTTGAGCACCACTGGGGCAGGACGATTCCGAAACTATTCAAAACTATGGGTACCAGCTCATGGTGTACATTATCATACAAAACTTCTGATTAACCAGTACCAAACCATTCATCGGTTCTGGATGTATAATCGGACAAGATGGGTCAGTCGGTGTGGTTTGAGGGTCTACAATTATCTCTACTCGGACTGTGAAAGTAGAGCTGGGAGGTGGCTGGGTAGTGGCACTTTTGGGCGGACTTCCCATGCCCGATCTGAAGCAAACCCTTCCTATAATTTGAAAACACTTGTTTTCCTACTGTTACATTTATCACTTCCTATTGCGTGTCACATTCGGCACTGTCCATGCTGTACCAAAGTTCCTCCTGCAGTGTGGAATGAGCAGTGATGATCTCCGACCTTGTTGCCAGTACTGATACGCCCATGATCAGGATCATCGATCTGTGGAGACATAAGCATTGGCTCTCGTTCTCATATCCACAAGTGCCCACGTATCACCTGTCATAATTACCTCGTATGGTCCATGCCTGTTCGCTCCGAGCTCATCCTGACCATCTCTTTATTCCCCACTTGGAGGGGTCCATTGTTGCTCTTTGGATTTGCCTGTTTCCATATCCTTAATCATCCGTCAGTCTCTAAATTCCACTCTCAACTCATGTAATTGCTTACTTAATTCCCTTACATTTTCCTGCATTTTTCCTTTCAGTGGCCCTACACCTCCTACTATAATGCCTTCAGGTAATTGCATGGCCATTCCTGTTATTAATTCAATGCGGTGAACCTGGTAGGCCTATTTGGTGTAGTCCTAAGGCATATCAGAATGCTGGGAAATACTATGGCCCAGTTGTTGCCTGTCTCCTGAATTGCTTCAGCTATAGATGTTTGTAAGGTTCAATTCATCCTTTCCACCATCCCTGGACTCTGGGGGTGGTAAGGAAAATGGAATTTCTGTTTAATCTCCATAAGATTATACACTTCTTTAATAATTCTCCCTGTGAAATAAGTTCCCTGATCTGAATCCATCTGGGTAGGCACCCCAATTCCTTCCAGTTTACTCTCTCATGCTGCTCTCAAGCCTCAATTCCTTAAACTGCCAACACAACTCTACAGTGCACCTTCTTATCCTATCTTTCAATGGCTCAGTATCTTGACTTCCAGTGATGGTTCTCTCTGGGAACTGCTCAACTCTGTCTGTCATCAAGGTATTAATCCTGTGGTCTTACTCTTTGTAGCTTGCAGGCTACAGAGTAAGTAATACATCTATTTAACCTTTTTCCAGCTTTCCCTTCACCTGTATCCATCTTGTGGTAAATTGTTTTTAAGTATTATTTCTCCTTCAATTTCAATTCCTGAACTACAGATTCTTCATAGTTTTACCTCTCAGTATTCTTTCCAGACCATGAACATCCTAAGGTTCTCTTGAGTTCAGTTTCTCTATTGTCTTGATTGTTTAAAATATTTCCTTACTCTGTAGGCCATATTAACTTTTCCATTTCAACGGGATTCTCTGTCTCTAGATCTTTTCTTATCTCCCACTGTGCAGTTCCAATGCCTCAGTTGATGGCCAGATAATCAAATTCATTTCCCTTAAAACAGTTTGTACATTATGTCCTCTTTCCCTAGCTCATTCTCCTACTTGCCTCATACCATATTACACTTGTTCAGGTTGCCTGGAAAGACTTTAAAATATTCTCATAAAAGTTGTAAGAACAGAAAACAGGTATTGACATGTTTTGCTTCTTTTTCTTCTTCTCAAAGATTTTATTGTCTTAAAAGTAACCCATTAAATTGTATCTGACCCTTTTCTTTTAGAATTATCCCTGATTCATTAACTCGGCCAAAAATTGGATTCCTGCCAAACTTTGCCAAGGTCTTGAGCTTAGCTTCATATGTTGGGAACAAACTTACAAACACAAAAGCTTGCAGAATTTGATTTAGTGCTAATTGTTGTCAAATATTTTAAAATGAAGATTCCCTTTTGAGAACTTTATCAAGAACCAAACCTTAATTTTTTTTGAACCCTGTAAGAACTGTAATTAACACTATCAGAATTAAAACAACCTCTTTTTCATGTGTAATGATTTGTATCCAAGTTATAATTTCCATATGTTTATCGACACATGCTTTACCTTAGATAGCATCTTAGTGATTCCAAAGTAACCTGTTAAATTACACTGCACTCCAGACCTCAAAATTCAAATTCCAGTACGTTTGGAAAGCAGATTTCCTTTAATATTTAATTCATCTCTTCATATGAAACCCCTTTTTATCCATTGGAACCATCTAGACCTTGTGTTTATGTCTTTTCCCTTTCTTAGAATGCTTCTGAATTTCAAGTAATTTATTTTTCTCCGAATTTTAGAACACTAACTTGTATTAACATGTATTAACCCCAATCAGCTTGGAAGCTTGAAAGGGTTGGTTCATCTCAAACAAAGGCAAGCCCTGTTTTATCTTTACACTAACTTCAAATCATGATTTTTTTTGCCAGAAATCTCAACTCTAACCTTATACTCAAAACTTTGGAATATTTGATTAAACTTTTCCTTTAATCTAATATGGGGCTTTTGTCTCTAAAGTGCTCAACTACACACACGTAAGACAATTCAGGGAAGAAAACACATCAGAAAACACATTCAGGGAAGAAATCACATACAAATGCTTCATTGCACAGAAACACTTATACAGGTATGTACCGATACTCCGATAATATTACACTTAACTCTAAACGAAGCTTCGAGTAGCAGTCGGGGAATAAAGGGATCTTGAAGGCTCCACCTATAGGGACCTTCAAACTGACGAAAGCTCACATTTTCTCTGCTGCTTCTTGTCAATTGCTCATTAACCCCCCAGGGGTAGCCCTTCCTCTCTCTCTCTCTTTTCAGCACAAACAGCTCTTGTAACTTAGATCAAATCATGTTTTTTAAGTTACAGAAAATTCAGTAGCGGACTATATACCTCCCTTAAAACATCTTATAAGCGCTCAATTGTGTCCTGATTAAAAGTTCCAGCTGCTGGGAAGCTCTCTCCTTTACTTGGAGTCCATTTAACCCAGTCAGAAACATATTGGACAATTTCAGGACCATAATGGACATACATATAAGCATTTGAGCTTCCCTTCAAAGGGGGAACCTGGGGTTTTTTGATGTCATATTTCCCATTTTACTTAATAATATACACAAAAGAAAACACAGAAATTACTTACTTTTCACCTCCAGGTGATTCGAACCCCTGGGTAGACTACTGCTACTATTTTTTTTACCTCCGTCCATTTTTCATTCCGTGTTCTTGCCCATCTTCAAAGTTCCTGACTTGGGCTTTGGTTTTGATTTGTTTTTGGGAACCCCGTGGAACCGAGGAGGCGGCAGAAGCCGCTCTGCTGTTACGACTTCCCATTGTATCTAGAAAGGAAACACAATTAACAGCGCAATGCATTTTCCTTACCTATGCGCTCACCGGTGTTTAAGAGTTCCTTAACAAGTCAACCGATTGTATGCGTCTTTTGAGTCTCTCTGGTCGGTAGCTACCCTTTTACTCACAGTCCCCCTTTCAGCTGGGACGCTAATTCACTGCAATCCCCCTTACAGATAGGATGCAGTTCACTCCAATCCCCCTTATAGCTGGGATTCAATTCGTATTCTCCCCAACTTAGGAGAGTAGTTCCTCCCTGTCTCCGCGAGGGTTCCTTTTAGAGATCCGACGGCCCAGGATTTCAATCACCTCTCCAACTTAGGAGGCTACTGGACTTCAGTCGGATTCCATACTCATCGCCAATTTGTCACTGAAAACGGAGTGAACACTCGAACCCAGGAGGTTTCTCTTGGAAGTCTTTATTGAATTATGATATCATGGAGAGCCCAGAAGCATGCAATGGAGCTAGCCGGCACTCTGACAAGCATCAGAGCACACACATAGTTAAAGCAAAAGCGTACGTGACAGAAGTCATGCAATTTACAAAGTTGCTTGACCTTAGTAATTAATAACATTGAAATGTTACCTTTGGCATGCATACAATTGCTCTTTCTTGGTTTATAATGAAACAAAAACCTTGAGTAGCCCATCTGGCGATGAGTCATCTGGACAGACAACAGATAGCGTGACTAGGCCCTGTCCCATGTGCTGATAACAGACATACTAGCTTGTTTCAAGGGCGCTTGGTATTTTGTTCATTATTCTTATTTTCGTTCCTGCACAATAGCGGACAGTGCAGGTTTGTCTGCTACTTGATGTGCTGGTGCAAGGACACTTCGCTGTATCATTCCACTATAGTTTAACCACTTAACCCTTTGTTATCCTGTATATGTATTTTGTTCTTCCACACAAACCCTGAGGCTGTACAACGTTCGAGAGTGTATAAGGTTCATCTGGTTTAACTGTTAAACTGTTGATGTACTGGTTTGCGCTGTTTGCCGGCCTGTAGATTCTAATTTAAGTAATTCATGCCCTTATAATGAATTCTCCCTTACTATAAATTCTTACTTACTTTCTTCCCCCAAACAATGTCGAACAAGGTTCCGCTCCTGCCGCCCGGGTTTGGCCCTCATCAGGGAATGTGGTTTTCTTGTTGCTGTGTGAAGTGTCACAATGAACTGATCCTGGAATATCCTCCCCCCGGTGTCTACAAAACCCGTCACTTCTTCTTTCATTCTCACTCTTTCATTTCCAGTTTGAGTCGGTTCCCCTTTCGGGCACTTCAACAAATCCATTTGGACTGACAAGTGGCAGCCGAAATTTGATGGAAGGAAATGTGAAGTGATTCATTTTGATTGGAGAGGAGAGGAAACATAAAATAATGGTCACAGTTTAAAGGGGCTTCTATGTTGCACAGCGAGTGGTTCAGATCAGGAATGTGTCAATGCGGTTCAGTTGCAAGAGGTGATTTTTACTGTCCCAAACTTCTCTCACATTAGTTGTGTAGCTTCACATTAAAATGGTTCAGAGAGAAAAAGCAAGTTGGAAAGATGGAAGAGGCGACTATTTCTTTCTGTGTTTTATTCAGTGGAGACTGTTCAGTCACTGAGTGCGACAAAGTGGAGGATGATTGAAAGTTTCAGTCAAGGCAATGGCGATTTTATATTGTGCAGTGGTAGCGAGCGGTCTAAGGTGCTGGATTTGAGCTCCCAGTCTCGAATCCCACCGCTGCCAGAGGTTCAGACGGTTTGTGTTTGCAGTCAATTTAGCAAAGTCCTTCAGTGTGGTCGGGACAAGCACAGTGCTCCATTCCGGCGGGACGATCGAGAAGGGGCAGTGGAAATTGCAGGGCAGCCAGAATCACTCTCTTCTGTAACAATTCGATGTCTTTATGTTCAAAGCATTAAAAGGTACATGGCGTCTGTGCACAGAGCTGAGTTGCTAAGGTAATTAGTTTGAAATCCTTTAGACTTTGCTGATACAGTTTCAAATCCTACCATACTACATTTCTCACTATCCCTGCTTTAAGAATGAGTTACAGAATTAATTACCAATTAAATGCACTAAAAAACTTTCCAATATTCCCGTGTACTTTCCATTTCCATTCATCTGCATTCATGAAATTTGCAATTGGAAATGGAACAAAAACGGAGCCAATTTGGTGACATCTTTGCTTTCTGGATGTTTGTCTCGCCTGCCGCCTCTGTCAGTATCGATGTCTATGCCTGTGTATTCCTTTCCATGTCTCAATGTTTTTTAATTCACTGAAAGGGTAAATGCATTTTTGCCATCACAAATTTATTCACTTTCGTTATGTATCTTCATGCTAAATGGCACAGAGAATGCAAGAAGGTGCGAGAGGTGCTTCAGATTTCTGGTGCCTTTGGCATAAAACAGTGGCTTTACAAACCAAGAAACACGAGTTCTGTCCTTGCCGGCTTCTGTAAGTTAGCTGATGGAAGCATAAGTGGTGGGGAGGATACAGTGGAGTATATAGGTTGCAAAGAGATTTAGACAGGCCACGGCAATGGAACATGGAGTATAGTTTCGGGATGTGCAAAGATATGCAGAATGTCTAAAATAATTTTTTAAAAGTTTAGCTGTTTAGATACAGCAAGTAACCAGGAAAGCTGATAGAATGTTATCATTTATTGTGAGAGGAATTAAACTAAGGCAATTATGTTTCAGTTGTACAGGTCTCTTGTGAGACCATATCTGGAACATCAGGCCCCCTTATGTAATGGAAGGTATAAATGCTTTAGAAGTCGTTCAGAGAAGGTTTACTGGACTAATACCAGGAATGGGCTGTCTTATGAGGAAGAGCTGGATAGACTAGTCTTGTATCCGCTGGAGTTCAGAAGCCTAAGGAGCGACTTGATCGAAACCTTTCAGGCCCTGAGGGGTTTTGACAGGGTGGATGTGGAGAGGATGTTTCCTCTTGTGGGAGGAGGTAGGACTAGGGGTCACTGTATAAAAATAAGGGGTCTCTTATTTAAGACAGAGATGATAATTTTCTTTCTCCCAGAGAGTCTTGAGTATTTGTAACTGTCTTCTTCAAAAGGCAGTGGAAGCAGAGTTTTTGAATCTTTTTAAGGCAGAGCTAGATAGATTTAACAAGGTGGTGAAAGATTATCGATGGTTGGTGGGAGGTTACAATCAGAGCAGCCATGATCTTATTGAATGGCGGAGCAGGCTTGAAGGGCCGAGTGCCGACTCCACCTCCTAGTTCGTAAATTTGCATGTTCTCTGAATCCAGGCTGTTCACCGGTTCAGTACTTGAATGCTATAAAGTCAACGATGATTGAAATTTTCACTGAGCAACATGTGAACAGTCTGTGGATTCAGTTGGTGTGATTGGGTGCTCCAGTTCTATATGTGCAATCACAGAATCAATTTCTGTTTGTTGCTTTGAATCTAATATTTCTAATGGGTTGCATGTGAGGCACACGTTTGATCTAATTTATCTCATTTTCTTTGTAATGATTATTCGTAAGACTATTTGCCTGGGAACTTACTGGATAACAGCTGGGCTGGCAAAGTGAGGACAACATTTCGTTGTAGCCAATGGACTCAAAGCAGAACCGTCTCTGTAATATAAGTAGAAGCAGGAATAGAGAGAATCTACTGCTCCTAGATGGTTTCAAACCACCAATGTTTGAGTTGACAGCTGAATTCGCTGAACAATTTGTTATGCAAACACCCTGGTGACCTAGTGGCTAGGATTCAGTGCTCTCATCACTCAGGTTTGATTCCTGATCACGCTTCACAAAATATCACAACCAGAAACCAATTACTGATTCAAGGAACACTATCAAGACCTCATCCCCTTCTCAGAGCACCTTCCCTGCAATCACAGGAGGTGTAACCCCTGCTCATTTATCTCCTCCCTTCACGCTGTCCAAGACGCCAAACACTCCTTCCAGGTGAAGCAGTTTTATTTGCACTTCTTACAATTCAGGCCGTTGTATTCACTGCTCACAATGTGGTCTCCTCTACACTGGAGAAACTAAACACAGACTGACTGCCCACTTTGCAGAACACCTTCAGATAGTCCACAACAATGACCCAGACCTGTCTTTCACATGCCATTTCAATTCACCATCTTGCTCTCAAGCTCACATTTCTGTCCTTGGCTTTGTACAGTGTTCCAATGAAGCCCCGACTCAAACTGGAGGAACAGCACCTTATCTGCTCATTAGGCACTCTACAACCTTCTGGAATCAACATTGAGATCAACAAATTCAAATTATGAACTCTGTCCTCCATTTTAATTTCCCTGCAGCCCCCATCCACCAAGTGCCAGTCTGCATCTTGTTCTTATCTTTTGCTTTCAGACAGAGTTGACCTTTTCTCTGCTATTCACACATTCTGCTATTTTGCTTCCAGTCACTGCAGACCTTTTTTAGATATGAACACCTCCTTTCATAATTAATAATATCATTACCATTACCTTTGACTCGTGTTCCATGATGCCTTTGTCATGGAATCTCTCCGGACCTCCACCTATCCCTGAACCTTTTTGCTCTAACTGCTCCACCCACCCTCGTCAGCATCACATTTCTACCTCCCTTCAGCTCTGAAGAAGAGTCATATGGACTGAAAACGTTAACTCTGTTTCTGCCTCCTCAGATGCTGACGGACCTGCTGAGAACTTCAGCGTCCCCTGTTTTTATTACAGTACGAATTCCTGACTTTATCATAATATAAAATGCATTGCACGTCTGCCATATCCGGGGAACGAGGATCAGAGTTAAAGTTCCACGTGGTTATTAAGTACAACTGGAAATGACTTTGGTGTAAGTTAGGAGTGAGAAAATGTAACATGAAAGTGGAGGAATTTGATATCGCCTTGCAAGTTTCACAGGAGCTGCAGTAATTAGGGGCGGTGATGGCAGGGTTGGTGTTGTCGCTGGACGAATAATCCAGAGACACAGGGTAATGCTCTGCGTCCGAATCCCACCACGGCAGAAAATGGAATTTGAATTGAATAAAAAAATGGAATTAAAAGCCTAATGATAACCATGAAACCATTTACGATTGTTCTAAAAAAAACCATCTGGTTCACTAATGTTTGGGCCAGGTGCTGGTAAATGGGATCAGGAAGGTAGGCCAGTGTTTCTCAGGTATCGGTGCAGACTCCAAGGGCCTCTTCTGCACTCTGTGATTAGGTTGGCGGGTTTTGGAAATTAAATTTTGCAATTCACAGCTTTTGTACGATTTCACCACACTGTCAATTTCGTGTTCTAGCCAATGGAGATGGTTGTTTTATTTGGCTGAATCGGTCATTTTGTCTCTGGCAAAAGAGGTCTGAAATGAAAAAAAAATGCCAAAAGTATCGTTTATCAAAATAGGAGGGCAATCTCTCTGATGGCCTGGTGGCTTGGTTACTGAACTTTTATGGCCGTGGCCCGGGTTCAATTCATGGTGTGGGAATGAGGGTTCTTTGCTCATGTCCACACTGCTTAAACAGAGCGATTTTATTATTGGTTATAAACGCATAACAGTTTGAAGCATCCCATCAGAGCTGGTATCAGAGGGAATGGAGCAGGGAGAGAGGATTCCTGAGGTGTTGTTCAGTGAGTTCAGGAGGATGATATCAGAGGGAATGGAGCATAGAGAGAGGATCCCTGGGGTGATGTTCAGTGAGTTCGGGAGAATGGTATCAGAGGGAATGGAGCAGGGAGAGAGGATTCCTGGCGTGATATGCAGTGAGTTCAGGAGGATGGTATCAGAGGGAATGGAGCAGGGAGAGAGGATCCCTGAGGTGTTGTTCAGTGAGTTCAGGAGGATGATATCAGAGGGAATGGAGCAGGGAGAGAGGATCCCTAGGGTGATATTCAGTGAGTTCAGGAGGATGGTATCAGAGGGAATGGAGCAGGCAGAGAGGATCCCTATGGTGATGTTCAGTGAGTTCAGGAGGATGGTATCAGAGGGAATGGAGCAGGGAGAGAGGATACCTGTGGTGATGTTCAGTGCGTTCAGTTGTTTGTTGCATCAGGCAGGCCGCAGTGCCTGGGGATTTCCACGATTTGTACTCGCTGGTGATCCTGATAAGCCCCAAACTGTGGTAATAATTTGCAGAATTACTGCCCGATAATGTGCCTGAGTCAGATCGGCGTTACCCTCTCGGAATCATCCCATGTCTCGTGTCAACTGTTCCATCTGCGGTATATATATATTTTTTGTTATTCAGTTATGCGATGTGGGAATTGCTGTCTGGGTCAGCATTTATTGCCCATCCCAAATTGCCTTGAGAAGCTGGTTTATAATGTCCCTGCCTTGTGAGTGTTTAGTTGGAGAAGGGACAGAGAGTCCAGGAAAATGCTCTGGCGGCTTGGGTTCAAATCCCAACATGGCAGCTGCTGGAATGTGAATTCAATTAATAAACTCTGGAATTGAAAGCTAAGCTCAGTAATGATGACCATGACAACTATCACCGAACGTTCTAAAAACCCAACTGCCGCATTAATGTCCTTTTGTGAAGGAAATCTGTCATCCTTACCTGGCCTGGCCGACATGCAATTCCAGGTACTCAGCAATGTTACTGACATTTAATTGTCCTCTGAAATGGGGTCGGAAGCCGGGCTGTTCTGGGCGGCCTTGCCAACGACACCCATATCTCATCAAAGGACAAAGAGAAAAAAAACTTTTACTCCACATTTTCACCTCTGGGAGAGTTTAATGGGACAGTGTAAAGGAAACTTTCCTCCTCCATATACTGTCTTGTGTGTGGCCTCTGATGAAGCAGATCCCTGCTGTTTACGATTACCTGATATATGATTGTGACAGACCTGAGTATGAATGAAATCAGTGAGGTTCTCCTCGCTCTGCAATCTTTCCACCTCTGGGGTTTGCCATCAAAAGGCAGAGATAAAGTTGTATTAACACCAATGGGTCGCTGGGTGCCACAGTGACTCTTTCATTGAAGGGCTTTGGGCCCTGAAGAAGAGTCGGGAGGACTCGGAATGTTAACTCTTATTTTCTTTAGAGATGCTGTTGGGCCTACTGAGTTTTTCCAGCATTTTCTGTTTTTGTTTCACATCCCAGACAGGACTGGTTAAAAATACCTGTCTGGGAAAAGGGAGAAAACAGTGGAAAAGGGAAAATGGAGCGGTGTCGTTGAGTCTTGGAGAAAGGAGTTCAGCAAAGTCAGCTCGTTTCACTTTCATTGATTTATTAACAATTTCAGAGAACATTTTACAGAAAAGTTTATTTTAAAGTTAACTGAAATGAATATAATGACTGAGAGTCACTTTGAGAACAGAACACATTCGCTCTGAGCTGCCAACTGCATGTAGAACTGTAACAGACACCAGAAAGAGAAACTAGGAGCTCAACATAAAGGGAAGGGAATAATTGCGAATGAGGAATGAGGAAAGTTACTTATTTACACATGGAATTCAAACTACTGGGGAATTATAAGCTACATTTACAACACAGTCATAATTATCTCGCACATTTCAAATAGAGAACCACCCATGATTGTCTCAGTTACAAATTCTGGAACATAAACTGAAGGTATTTCAATTTTAGAGTCATGGAGGGGACATATTTAAATTCGTAACACAGAGATCTCAATAAACAGCTGAGGAAAATCTATGGTGCCGAAGATTCCACCGATCACTTGATCTGTAAAAGAGGATAAAATAATGAAGCAGATATTTATGATCTAGGAGATTTATGTTAGAGTTTCGATCAATGAAACATTGAGAGATTTTTCAAACCACTTCTGTCAGTTTGAAGTGTGAGTGGATTGAATCTTCTCACCTTCGCCAGAGTGACGGCAGTGCTGTAGCACATGCTCAGGAAGAAGAGGATGATGAATGTGGAAGCAGTTGTCCAGATGTTGCTGTTATCATCCTCAGAGTCTTCAATCCAGATGGGATCTGTGGAATCTACGAGGATAAAGCCGAGGAGATATAATTCGATTGTTCATTAATCTAGGATATCATTTTTTAAATGTTTCCTTTACCATTTCCTAAGTTATTAATATATTCTCTAATTTAATGTTCAATTTATATCTACTGTTAAGCTTGTGTTTCTCAGTAACCCATCTTTGTAACTATCTCCACAGCTGTTCTTCCTTTACATTCCTTGCACACTCCGTGTCGTAAAACTTGTCAACTCTTCTCCAGTGTCAGTTTATCTTCGAGAAATTTCGTACGATCTATTATTGGAGAATATTATGATGGATATCGAGAGAGATTCACTGAGCGACTTATTTGAAAACTGTAACCGTTGCTTTTTAAAAGCTCGAATGTGAGGTCTCATCTTGTTTACTTGTGATGGGAATGTTTGTTGCGTCGTTAACTTAAATCAGTTTCTCAGTAAGAACATTGTTTCAGTGTGTTTGTCATGTGATTATGTAATAGAGACAATTGTCGGAGGCTATTCCCGTTAAAAAAGTACATTTGAATTATGCTTTCTTAATATCCTTGCGTTTGTGTTGTGCTTTAGTTTTTGTGTATGTGTGCATGAGTATCTCGTGCTTTGCAGTACTCTTTGTTTGTGTGTGCATGGGTGTGTATGGGTATTAACGTGTGCTCATGTGCCAATGAGTGTTGATTTGCGTGTTTTTGTGCCTGCGTCTATATTTTGTGTGTATATTTTGTTTTTCTGCAAATGTGTATATATGAGCGTGTCTTTGCGTATGTTTGTGTTGATTTCTATGTTTATTTATTACTATCTGTGTTGTGTGCTACTATGTGTTTAATCGTTCTTTCCTGCTAATATCAGTGTTAATGTTTCTTCTTGTGTTCCTCGTGTGTGTCAGCATATTAATGCCTGTGTCACAGCGTGTGTGTGTGTGTGAGAGAGAGAGAGTTTTTAATGTGTGCATTTGTGTATTGATTGATATTTAGAACTATGTATCAGTGTGTTTGTGTTTTCAAATGTACCAACGTGTGTTTTTTGTGTTCTCGTCTGTATGAGCATGTTCACGCCTGTGTCTACATTTGTATCTGTGAATGTGTTAGTCTGTTGCTCTATGTGTTCGTGTGTCTGGGTGTCGTCTGCTCATGTGTGTGCTTGTGTTAATGTGTGGCCATGCATTTACTTTAATGTGTATGATAATGTGTGTCTTTATGTCTCTATTTCCGTCATTGTGAATGTGTGATAATGTCTATGCTAATAGTAACATTTGTGTTTTGTGTCCTTGTATGAGTCTGCTTGGCTGGTTTTATCTGTGTGTGTGTGTGTGTGTGTGTGTGTGTGTGTGTGTGTGTGTGTGTGTGTGTGTGTGTGTGTGTGTGTGTGTGTGTGTGTGTGTGTGTGTGTGTGTGTGTGTGTGTGTGTGATTGTGTATATGTGTGTGCTCCTGTGACGATGTGTGTATATTTGTGTACGTGTGTGTGTATTTGCGTTTGTGTGTGTGTTTGTGCGTCTGTGGCTACGTGATTGTGAGTCTATTTGTCTGTGTGTGTGTGTCTGCCTGTGTTTGTGTTTGTGTGTGTGTGTGTCTGCCTGTGGCTGCGTGTATTGTTGTGTGTGTGTGTCTGCCTGTACCTGTGTGTGTTTGTGTCTGTGTGTATGCGCCTATGTCTGTCTGTATATTTGTTTGTATGTGTCCATTTGTGCCTGTTGTCAGTTGTTTTTACTATTTTCCCGAGTTTCACCAGGTACCAATGATCGAGTCTGACCCTGACGGTAAAAAGTTTGGTGAATATTTTCAATGTTCTTTGTATAAACGTGTTTTCTGTGAGATGCAAGGTGATATCAGGTGTCCGAATGCAAATAATCAACCATGTGCCTTATAAAATTCAGGGACAGAACATTGAACAACCCTTGAACTGGTGATTCAATCAACAGTTTGGATTCGGATGATGGGATATCAATCTTAGCATAAGATTAACAGGAACAAGAGTGTTAAAACTTCTTAAAGTTATGTTGCACAAATCTATATTTTACAACATTTTAAACATGATGGGAGTTTAAAATCTGTGGCCAGTCAGAGAGAAGCTGACTTGGGCTATTGGTAACTGAGTCCTTTCAGCAGAGACCCATTCCCTTCCAGATTCTCTGCTCGGGGACCCAGAGTCCAGTCTAGGCAATTTCTCTTTCGGTTCTCTCTGCTGAGAAGGTGGAGACACATTGGGTTAACAAATGATCTTCCGTCTTTTTGTTTAGCAAGTGGAGGTAAAATTGGCTGAAAATTTTCCTTTCAATTTTCTCTGTTGGGAAAGCGGGAGTACAGTGTGTTAACAATTCCCACCCCCCACCGCCCCCGTGCGCCCCCCGTCCCCCAGCCCACTCTCCATTGGGAATGTGGTGGTACAGTGGGTTAACAATTTCTCTTTCCCCCTCTCTCTGTTGCAGAAGTGGGAGCACAGTTGGTTAACAATTTCCCTTTCCCCTCTCTCTGTTGGGGAAGTGGGGGGTACAGTGGATTAACAATTTCCATTTCCCCTTTCTATTTTGGAAGTGGGGGTACAGTGAGTTAACAATTTCCCTTCCCCCTCTCTATGTTGTGGAAGTGAGGGTACAGTGGGTTAACAATTTCCTTTCTCCCTCTGTCTGATGGAGGATTGTTGGGACATGTCCCTGTGTGACCGGCACTTCAGCTCCCAGTGGGTACGGTGCAGCAATTTAAAGCTGACATCCATTTTAAAAGGATGGATAACGAGAGAAGCAGGAACACACATAGATCTAAATGTGCTGTGTTTGTTTATCGGAAATGAGAAATTGTCAGATTTCTCCTCAGCGGGAGGAGGGCTGGTGAAGTTATTTTGCAGAATCCTGCAATGAATGAGCTTTACTCTGTCTCTAACCCAGGGTGTATCTGAGCTGGGAGCACTGGGTGTACAAGATTTGGGCCTGAGCCCTCTGACCATCCGATTTTAACTAAACAGGTGTAACATCAGCAAAAGTTGTAATAACATTAATTAAGCAATTGTGTATTTAAATCACGATTGGAGAAAAAGACTTTATTATTTTTTATTGAAGTTTAAAATGTAACCGAGAGATTCTCATTGACATGAATTAATGGTGCCGATCAGTGCAAGGTAAATATTCACAAAACTCGGTTTACTGCTGGATTTATCAACCGTTCTGTTGATGATCTTCAAGGGGATCGCTTCATGTCCCACCACACAGGAGTAAGAAGCACCGCTGGCCCACTCCTCCACTGCAATGGATAACAGGCTGTACATGAAGAAGGAGCGATTGCCATTCTCTGCCACCACGTCGGTGTTCTTGTAGTTCCCGGGAGCCACTGGCTTGTCATTGACGGTCCACTTGACGAAGATCTCTTGCGGGGAGAAACCTCTCACTAAGCAGCTGAGGGAGATGAACCTCTGTGCGGAGACATCTTCTAGCGAGGGCAGAAGGACAGATACAGACGGTTCCTGCGGATTTTTCGCTGCAGAAAATTTACAATAAATGTCAATAAACTGGATAATTTCGGAGAAAATGAAACTGGTTAGGGTGAAGGAAGTGTTTCTGGGTTGAATATTAAAGGTTTATATTATCCGCTTCTTGGAAATAAAGCACCGTTCCTTTCCTGTCGTTGAGGCAAAATCCTGGAACTCCCTCCCTTACAGCACTATGCGTGTACCTACACCACAGGGACTGCAGCGGTTCGAGAAGGCAGCTCATCATCACCTTGTCAAGGGCAATTAGTAATGGGCAATGAACTCTGGCCCAGCCAGCGACGCACACATCCCATGCATTAATAAATAAACATCTTTGGGATCTGTCTGGTTTTCCAGCTCGGAGCAGGGGTGGACACAATCTTTTTCCCTGAGAAATTATGGAGTTGGACTAGAAAGTTTCTCAAATTTTACAGCACAGAAGCACACATTCGGCCCAACTGGTCTGTGTTGGTGTTTAAGCTCCACACCAGGCTCCTCCCACCTTTCTTCATCTAAACCCAATAGCACAGCCTTCAATTCATTGTTCATTCATCTACTTATCAATTTCCTCCTTGAAGTCTACAGGCCCACAGCGTTTAGTTAGTGGAACTACCAATCAGCGTAGACCATGAATACACTGAAGAGTAAATATTGACCCTTACACTGGAAATAGACACAATGACTCCTCATTGCTTCAATTTCGCCGCTCATCTGGTCCCTTGCGGATGGAACTTCTTAAAGGAGTCGGCAGATCCTGATGGCTCACCATGCAGTAGAACTCAGCCCCACTCAGCCAGCCTTGTGTCGAGATGTTTACATTGCTGACCACCCTGTTGTAATCCTCTCCCAGTTGGGCAGCAATCTCTGATTTCAAAGTCTTCTTTTCTTGTGTCCAGGACACGAGGACTCCATAAGGGGCAATAGAAACGATGCAGGTTAAGGTCACCGTCGCTTCCAGTAAGACCTGTTCTATTGGTGGTGGTAGCAGAGTAATTGTGGGATTGCTGCACAGGGAACATTCTGTGAGACAGAAATGAAAACCAACCAAAGCTTCACCTTCACAAGTACGACAGCAGTGTTCAGTCTTCTCTCTGCAAAGGAGAATAAACGATCTTTGACATACAACCTTTAACTATCGTCTTTAATCTTCTCTACACAATGGAAAACCAGCTTGGTCTGTGTAAATTGTTCTCATAATTTAAGTCGTTCAGCCCCGGAAACATTCTGATGAATCTCCGATGCCCCAGTCCCAATACAAATATACAATTCCTGGGTCCTGGAATGCAGTACTGAACGCCGCTCTATGAATAGGGTGATGCACTTTATTCCGAAGCATTTATCAGTTACTGTAATGGGTTTGTATCTCTTAACAGACCCGGTGGTGTTTTGACTTTGGGTGACCCCTTGATGAGTGACCTGACAGGTATAGACCGCGCTGCCGAGCAGATCCCCAGCGGAGACTTTCAGCCGACTGGTCGCCAAGTAGTTCCCATTCATTTCAAAGGCCGAAGAGGTGACAATTCCTGAATTCATTGGTTGTCCATTCTTCAGCCACTTCACGGTGATTGACTTTGGACGAAAATCGATGATTGAACAGACGAGGGTTTCATCCCGGCAACTCAGGGTGAGGAGAACAGTTGGAGGGAAGGGTTCAAAAGAACCTTCAAGAAACACAGGTTAGACATTTCTCACAGAAGAAATTGATAACAGACATAATGGGTTCGTATATTTTAACAGGCTTTTTCCGTTAACAAACCTGGATTTTCCGGAGATCAGAACTATGCAGAGTACCATAAATATGTTAGAACCAAAGCACCATACAGGTTAATCACAGCCTTTCTGTTTCTCACAGGTTCCCCAACATTTATATTGCATTTCAATGCTCTTGGCTGAGCCGCTGTGTCGAACCTCACAGTTGATTGTGTTGCATTCCCCCTCCGACTCGGTGATGGTTAACTGGCTACTGAGGGAATAGGTTCCCTTCTGGTTTTTCACTGATGAGTAAGTCTTAAATCCAGTGCTGATTGGCTGACCATCTTTCTTCCAGGTCAGGCTGGTGATTCCAGGGGAGTAGTCCATCGCCAAACAGCCATAGGTGACTGAGGTGTCGGTCTTGTGTTGCAGACAGGAAGGGACGAGGCCATAGAGACTGGGCGAAGACAGTGGCACAGGGAAGGAATGGCTCAATGAACAAGATAGACTCTGTGATTTCTGATCATTAAGTTATCAAACAACTCAAGATTTGACAATAACTATAAATATATCCGAATATATTCCAACTAAAACCCACATCCACATTTGATCATTTATTTTTTCTATCATTTGGTGACCCTCATCAGTCGGTTCCCTCTTTAGAAACCCACACCTCTTTTTCCGCCTCTATGCCATTACTAAAAGAGAACTTTTTGATGTCATCTGAATGACATATCTTTCATTGGATTAGAATGGATGAGCAGAGGATTTTCCCCATTATTTCTCCACCAGTTATTTCTCAATCAACAGCACTTGGTAATAGAGAAATTGTCTCGTCAATTATATCATTGCAGTTTTGGAAATTGGCTCTGTTCAAATTGACTGATGCCCCCTTCCCCCTCCATGTACCCCCAAAACAAAGAATAGTGACGGCCCTTCGAAAGAACTTTTGTAATGGTAACTATATAAGGACCATAGAACTCTAAATTGAATACCAGTTACAGTAAGTGCGGCATTTTCCAATCCTATGCACAAATGAACATGCTTGTCAGTCGCAGGAGTAGGCCATTCGGCCTCTCGAGACTCCTCCACCATTCAATATGATCATAGATGATCTGATTGTGGCGTTAACTTCACATTCCCGCCTACAGAATAGGTACTTTGCGTCGGGCTTCACGGTGGAAGACACGAGTAACATCCCCAAAGTTCAAGGGAGTCAAGGGGCAGAGGTGAAGGTGCTACGTAAACTGAAAGGTCCGAATGTGGATAAATCAACTGCACCAGAATGATAACACCCCAGAGTTCTGAAGGAGATAGCTGGATAGGTAGTGGAGGCGTTAGTGCTGATCTTACAGAAATCATTGGAGACAGGGAGGATCCCAGAGGACTGGGAAATCGCTAATGGAACCCTTCTGTTTAAGAAGGGAGTGAGACAAAAGACCGGAAATTACAGGCTGATTAGCCTGACCTCGGTCGTTGGTAAGATTTTAGAGTGCATTATTAAGGATGAGATTTCAGAATACTTGGAAGTGCATGGTAAAATAGGGCAAAGTCAGCATGGTTTCATCAAGGGGATGTCATGCCTGACAAATCTGTTAGAATTCTTTGAGGAGGTAACGAGGAGAGCAAATGGATGTTATCTACTTGGAATTCCAGAGGGCCTTTGACAAGGTGCCGCACAGGAGGCTGCTCAGTAAGGTAAGAGCCCATGGTGTTAGACGCAAGGTACTAGCATGGATAGAAGATTGGCTGTCTGGCAGGAGGCACAGAGTGGGGATAAGGCCTGGATAGAATGGACGTGAGGAAGATGTTTCCATAGTAGGAGAGACTAGGATCCGAGGGCACAGCCTCAGAGTAAAGGGAAGATCTTTTAGAACAGAAACTTCTTTAGCCAGACAGTGGTGAATATATGGAATTCATTGCTACAGTAGGCTGTGGAGGCCAAGTCAATGAGTGTATTTAAGACTGAGATAGATAGGTTCTTTATTGGTAAGGAGATCAAAAGTTGCGGGAGAAGGTGGAAGAATGGGGTTGAGAAACATATTAGCCATGATTGAATGGCAGAGCAGACTCGATGGGCCGAATGGCCTAATTTTTGCCCCTATGTCTTATGGTCTTATGGTCTTACTGTCCGCTAACCTTTGACTCCCTTGTCAATGAAGAATCTCTCTACATCTGCCCTGAAATATTAATGACTCCTCCTCCATCGCTCTCTGGAGAAGACAGTTCCAAAGCTTCACGACCCTTTGAGAGAAAAATAAAATCCCTCCCATTCCTGTCTGAAATGGGAGACCTCTTATTTTTAAACTGTGTTCCCTATCGTTAGTCTCTCTCACAAGATCCTTTCAGCACCTACCCTGTCAATTTCCCTTAGGATCTTAAATGTTTCAATAAAATCAGCTCTCATTCTTGGATGGTTACATGCTCAGCCTGTCCAAAATATCCTCATAAGATAACTAACAACACCTCCCAGTATCATATAAATAAATGATCATTCTCTGTACAGCTCTAATGCTTTTATATCCTTTCTTAAAGGAGACCAAATCTGTATACAACACTTCAGATGAGGTCTCATCGACTTTTATATTCTATTCCCCATGTAATAAATGACAACATTCCCTTTGCCTTCCTCATCACTTGCTGTTCCTGTATTGCATTTTTTTGTGATTCATGCACCAAGGGATCCGCATCCCTCTGTACCTCAGGGTTCTGCAATCTCTCTCCCTTTCAATAATATGCAGCTTTTGCATTCTTCTTGCCAAAGTGGACAAATTTATATTTTCTCGCATTATACTCCATCTTTCATTGTTTTATCCACTCACTTAACCTTTCTATATCCCTTTGCTGGCCCTTCATCCCCTCTTCACCACTTACTTTCCTATCTTTCTTTGTGTCATCAGCAAATTTTGCAAATTCATTGAGTCCTTTCATTCAAGTCATTGATATAAATTGTAAATAGTTGAAGCCGCAGCATTGATCCCTGTGTCACTCCAGTACCAACCTAAAATAACCTATTTATCCAGACTCTCTGTTTCTTGTTAGCTAACCAAACTTCTACCCATGTTGAAATGTAACTGCCGACACCATTATATTGTGCAGTAATCTTTGATGTGCCACTTTGTCAAATGCCAAGGACAGCACATCCACAGGTTCTTCTTTATTCATGTTCCTTGTCACTTCCTCGAAAGGCCTCAAATAAATCAGCAAAACATGATTCCCCTTTCAGAAAACCATATGGATCTACATAATTGCACTTGGACTTTCTAAGTGACCTGTGATGGACTCCTTAACAATAGATTCCAGCATTTTTGCTCGGACAGATGTTAAGCTAACTAACTTGTAGTTTCTTGCTTTCCCTTTCCCACCTTTATTTAATATAAAAGCCTCAGTCTCTATTTTCAATATTATTATTATTTTCAATAATTGCCCAATCCGTGTCCCATGGGTGATTGTGCTCGACACCCCCACCCCGAAGCCCCTCTATATGGCCCCCCGAGCCGTTGTTCAAAATGGCTGTAAAGCTGGTAAGTGGAGTTGAAGATATCTGTAAGGAGCTGCTCCTCAAATCACAGGCGGATCTTCTACCTCGTTACCTGCTGATAGGCATAATAGTCAGCCTATCAGCAGGGAAAGTGGGAGACAAAGAGGTTGTGACTGGAGGGGCAGCGAACACCCGCTGGAGAAAGGTGCAGGGAGCCTGGGGGAAGTACACGAATACATTGTCTTCTTTCTATCCCAGGCACTTAGTGCATTTCTCCAGGAATGGAAAGGATTTCAGGGGAAGGAGAGACAATGAGGGAGAGAGAGGGAGAGATAGAGAGAATGGGGCCAAGGCGCCTGGTGTTTCGGCTCCCTGTGCTTTTGCCCAACTATTGACCCTTCCCCCACGCCCACCCCCCCTCTCTGTCCTTCCACTCCCCCGCCGTTCTGCCCTCTGCAAAGCCTCTTTGCCCTATCCCCCCACCTCTCTGCCCTTTCCCCCCACCTCTCTGCCCTTTCTCTCCCACCTCTCTGCCCTTACCCGCTCACCTCTCTGCCCTTTCCACCGCCTCTTTGCCCTATACCCCCGCCTCTCTGCCCTTTCCACCCTCCTCTCTGCCCTTTCCCTCCCATCTCTCTGCCCTTTCCTCCCCGCCTCTCTGCACTTCATCCACGGCTCTCTCACCTTTTCCATTGGCTCTCTGCCCTTCCTTCCCCGCATCTGTGCCCTTCGTACCCTGCCTTGGTGCCCGTCCTAGCCCCCGGTTCACTGCCCTGCACCCCCCCCCCGCACTTCCCCTCCACCTCTCTGCCTTTCCATCTCCCGCCTCTCTGCCCTGTCCCCCCGCCTGTTTGCCCTTCCCCCCGTCCCTCTACCCATTCCCCCGCTCTCCCTGCTCTTTCCCGCCGCCCCTCTGCCCATTCCCCCACTGCCTCTCTGCCCTGCCTCCCCCCGCCTCTCTGCACTTACCCCACCGGTCTCTGCGCCATCGCCCAGTTTGCTGACCTTTTCCACTGGCCCTCTGCCCGTTCCCTGGCTCGCTGACCTTTTCCCCTGCTCTCTGCCCTTTCCTTCACTTCCCAGTCCTTTCCCCCAGGCTCTCTGCTCCTTCTCCCCGCCTTTCTGCCCTTTCCATGGACGCTCGTCACTCTCTTCAACAAGGTCCATATTTTGACACTGCTGGGCATCAGGCCTTGCTTCCAGGTCTCCCACCCCCGCAGTTCCAGCCCTCCACACACCGACTTAAGCAAAGTGATCGAGTGCATGATTGACAAAGTGAGGTTGGCTGACTGACAGAGTGAGTGTCGGTGGCTGAGTGAGTGAGACTGCATGAGTGAATGAAGGACTTAGTAAGGGTGGGTAGTGAGTGAACGTGGGTGGGTGTATGAATATGGGGGAGTGGGGATGGATGAGTGAGTGAGGGTGGGTGATTGAATGAGGATAGATGAGTAGGCGAGTGAGGGTTGGTGGGTATGTGAGGGTGGTTATGTGAGTGAGGGTGAGTGGGGGTTTGAGGATGGGTGGATGAGCTATTGAGTGTGAGTGAAGGTAGTGAGTGAGGATCGGTGGGTGAGTGAGTCTGAGTGAGGATGAATGTGTGTTGATGAGGAAGGGTGGGCGAGTGAGGGTGGGTGAATGAGGCTGGGGGAGTGAGGGTGCGTGAGTGAGTGTGGGTGAGTGTGAGTGAGTGTGAGTTAGTGATTTATGGTAAAAGAATTAGAGTGAGTGAGGGGGTGATTGAGTGGGGGTGAGTGAGTGAGGGTCAATGAGTGAGTGTGGGTGAGTGAGCATGAGTGAGTGAGTGTGAATGAGTCTGGGTGTGTAAGCGTGAGTGAGGGTAAGTGAGTGAGTGAGGGTGAGTGAGTGAGGGTGCGTGTGATGAGTGAGTGAGGGTGAGTGAGTGAGGGTGAGGGAGTGAAAGTGAGTGAGGGTGGGTGACTGAGGGTGCATGAATGAGGCCGAGTGAGCGGGGGTGTGTGAGGGAGAGAGTGAGGGTGAGTGACTGAGTGAGTGATGGTGAGTGAGTGAGGGTGAGTGATTGTGGGTAGAGATTGAGGTTGAGTGACGGTGAGTGAGTGAGCATGCCCAGGTACAGCAGGCTCATCAAGGCGATGTTTCTGCAGATGATTTTCCGCTCCGGCCCAGCTTTCCATTGCCTGTTGTGGGTTCCTCCATTCAGCTCCACCACTCCTACCTCCTCCTCTTCCTCTCCATCAATCTTGTCCTAATTCTCCATATTGATTAGCTTTCAGTAACACCGGCTGTGTAAAGTCAGGCAGCAGTGTAGATCGCTGGCGTGCTGCTTTAATGTCGATGCCTTTCTTTGAGAAACCCATGTCAGTGCGTAAATAGGCAGACTGAGGGGGCTGCAGGGGAAGGTTACAGCAAGTCGAGGATGGGCCGTGCAGGCACTTTGCATCTTGAGGACCAGGTAGCCGTTGTCTCTGCCACATCCCTCCCTTTTTCCTATTTCTTTGTGCTTGGTTCAACATTTGGAAATTCTCCACATATATAGTGATGTCACCTGTGTAATTTCATTTTACACAGCAAGTCCTCAGATATGGAACAATGGACATGCATGCACCTCCACGGATTTTCATTCTGCAATTTGCATTTTCAGCCCACTTCTGTGTGTGAGAATGTGTGTGTGTGTGTGTGTGTGTGTGAGAGAGAGAGAGAGAGAGTGCATGCAAGTGTATGTGTGTTTTTGAGAGACAGAGACAGAGAGAGACAGAGTGTGCATGTGTGTGTGAGAGTGTGTATGTGTGTGTGTGTGTGAGATAGGGAGTATAAGTGTGAGAGTGCTTTTGAGAGAGGGAGAGAGACAGAGACAAGGAGAGACAGAGACTGTGTGTGTACGTGTGAGTTTGGCACTGTAAGTGTGAGAGTGTGTGAGATAGAGAATGTGCGTGTAGGAGAAAGAAAGAGAGAGAGTGTGTGACAGACAGAGATAGAGAGAGTGAGAGGGAGAGAGGGAGACTGTTTTTTTATCTATGTGTCCTAGGGAGTTTTAGTGTGAGAGTGCCTGAGATAGAGAAATGTGTGTCAGAGAGAGAGAGACCGACTGTGTGCATGTGAGACAGGGGGGCGGTGGTGGGGAGAAAGAGAGAGAGAGAGAGAGAGACAGAGTGCATGCAAGTGTATGTGTGTTTTTGAGAGAGAGAGAGAGACACAAAGACAGAGAGAGTGCGTGTGTAAGATAGGGAGTATAAGTGTCAGAGTGTCTGAAATAGAGAAATGTGTGTGTGTGGGAGAGAGAGAGAGTATGTATGTGTGAGAGAGAGCTACTGTGTGTTTTGTGAGATGGAGAGCGACTGTGTGTGTGTGTGAGGGAGACAGAGGGTGTGTAGGGGTGCGGGAAATAGGTAGTACAAGTGTGTGAGAGAGAGAAAGTTTGTGTGTGTGGGAGAGAAAAAGTGTGAAAGACAGAGCCATTGTGTGTGCTGAGAGAGAGAGGGTGTGTATGTGTGAGGGAGAGAGAATGAGAGAGAGTGCATGTGTGAGAGAAACGGTGTGTGGGAGAAGGAATGTGTTTGTGTTTCTGTGTGTGCATGGGAGAGAGAGAGAATGAGAATGTGTATGCATGTGAGAGTGTTATGTGTCTGCGTGTGAGAGAGAGATAATGGAGAGTGTGTGCATGTGTGAGCATGTGCATGCATGTGGGAGAGAGGGTGCATGTATGTGTGAGAGAGAGAATGAGGATGTGTGTCTGTGTGAGAGTGTGATGCGTCTGCGTGTGAGAGAGGGGGAGATAATGGAGAGTGTGTGCATGTGTGAGAGTGTGTATGTGTGTGGGAGAGAAGGTGCATGTATGTGAGAGCGACAGAGTGGGTGTGTGTAAAAGAGGAGCGCATGTGTGCGTGTGTCTGTGAGAGAGAGAGAGAATAAGTGTGTGAGAGTACATGTGTGAGAAAGAAAGAGTGCATGTGTGTGAATGAGAGAGAGAGTGACAGAGAGTGTACACGTGTTTGAGCGTGTGTAGTTGAGTACGTATATGAGAGAATGTGAGTGTCTGTGCGAGAGTGTATGTGAAAGAGAGAGGCAATGTGTGAGAGGTAGAGTTTGTGTGTTAAATAGAGTTTGTGTGTGATTGGGAGAATGTGAGTGTGTGTGTGTGTGTGTGTGTGTGTGACGGAAAGAGAAAGAGAGAGTGTGTGTCTGTCAGAGAGGGTGTGTGTGAGAGAGAGTGGGCACGTGTGTGAGAGAGAGCGTGTGTGACAGAGATTGAGGGAGTGAGGTTGTATCGTAAAGAGACACAGCGTGTCGAGTTAGATCAGCCATGATCTTACTGAATGGAGGGCAGGATCCTCATGCTCTCACTTTTGTAATTGATTCCTCCTCCTGCAGGTGGCAATCCAATGACTCAGTTTTTGCTGGTAGCTCGTTTTCCCTAAATCCCCCACAGCTAGTTTTTTGGAGCGGGAGTCTGGTCATTGTCTATTTCAGTCGTTTAAATAACTCGCAGCCTCTGATCAGATCAGAACAGATGCTCTCTGGAGCCTCACTGTCACTCCCTGATTCTGTTTGTTCTGAAATTGTGCTCAAGTTCAGATCACTCACACTCAATGATTTTCAGTTATTCAAAATACTTAAACATAATTAATTCATTAAAATTTATGCACGTTCTCTCCAGAAATATTGTTAAAACAATTAATATGCGTCATTTCACCCGCGCAATGGAAGAACTTGTTTTCACAGATGTGGCTCGAGAACCCACAGCCAGTTAGTTCGATGCTGATTCAGTTTGTTTGACCTCTGTGGGGAGAAGACTCTCAGGTCAGGAACAGGACAAGTTAAGATATGGATTAAAGACCCCACTCCTCCCCTGGTACGCTCCTGTCATCTTCTGCAAGGATGGGATTCAACACAAGGGCAATTCTCCACCGAACTGTCAAGCATTCCAGGTCAGGTACAGCACTGGTTTGATATACAATAAAACTTCCTCTACATTGTTCCATAAAATATGCCCAGGAGAGGGTTCAATCCGGTTTTGATATAACTGCTGTGGCTGCAAGAGCTGGTCAGAGGCCGGGAATTCTGTGGCGAGTAATTTAACTCCTTTCACACAAAGACAACTCACCATCTACAAGGCACAAGTCAGATCTGGGATTGAATTGTTTCCACTTGACTCAATGAGTGAAACTTCAAAGAGCTCCAAGAAACTCGATACTATCCACGACAAAGCAGCCCACACAATTGGCACCCCATCACCACCTTAAACATTCACTCCCCCCCCCCACCCCACCGATTCACAGTGACAGCAGTGTGCACCATATACAAGATGCAATGCAGGAACTCGCCAAGATTCCTTCGACAGAACCTTCAAAACTTACAACGTCTTCTAACTAAAAGTACAAGGAAAGCGGATGCTTGGGAATACCACCACCGGGACATTCCCCTCCAAGACACCCACCATCCTGGCTTGGAACTATATCGCTATTCCTTCACTGTCAATGGGTCAAAATCCTGGAGCTCCTTTCCTAACAGAACTGTGAGTGTACCTGTAGCTATTCAAGGAGGTGGCATATCAAGACTTCCTCAAGGGGTAATTAGAGATGGGCAACAAATGCTGGCCTTGCCAGCGACCCCAGCAACCTATGATAGCATTAAAAATAAGATACAGACTAATTTAATCCTCCACACTGTCCAACTAAAGGACTGCTACAGCACGGATTAAAATAGAAAAAAACTCTCTGCATTGCGTAACCAAACACTCTCAAGACATATACATCACTGGTTTAAAATCGACCAAATATCCTTCGACAGCCTGTCTGTCATTACTGAATTGCCCTTTCTGACTGTCACAATGGATTGGGTATCTCAGTTCTGAGGCTCCTGTTCAAAAAGTCAAACTTTCGCGTTTTTCACAGATACAAATTTTTTGAAGAAATAAATCAAATTGCGCTTCCTGAAATACAGGAGAGCGAATCAGGAGGTTAACAGCCAGTCAGGAAGATTCCTGGTCCCAGCACAATGACCACGTGCACAGAAACAGAACAGACACAAATGGTGCAACAAGCGATTCCCAGCAGATAGACCTGTTCACTCTGTCCATTTCATTCAAGCTGTTTGATTCGAACTGATCAATGCTCAATTTACTACAATTATTCTGTAACTTCTTTGAAATTAATCTCACTTTCATTTCAAAACGTCCTTTGAAGTCCATATATTTCCCCCTGTCTGATTCAAATCTCCAAGGAGTGTAAGATTTAAGTTACCCTGAAAATGAGCATATCAAATCTTACAGATTCAGGATAATTTGGTGTCCGGAACAGAAACTCCTGACGGGGTAAGAATTAAATAAATCAGGAAACATTCATATTGAAAACCGATTTCCCACTGATTTGATTTGAATTTAGATATAAATAGAACCAATAAAATCATCAATAACAACTTATCGAGCTGAGCACAGCTGAGTAAGATATGTATTCTTTTCGAAATTCATTTTGGATACAATTAAACATTCTCTCCACCCTTTGAGATTTCGCATTCACTATAATGACCACTATACGACTTAATTGTTGGAGTTTCTTCATGTTGTATTAATTATTATTAATATTGTATTGCAAGTTAATTATCTTGTTGTTGTCAAATCTTTTTCTTGTTAGCTGATTATTACTTTATAATAAAAATAGTTTTCAGTGATTGAAAATTTGTTTCTCCTTGGTACTTTGTGAAGTAATTGGGGTTTATTTAAATAAACCTGACACTGAAGCAATGTTAAACAACAAACTTCAAATTACTAGATGGTAACATTCAGGCAAGTATATCAATTTTACTTAAATCTCATCACGATTTACTATTTTACTTTTACTTCTACTGCTCTGTATTAACGTACAAAATTGCAAAGTATGCGTGTTTCTGAATGCATTGAGAAATCATAAATTCCATGTATTCTCAGCGAGTAATTCACGCGACGAATTTATGAATATTTTAAATATTTTCAAATCTGGCCGGGGTCACATTGCATTAACTCTCGATGAGCTGTAACATCATTTGCTTGCTAAACTAAACTTGTCTTAACTCGAAAGTATATGTAAAAAAATTCCTGGAAGCTACTTATAATCAATAAAAGTGCTTCCTAGATAACAATCCATATAAAGTAATTATTAAATATTTTGTTCATTGAAAGAAGATCCAAATTGATCAATATAAAATTTGATGAAAACAATTCATTCAGATCATCAGCACCACTAAAGTATATTATACTCAGTTTGACGTTTCTGCAATGTTTCATCTCGGTGACATCTAATGGCTGCGGGTTTTACCGTCTACTGCATAAAGTATAATCAGCAAATTGAATGGAGATTTTGTTCTTCAATTTAAAATGTAATAAGAATTAAGAACGAATCTGAGATATTATCTGTTCTTCTACAATTCTATCCTGTGTACAAAAAATAATCTGTTCGAATTTCAAGCTTTTATTTGTTGATTTCTATTCACCTGCAGTCTGCACCTTCCGACAGTCCAAAAACATAAAGGAACATTCCTTCACTGCCAGCGCATTCTACACCACAGAAAACTGTTTACGATTAGATTAGTGTCAATTATCTCGCTCTCCAAATCCCAATGACATTGGAGGAATAATATGGTTACGGCTGCACAGAAAGAATGGAATAACCGGATAGACATATTGCCGAACTCCAATTTTTTCAGTGCAAACGTAATCGGGTATATTAAGAAAAAATCAAAATTTCTTGTGAAATTGAACAATCCTGTGGAATCAGTATATTCTTACCGAAATTTTTTCATGCATAATCACACAATGTTTCCAGCCTAAAAAAATTCCCAATCATGTTAATTGTGCGCACTTGCACAGCAGAATGGTGAAAGGCGATTAAAGATCAATTATGCAAATATGAAAGCTGTTCAATCAAAATAGAGAAATATTACCACATTATGATTGTTTGAATTATATTAATTTTACTCTACAATTTGAAAACTTGTTAATTATGTAGTTTGTGACTGCAGTAACGAATTATGTTCTGAATTAGCATCACAGTCCATGGTTCAGTTTACTCTGCAATTATCACTTAAAATAAAGACAAAATATTCGAACACATCTTTAAACGCTTTTCCCCCATTTCTGAAACCTGACTGTTTTCTGCCTACAGCTTCAAACAGATACAAACGCCGTAGACTGTTGCCATTCATTCACAAAACGTGTAACCGCTCAATGTCACTGAGTTTAAACAATACAGAAACAATGTAGAACCGCCGAACTGTTTCACAAATTCTACTTATTCAAAGTCACCCAGCCACACAATCTCCTCAGGAGAAAAAAAACAAATCACATCACTGAGGGACTGAAACCCGTTTCATGAAGAAGCAGCTCAAGTGTACAAATACTTCCAACAGAATCCAATGTAACATTGGAAGAAAATCTCAATATCCCGGACAACCCGCTCGTCACCAAATGAATGGAAGGGGTGGGGCGTGGATCCAGTCTAAACAGAAATATGGAATAATGTCAACAACATTGTGAGTAGGCGGAACACGTTCAATAAATTAATATTGAAACTTAAGCAAATTTTGTTTATATTGGGTTAGCTTTCAAACCTATTTAAACCCTTGTGCAGTAGACGGTAAAACCCGCAGCCATTAGATGTCACCGAGATTAAACATTGCAGAAACGTCAAACTGATTTTATAAGCGTTAGATATTTCAAGTAGCCCGGCCACACAGTATCCTCAGCAGATAAACATGAAATCACAACAATCAGGGCCAGAATCTCTCAGCAGCACTTTTTGTCAAGACACAGCGAAATTATATAAGTCAATTTCAGCAGATTCACATGAAACATTTAAAAAAAATTGCATACAGAATCCACCAAACCCACGTTTCAGTGAACGAATGAATTATTAAAATAGACGAAATTGTAAAGCAACGACTCAAATAAAGCAATTACTCAATAAATATGTGGTTCTTACCTTCAGTCACCGTCACCATGGTCCCTTGTCCCCAGTAGCCCAGAGCTTCACACTGTTACATTCCCTGGGCTGTGACATTCAATAACGGTCCCTGCACGAAAAAGACAGAAATCCATCATTCTTTTAAATATTCATTATTCAGAGGCAAAGCAAGGTCACGATGAATCTTCACGAAATTATATTTGCGTTTGTAGTTATCTTTAGGTATTGATCAATGACCCTGATGTTTTACATTTTACAGAGTAACACATGAACATGTTATTGAAATCACCAACTGATGAATGGATAATTATCGCAACTTTTCCATCTTAAACATTGTTTTTTGGGCAGTGCTGGACAAAAATAATACTTCACGATTAATAGAGTTGAATTGTAAAAGCGAGCACTCACCCAGGCAAACTCAATTAGTGCTGAGGGGTTTTTGTATTGACAGTAACTGCTGTGCCATCCCAGTACCCACCGCTGTAGTATCTTGCACAGTAATAGAGGGCGGTGTCTTCAGTCTTCAGGCTCGTCGTGTCCAAGGAGAAGATGTTCCTTGAAGTGTCTTTGGACGCAATAAATCGATAGTTCATTCCTGGGGCGTAGTTGTTGCTTGATGACGTTTGGTAATCAAGCAGCCACTCCAGCCCTTGTCCGGAAACCTGATGAACCCAGCTCATCCAGTCGTTGCCAAGATCGAAGCCGCTGGTTTCACAGGTCAGTGTCAGCGAGCCTCCGGGACGCCTGGTCTCTGCATCTGGCTGTGTCAGCACAACATCCGACTGGACACCTGTAAAAACATATCAAAAATCCCTAGGATTAATCCTGGTGAAATGATTCCTGACTCTGTAACATTCCAGAGAGACACTAACATTGAGACAGTAACATTGAGAGACTTGGACAATAAAAACTACTCACGGGATAAGAAAGTCAGCAACAAACTGAGAGAAATCGCCGACCTCATCGTTCTGGTCATTTGGGGAACGAGGTTCTGTCCAGAACTCAGTGAACAAACCAGCTCCCGGACTGTTGGATTCTGGTTCCATTGAGCAGCATTTAAATACCCGGCAGAAGGGGCCGGGTTTCCAGTCGCCGCTGGTTGATTCTCTGCAGGAGGCGGCGACTGGATCCACGCCCCACCTTCCACATCCCCAACAGAATGGACTCAGACATTTACAATAGGTTATTGTTAAAAGTGGACATTTCATCCGTATCGGGATATTTGGCTGAATGGATTCATTGCAATGTCTCCATTGGCTCTAATGGTGAAATTCAGTTGAGCATCTGCCAATAAAACTCTAATTCATTATAAATTAAGTACATTTATTTCAACACTACCTCACAAGGGGTTGAACCCCCAAAAATAGATTATACTATCAGAGAATAAAGGGACTGTCAGTCTGTGTTGCAGCAACTCCGGGTCTCTGTCTCATTGCAGCAATAAAGCATCATCAGTCATAGGAATTATTATTGATTTATATAACTAAATGCGAGGGGATGAACAAACTGATTCTATGTACAGCGTGGGTGACTATCGCTGTGCAATTTGGGTCCGGAGATAAGAAGAGTCCCGTCACATTATACAATGTCTCTCTTTGCATTTCTCGAACTGCACCTGACCCTAGCATAGCCGTATCAAAATTTGCGGTAAAAGAAGCCCGCTAGCCTAATAATTGAACAGTGAGTTGACCGAGAAGCGTAACATTTACATCGACTTTTGACGGAAATGTTAATGAATCAGAACGGGCACGGAGAGCAGCAAAGTTTTCCTTCAGCATCCAAATCTTTGCAGCTTTTCTTGGCCTCCCGCTGTCTACCATTCATTGATATTGGGGACACAGGATATCAGGACATTGCGGCATATTACACAATATCACAAGAATAAATGCTTCATCTTCCACTGAAGCGGGTCATGAACTGGTCATTTCTCCACTCATTGGCAGCTATGAGAGGGGCAGTTAAATAATCGAAATCAGCACAAATTAAACTTTACAGTACACTGTGCTAATCAGGTATAAGAGACGCCTCAGGTTAAATGAGATGCACAACTCGGAGAATATTCAAGGAATTCCTGCGGGTTTAAGGCAATTCAACAATTTTCTTCTAATCTAATTTCTTTTATTTTTTTGCTATTCTACTTAACTCATTAGACTGGGAGATTGGGACCATCAACATCTCTCTCTCACACTTTATGAAGTTCTTAATAAGCCGACTTTAATAACCGGTATGCCCTTTACTTAGAAATAATATAAATTAAATAGTATACGGCCAGTTTAATATTTTATGATGTGTTTAATCTCATAGAGAACACGGCATTTATTAAAATATTTCCTTTGATGAAATATCATTTAAAACGTGTCTTTCGTGTGTGACAGAAACATTTATTGTTTGAATGGTTAAATCCCATTTTGTTCATTCATATCCAGGCTAATCTGCCCCACACAGTATTTGGCAGCAAGCCAGCCGGCTGCAGTCAGGGAGGCTCGAATGTCCAATGTTATTTACAGGAAGCACCTGGGGGTTTGTGCAGGAAATGAAAGATCTGTTTCCTCAATCCTGGCTGCCAGCCAACTTCAAACCCTTAACATTGTCAACAAGACCTACTTATATACAAATCTACCCAGCAACAACACTGGAGTCAATTTTATTTTTTAAGTTATGAACCTATGTGAACTGTTCCAATCTCTCAGTAAAGGAAAATCATCCAGCTTCTCTGACACCCTGTTAGCATCAAAAGCTCATTGGACGGTCTCTCCAACAGATAATATTGTCATGGATGGATAGAAAGAATTACAGACATACCATCAGAGAGGACTCAGAGATTGGACACATTTTGAAATAGATAAACACGTATGTTTGTGTGAATTTTTTGCCCCTTTACTCCTTCACGGGATGTGAGAGTCACTGGAAAGACCAGCATTTGTTGCTTGTCCCTAATTGCCCTTGAACTGAGTGCCTTGCTCGGCCATTTCAGAGGGCAGTTAGAGTTCACCATATTGCTGTGAATCGGGGGTCACATGTAGGTCAGACCAGGTACGGTGGCATATTTCCTTTCCCAAAGAACATCAGTGAGCCAGGTGAGTTTTTTTCACAATCGAGGATAGTTCCATGGTTCTCTTCACCGAGGCCAGTTTTCAATCCCAGGTTTATTATTGAATTTAAATTCCACTAGCTGCCTTGGTGATTGAATTCGTGTCACCAGAAGAATAACTTAGGTCTCTTGATTACTAGTCCAGTGACATTAATACAACACCACCGTCTGCCAAAGAATGGAGGTATGACTGTGATGATGCAGGAAAGAATGATAGTTCAGATGCCTGAATATTTTGATTAAGTAATCAGTGAATGGATTGATCGATGTATTGACAGATGCATCTGAGAGATGTTGTTCTCCATTCTCAATTTTGTTCTTGACGAATTCATTTCTTGAAGCAGGTGCTGTATTTCATTTGTGTCAGTCTAATACCTTCAGCACTTCCAGATTTTCCGGATGAATCCCATTCCCAGGCTGTCGGGAACTAACGAGCTGAACGTCCCCAAGAGGAGGCTGGAGAGGTCCCTGCGGTACTGATGATTCTTCCCGACAGATGGAGAATTGTCATCTTTCAGACAGAAAGCGGGTACATAATTCGGTTTATGTTGGAGGATTGCAATATTTGGAACATGTGGTCCTTTCATGTACAACAAAACATGCAACATCTCCTCACCCAATTTAGTGAAGGTCACAGGCATTACTCACCAGAGAGCTGCAAATTTTTCAGTATCTTCAAAACGAGGAAAATAACAAATCTAGAGTAAAATATTGATTAATTTACAGTCAGGTCCAGGTAGTTTCATTTTTACCATCGTTTTACAAATCCGCACACACTCCAGTTACATATGAGGAATTTCTGAGGCAGATGTGATTCTGAGGCAGAAGTGATTCCTTGCTGACAGAATGGTCGATGTGATCTCAATCAATGTTAGTGATATTAAATGAACCACAATTACATTTTATATGAAATAAAATACTGAAAATAATTGGTTAATGCAATTATTTATCTTTGTGAATGGATGATAATTGGTGAGTATAATTATTTATCTTGTGAATTGATGACAGTTGGTGAATATAATTATTTATCTTGTGAGTTGATGATAATTGGTGAATATAATTATTTATCATGTGGGTTGATGGTAAATGGTGAATTCAATTATTTATCTTTTTGAACTGATGATAATTGATGTATATAAATATTTGCCTTTGTGGATTGATGATAATTGGTGAATATGATTATTTATCTTTGAGCATTAGTAGCTGAATATACTAATAGGTGAATATACTATAATATAGTATGATCATATTATATTATATAAAATAGTTGAATATAATAATTTCCATTTGTGAATTGATGATAATTGGTGAATATGATTTTTTATCCTTGTGAGTTGATGATGATTGATTAATATAATTATTTATCTTTGTGAATCCGTGATAATTGGCGAATACAATAATTTACCTTCATGAGTTTATAATAATTAGCTTAGATAATTATTTATCTTTCTCAGCTTTTATGACCTTCTCCTCTGCTGAAAGTTAAGATCCGTTCAGAAGATCACAGGAAAAGCTTAACGCAAAAATCATCACGTTATTCGGAAACAAACCCGACAGGTGTGACTGCAACAACTGCAGGGATAGCTCACTTATGGAGTCATGGGGAAGTCCCTTTCTAGAGTTATGCTTTAAAGACATCACCTGCTTGCAGGCCCAAGCAAAGTGTGGTGTTTGTGTCGGAAGATATACTCTGGGCATGATTTTCTCCCTTTGCTCGACTCAGTCAGTAGAGCAGGATTCTGCAAGAGTTTGGGAAAGTTAGATGTTCAGCAAATCTCCTCAGTCTGGTTCACTCCTTCCATGATACCATGCACTGCATGATCCCACTTCCGACAGATTCTGAGTGAAGAATGGAGGGAAACAGACCTGTGGCCTAACCCCACACTGTTTGGCATCTTCTCCTCATTCTGCTGATTTTTGCTTTCCCTGTAGATATGAGAGGAGTGTACTTAAACACTCAGTCCAAGCTCCACAATAAATACGACTGAAAATGAAGACGTAAATACCTTGCATTCTCATCAGAGAATTCCTCCAAGCTGATAACCCTGGCATCAAAACGGAAACTCATCCACAAAGGCTCATGAATTGACTCTTCCATGCATGTAACTTCTTCTCCCTGACTATAAGCATGGGAAAAACTGTGGTCATGGGTTAAGGCATCACACTAAATAACACAGGATGGAATTAAATTCCGCTGCCTAGTTTCCATGGTGACAGGCAGCCTGTTGCTTGCTGCAGAACCTGATACGCATATGGGGAAAGCAGCTGCCACTTTTGGCTGACTCATGAAACACTCCTGGAATAACAACAAGCTGACACTTAGGATCAAGTTGATGGTTTATAAGGCCTGTGTTCTCAACATCTTGCTGTATGGCTGTGAAACATGGACGACTTACAGCTATCAAGGGAAGAAGATCCACAATTTCCATCTTCGCTACCTCCAGCACATTATGGGTATGTACTGGCAGGACAAAGTCACGAATGCCGTGCTACTCTCAAAGGCTGAGTTCCCAAGACTGTAGAATCATCAAACAGAGGTGGTTTCTGTGGCTTGGGAACGTACACAGGATGGAAGATGGTCACATACGCAAGGACTTCTTGTACAGTGACGTAACCGGAGCCAGGCAACCAATGGAACGCCCAAAGCTCCGCTTCGAGGTACTTGAAATGAAGGCCCTAAATGTCGATTATCACAACTGAGTATAACTAACTGACAACTGAGGAAAATGGCGACACCTCTTGTGCGTTAGCGTGAATCAGCACGATGACCAGCAGCTGCAGTGGCTTGGCAATCGATCCAACACCGAAAGAAAACAACGCACAATGACACTTTGTAGCATCCTGTGCAGCACTTCTGCTAGAACGTGCATTTCGACAGTTGCCCCCCTCATCCCTCAGCACATCCGAAATGGATTTGTTTCCTGGTGTGTCTGCGATCTTTCCTGGTTGGAAGGTTGTCCAGGATTTTTGTGTAATTCAGTTACAAACAACGTGATGTGCTTCTCACTCTCCCTCGCCCTCTCCCTCACACACACACAAACACACATACATCAAGATGGCATCTCGTGCTTCAACATAATGCCCCAACTTGACTTCCTGGGAGGCTCCTTAGCACTTAACTATCCAAGAAAATATCTCCAACGGTCTTTCGTATCATGAACCAATAAACTCTGCCCAACACCATGTTTGTTAAGATGGACATTAAAGTTTCCATTGTCTCTATACAGTGGCCTGGTCAACATCCCTCCCTTTAACCACGATGAACAAAGATGCATCATCAGCAATTGAGCCCCTTCACTCTGGTGCTGATCTTAACATACGCTAATCAAAAACGTTTACCTGTAATTAGTTAAATTTTGTTAAATTTTGGCACCTCCCGCAGGAGGCGATATGGTACTACATCTGGGGAAGTGGTTTCTTGATACAATAATATCAATGATCTAACCTGACAGCCACAGTAGTCGCAATTGCAAGTTTTGGCCAGCAAATTGACTGGAAATCTTGAAGCATACATTCTTTGCCTCAATTAATACAGCACTGGACCCTGTCTCTCTCTTTTTAAATTGGACTCCATCTGTACTTATGTTGGACTAAACACTGCCTCTTGTTTATATTTCACTGCACCCTGTTTCAATTAACCTTGCACCAGTCAATACCAATTTTTATATCACACATTCTCGAAGATCCCACATCCAACAGATCGGATCTACCCGACTGTTACATCCAGTCGTTAATGCTTGTGGACATTTAAACAAGTAACCGGAGAATGGTGCTCCACAAAATTGTGGGTCTGGAGTTATATTAATAGAAGGCAGTGGTTTAGTGGTATTCTCACTGGGCTATTAAATCGCTGAGGATCTGAGCTTGAATCCCACCACGGCAGATGGTGAAAATTGAATTCAAAAGTCTCATGATGACCATGAAACCATTGTCGTAAAAACTCATCTGGTTCACTAATGTCAGCTGGTCTGATCTACATGTGATTCCAGACTCACAGCGATGTGTTTGATTCTTAAATAGCCTAACAAGCCACACTGTTCTCAATGGCAATTCGGAATATCAAGAAATGCTGGCCTAGTCAGCGCCGCCCCCATTTCCATAAACAAAGAAAAAAATTGTAGGCCAGACTGGGTAAGGACGGCAGATTTCCTTCCCTAAATGACATCGGTGAACCAGATGGATGTTCATGATAATCGATTATAGTTTCATGGTCATGATTATTGAGACGCGCTTTCAATTCCAGATTTATTAATTGAATTTGGATTCCACATGCTGCCATAACGGGATTCAAACCCCTATCCCCAGGGAAAAAGCCTCGATCTCTAGGTTACTAACCCAGTGCCGTTCCCACTGCACGATCGTCCCTCCCACGTTACACAGGATCCTATGAATGCACTCGACTCGACCTAATTTCTATTGTGCTAGATCAGGCCTTGGTTTGTATCAAAATAGACCTTGCCTCGTTAAAGTTCCATTGGAAGCCATCTCTGTTTGTATTGCGCTAGGTCCTGTCTCGGTTTATATTACACTAGGCCCTGTCTCCATTTTTATTAAACTAGACCCTGTCTCTGTTTATATTATGTTAGATCTTGACTATGTCTATATTATACCAGACCGGGTCATTGTAATTATAGCTTTGCCTCTGAAGAAGAGTCATACGGATTCGAAACATTAATTCTGTTCCTCTCTCCACAGATGCTTTCAGACCTGTTGAGTTTTTGCAACGTTTTCTGTTCTTTTTTCAGATGTCCAGCATCTACAGCATTTTACTTTTATCTGTGCACCTGTTTAAATTATAGCTGCATTTCTCCATGTTTATGTGAGATGGAGAGATAATATTATAAATAAGGATAGTTTGGCCAAGTGCACTTCTCTGATGGACTCTTGGAATGATGTCTTTTTGCTGAGATGATTGGTCTCTAACAACCGCAACATCTTCATGTGTGCTCGGTGTGACTCCAACCAGTGCATAGACTTCCCCTGATTCTTATTGAGGTGACTCCTTTCAAGGTTCCTTGATGCTACACTCAGACAAACGCTACTTTGACACAAAGTGCTAAAACACTCATTCATCATCTCCGGGAGTTAGTTCTCACTTCCATGTTCAGACCAAGTTTACAATGAGCTCTGAAGCTGGCTGATCTGGGTAGATCCAGTCTACGCATTGGTGAGCAGGTCGGCGACACCTTCAATCACTTTAATGATGATCAAGAGTAGACTAAGTGAGAGGCAAGGTGACGTATTTGATCTGTTGTCTATTGTGCACCGTGTTCTGGCTTCACACAATGATTCATCATTTTCAGGTATGCCTGGTTTTGCTTCTGACCTGCTGTTCTACGTGCCTCATTGTCCACAGGCTGGATGTTAGGCTCAGAGACTCATAGGTGGTTACAGCTTCAAAGGAGGCCAACTGGCCAACCATGTCCCCGCAGGTCAACAAAGATCCGACTACACTAATCACATTTTCCAGGGCTTGGCCTTAGCCCTGGAGGCTACGGTAACTCACGTGAATATCTAAATACTTCTTAAATGTTACGAGAGTTTCTGACTGTACCATCCTTTCAGGCAGTGAGTCTCGGACTCCTGCCACCCTCTGGGTGAAAACAAGTCTGCTCAACTCTCCTCTTAACCTTCTACCCTTGGCCTTACATCTATGCCTCCCTGTTATTGACCTCTCTACATATGGAAATAAGTGCCTTCCTATCCACCCCATCTATGCCCCTCATAATCTTACACACCTCTATCAGGTCCATTCTCAAACTTCCCTGCTCCAAGGAAAACAGCCCCAGTGTATCCCATCTTTCCTCATAGTTCAGACTCTCCAGCCCAGGCAGCATCCTGATAAATCACCTCTACACCCTCTCCAGTGCAGTCACAACAGTTTGGTAACCAGAACTGCAAACAGCTGTGGCCTAAGCAGCGTTATATGCAGTTCCAGCATTATCTTCCTGCTCTTGTATTATATACCTCGGACAATAAAGTCAAGTATCCTATTTGCCTTCTTAACCACCTATTCTACTTGCCCTGCTTCCTTCGGGGATCTGTGGATGTACACACTAAGGTTTGAGAGAGGGATATTCTGGTCCATGAGATTACAGACTGAGAGTAAATGCAATTATTGTGCTGCTAATGGCCACCAGCATCTCGTTGATGCCATGCTTTGAGCTGCTAGACCTGCTCCGAATGTGTCTCGTTTAGCACGTCGGCAGTGCCGCACAACACAATGCAGAGTGTGCTTGGTGTGAATGCCGGCCTTGGTTTCCGCAAGGACAGTGCAGATGTCAATCTCACATCGATAGTGTGATGGGCCTGAGAGCAGGTCGGGTTTTCCCTCATGTTGGCTCTCTCACCATCTGTGGCAGGTCCACAACATTCAGGACTTATCCAGCTCAGTCATTGGTGGTCTTGCCAAATGGTAATTGACTTTGCAAATTCACGGCACATTCTTTGCCCCTGCTACCCTCAGTGTTCCTTCTAAGTAGTGCTAAAGATGAAGGAGCACAGATTCATCAGCTGAGGGAGGGAAATAGGTGGTAATCACCAGGAGGTATCTCCACCCATATCTAATCTGGTTCTGTGGGACTTCAGGACATCTGGTGTCAATATTGCTGCTCTCTACCATGTCTCTGTTCATATTACACTGGACCTGTCTCATTGTCACTGCTCTAGTCCATGTTTCTATTCCTCCAACACTCAGTCCTGTCTCAGTTAGTTATGTAAGTGTCCTCTGTTCATATTACATTAGTATATTCCGTTACTTTATTGCACTAGATCCTGGAAACAGGCGTTAAATGGTTTAATTTAAACAGCTGCAAGATAAGAAAGATTGAACAAAGTTCAACGAGATGCTGGTGGCCATCAGCAGCACAATAATTGAATTCAACCTCAGCGGTTTAGGAACACAAATTTGGGATGCAGGGAGGACAAGACGCGGTATCTAAATATCATAAATGTTCTCTAAAGAATTTTTGCATCCATATTGTTCCCACCATCTTGCATGTCGAGTGTAATATAAACATGGATAGGGCCAAGTGTAATACAAACAGAGGCAGCTTCTAGTGCAGTATAAACAGAGACATGTCAAGTATAATATAAATAGAGACATATTGAGTAAAATATAAACAGAGATAGGGCCTAGTACAATATAAGCAGAGGCATGTCGAGTATAATATAAACAGAGACATGAGAAGCGTAATATGAACTGAAACAGGGCCAAGTGTAATGCAAACAGAGAGAGGGTCCAGTGTAATATAAACTGAGACAGGGTCTGGTCTGTGCAATATAAAGAGGGACAGGGTCATGGTCGAGTGCAATATCGTGACATGGTCTACTGCCTCGTCAAACATTCCCAGGACTGGTGCTGGGGGCTAGGCACAGACTTTGAAGCTCCCTCTACATTGCCACATTGAACACTCCCAGGAAAGGTACAGCATCGGTTAGACAGAGTGAAACTCGCTCGACACTATCCCCATTAAACACTCCTACGGAAAGTACAGCAGGGGTTAGATACGGTTAGACCCGGTCTAGTGTAATGCAGAGACAGGTCCTACGGCTCCATCAAACAGCCCTAGGGTAGGTATAGCACTCCTCTATATTGCCACATGAAAAACTCTCAAAGCTGGTATAATACGGGTTAGATTCAGAATGAAACTCCCTCTACACTGTTCGATCAAACACTCCAAAGGCAGGGAAAGATCCCTGGCATGGCCACATCAAATCCTCGCTACTGGTTATAACACAGGTTAGATACAGAATAAAGTTTCCTTTCCAGTTTCCCGTCAAACACTCCCGGGTCACTGAATACTCAACACCCATTTTAGAGTAAAGTTCCCTCTATGGATTCCAATCATTTCATTACATCCATTTAATTTGAAGTGTATGAAGCTGGTTGAAAGAATACATTGACTAGACATTGACTTCATGTCGTGGAGTAAAGACAATTACCCATGGTGGAGAGACAGGACACAGAACCAGAGAGGAGAAAGAGGCAGAGAGAGATAGGAAATCTCTACAAACACATTTGCTGTTTCATTATATTTTACGATAAGTGGGAATCTTTCTTAATTCTGAGCATAGATAACATCGTGACATAATTCTCACATAACTGATTAAAAAATAGCCCAAAAAAACAATTTCTACTGCAATCGGTTGATCTATTTGCACGTTTGACTCTGTTTCTGTGCTGTTTTATCGGGGAAATATTTGCTGTGTTTTTGTCTTTCCAGAATCTAATCTGGAACTTCTATTTCTGTGTTCATTTACATAAACGCCTGACTGGTTTCAATGAAGTGTTCATGGTAACAAAACCAGATAAAAACAGACACATATTGCTTGGTTTCAACTCAAAACAAGGGTCTATTTTAAGAATATTGGCAGTTGGTACAAATTGAATAGCAACTTCTTCAACATCCATTAGAACACATGTTATTTATTTCAAACAAATAAAAACACATTTAAATTAAGAATTCAGTTCCGAAACTTCTCCTGTCACAAACAGTGAAGGACCTTTGATCAGACTGGGATTACACTGAATGTCAATTTGTTTGAAGATTTAACGCATTTAAACTGGACAATTTGAAACAGCAGTCAGAGGAGCTACCGACAATCATATTAATCCCAGAGTTTTCAACATATCATAACTAGCATTTTAAAATGTTAGCATTTGGAAAGAGGTTGCATTTGTAGAACGCTGCTTCCGATCCCAGGACGTCCTAAAGCCCTTAAAACTAATTGATATTGTTTTATTGAAGTTTAGTCATTGCTGTAATGTTTGAAATGCAGCCGACGATTTGTGCATTGCAACCCCCCACAAATAGAACTGTGAGAAATGACCAGATAATGTGTGATTTTAGCTGAAGAATGAATATTGGTCGAGGATAGTGGGGAGAACAGTTCTGCTCTATAGAATATCACCAAGGCAGATTTCGTACCTGTCATCGACCTGAAAGTTTGATCTGTTTTTCTCTCTATTGATGTCCACAGACTTGCTCATTCTTGCTTTAGATTTCCAGAATCCGCAGTATTTTGCAGTGCTTTAATACATTCTTGGGAAATGGGTGTCACTGATGAAGTAATTCTTGTACGTGACTCTGTCTCACTTTATATTAGTCCAGATCATACATCGGTAATCATTGCATTATATCCTGTTTCAGTTAATATTTATCTAGATGCTGTATCAGTATTACAGTATTAATTACAGTATTAATCAGTGCGCTGCACCTTTTCTCATTTAAAATTAATATAGTCCCTTCGTCAGTAATCACTGCGCTAGACCCTGTTTACACCATCAAGACCAAGTATCAATTAATACTGTAGTAGAGCCTGTTTCAGTTTATCGTAATGAAGACCCCGTATCAGTAATCATTGCACAGGATCCCCCCTCATTTTATATTAAACTAGGCCCTGTATCAGTAATCAGTGCACTAGACCCTGCCTCAGTTTATCTTGATCTACACCCTGTATTAATAATCATTGCATTATGACCCTCTTCAGGTTATTTCGATCTAGACCATCTATCAGTAATCGTTGCATTAAACATAATCTGAGTTTATATTGATCTAGGCTCTGTATCAATAATCACTGCATGAGGCACTGCCTCAGTTTATATTAATCCATACCCTGTATCAGCAATGGCTGCAGGAGACCCTCTCTCATTTTATATTAATCAAGACCCTGCATCAGTAAGCACTGCACGAGACTCTGTCTCATTTTATATTAATCCAGTAACAAAAGTAAAAATACCTGGAAAAACTCAGCAGGTCTGGCAGCATCTGCAGAGAGGAACACAGAGAGGAAATGTATGTATTACACCTCTTTTCTATTTTTGCTTAGTTCTGTTGAAGAGTCATATGGAGTCGAAACGTTAACTGTGTTCCTCTTGGCAGATGCTGCCAGACCTGCTGAGTTTCTCCATGTATTTTTATTTTTGTTTTGGATTGCCAGCAACCGCAGTTTTTTGCTTTTATCTCCATATATCAGTAATCACTGCACTAGACGGCATCTCAGTTGATATTGGTCTGGTCACAATATCAAAAGTCACTGCAATGGCCACTGTCTCAGTTAATATGATCAGGATCCTGTAGCATTAACCACTGAACTAGCCCCTGCCCTCGTTTACATTTTTATAGGCCCTGTATCAGTAATTACTGTACTGTGCCCTGCCACGGTTTATATCAACCTCGGCCCTCTATCAGTAATTACTGCACTCTACCCTGTCTCAGTTTATATCATTCAGGACCCTGTATCAGTAAGCACCGCAATAGACCCTGTCTCAGTTAATATTGAATTTGGCCCTGCATTTGGTTTCTTTGCACTAGACCCTGACTCGGTTTATAGTAGTCTATGCCATGTATCAGCAATCTCTGCAATCTACCTTGTCTCAGTTTTTGATCTGGACCCTGTATCAGTAATCTCAACATGAGATCCTCTCTCAGTTTATATCAATCGAGACCCTGTATCAGTAAGCGCTGTATTGGCCCTGTATCAGTTTATATTCATCTGGATCCTGTGTCCGTGATCACTGCACTGGACCCTGTCGAGGTTATATTAATCAGGACCTGTATGAGTAATCACTGCACTATGCCCTGTTTCAGTTCATATTGATCTATACCCTGCCTCAGTAATCACTGCACTGGACACTCTCTCAGTTCATATTGATCCAAACCCTGTATCAGCAATCGCTGAAGTAGAGCCTGTCTCCGTATTTATCAGTGAAGATCCTGTATCAATATTCATTGCATTATGCCCTGCTTCATCTTATATCTCTTGACCCTGCATCAGTAATCACTGCACTATGCCCTACCTTAGTATTTATCAATCTAGACCCTGTATCAGTAATCACTGCAATAGGGCCAGCCTCAGTTCATATCAACCAGACCCTTTATAAGTAATCAGTGCACTAGGCCCTCTATCAGTTAATATTGATCTAGACCCTTTGTCAGTTCTCTCTGCATTCGAGCCTGTCTCTGTTTATATTAGACTAGTCCCTGAATCACTAATTACGGCACTAGATCCTGCCTCAGTTTATAGTAATCTCAAGCCTGTATCAGTAATCACTGCACGTGGCCCTGCCTCAGTTTAAATCAACCTAGACCCCATAACAGTAATCACCAGTTGGCCTCATCTCAGTTTCTATTAATCCAGACCCTGTATCACTAATCACTGCATTGGACACTGTCTCAGTTTATATTAATCTAGGCATTGTATCAGCAATCACTGCAAAATACACTTTCTCAGCTTACATTTATCTAGATCATGCATCATTAACCATTGTAATGGACAATGTCTTCGTTTATATTTATCTGGGCCCTGTATCAGAAATTACTGCACTATGGCTGCCTCAGTTTATATCAACCAAGACCAGGTATCAGTAGTCACTGCAGAGGACCTGCTATTGTTTTATATTAATCAAGTATCAGTAATCTGCACACGTGAGCCTGTCTGAGTTTACATTAATCTAGACCTGCTATCAGGAATCATTGCATTGGACGCTGCCTCAGATTATATTGATCTAGGCCCTGTATCAAAAATCACTGCAATGGACACAATTGGTAATCACTGCACTGGGCTCTGTATCAGTTTATATTAATCTAGATCTGTTTCAGTCATCATTGCACTCGAACCTACCTCAGTTTTTATTAATCTGGACCCTGTCTCAGCTAACATTGATCTCGACCCTGTGTCAGTTTATATTAATCTAGTACCTGTATTACTAATTACTGCACTAGAACCCTTCTCAGTTTATACTAATCTAAAGCCTGTAAACTGTAATCACTGCACTATGCCTTGCCTCAGTTTATGTTAATCCAGGCCCTGTATTTTTATGCACTGCATTGGACAAGGTCACAGTTTATTTTAACCTCTATCCTGTATCAGCAATCACTGAAATGGACACTGTCTCAATTTATATTAATCTAGACCCTGTATCAGTAATCACTGCACTATGCCCTGCCTCAGTTTATATCAAACTGGACTTGTATCAATAATTACTGCAGTGGACAATGTCTCAGTTTTTATTGATCTAAACATTACATCAGTAATTACTGCAGTGGGGCCTGTCTCACTTCATGTTAATCAAGACCCTGTACCAGCAATCATTACACTTGGCCCTGTCTTAGTTTACATTAATCTACAGCCTGTATCAGTAATCACAGCACTATGCCCTGCCCCAGTTTATATTAATCTAGACCTTGTATATGTAATCGCCACAGTTGGCCATGTCTCAGTTCATATTGATTGAGGCCATGTATCAGCAATCACTGCAACAGACATTTTCTCAGCTTATATTGATCTAGAGCATGAGTCATTAATCACTGCACTAGACCCTTTCTGAGTTTATATTACTCCAGGGCCTGTGTCAATAATTACAGCACTAGAGGGTGCCTCAGTTTATGTTAGTAAATAGCCTATAACAGTATGAACTCTACTATACCCTCTTGCAGTTTTTATTAATCTAGTGCCTGTATCAGTAATCATTGCTCTATGCTCTGTCTCGTTGATATCAATCTAGACCTTATATTAATATTTCAGTGATGTGTAAAAAATAATAGGGGAGTAATCTTGGGGGATTTGAACTTCCCCAACATTAACTGGGTTAGTCTTAGGGTGATAGGTTTAGAGGGAGCGGAATTCTTAAAATGCATCCAGGAGAGCTTTCTAAGCCAGGACGTAGATGGTCCTACAACTACTGGAATTAATTTTAGGACTGAAGCTCGGGAAGTGGTAGGGGAATCAATGGGGGAGTATTTTGCAGATAGTGATCATAACTCCGTTAGATTCAAGGTTGTTATGGAAAAGGGCAAGGATGTGCCAGAAATCAGAGTTCTAAATTGGGGGAAGGCCGATTTTAAAAGATCAGATATAGTTTGGCCAGAGTGCACTGGGAGCAACTACTTTTAGGTAAATCTGTATCAGAATAGTGGGATTCATTCAAGAAGGAAAAAGGGAGAGTACAGTGGCAACATATTCCAGTAAAGACAAAGGATAGGACCAACAAATTCAGGGAAGCCTGGATATTGAGGGGTATACAGAATTGGATAAAAAGCAAAAGGGAGGCTTAGGGCGGATACCAGGGGTTAAAACAACGGAAGCCCTTGGGGAGTATAGAATGTGTCAGGGAGAACTTAGAAAGGAAATTAGGAGAGAAAAAACTGAAGCATGAAAAAACATTGGCAAGTAAAATAGAGGAAAGTCTAAAGTTATTTTGCAAGTATAGTAAGAGTAACAGGATAACTAGGGAAAGAGGAGGGCCTATTAAGCACCATAGTGGAAATCTGCGCATGGGCTGGAAGGCATAGGTATGGTTCTAAGTGAATACTTTGTGTCAGTGTTCACAAGTGAGAGGGACGATGTGGCTATGGGAATCAGGCATAAGGATCGTTGTGGAAGTTTAAAGATTAGCACAGAAAGGTAGGAGGTTCTAAGTGGTCTGGCAGGCTTAAAAGTAGATAGATGTCTAGGCCCGGACGAAATGTATCCCAAACTGCTGAGTGAGGCAAAGAGGAGATAGTAGGGGCGCTGGCAATAATTTTCAATGCCTCTCTGGCCAAAGGAAAGGTGCCAGTGTACTGGAGGGCAGGTGATGTGGTACTGTTATTCAAGAAGGGAGGAGGGGATAAACCAGGGAACTACAGGCCAGTCAGTCTAACCTCAGTGGTGGGGAAACTATTAGAAGCAATTCTGAGGGACAGAATTAATCTACACTTAGAGAGGCAAGGATTAAGCAAGGACATTCAGCATGGTTTTGTTCAGGAGAAGTCATGTCCGACCAATTTGATTTATTTTTCGAAATGGTGACCAGGTGTGTAGTTGAGAGTAATGCATTGGACGTAGTCTACGTGGACCTCAGCAAGGCTTTTGACAAGGTGCCACATGGGAGACTGATAATGAAGGTAAGAGCCCATGGGATCCAAGGCAATTTGGCAAATTGGATCCAGAATTGGCTGAATGGCAGGAAGCAGAGCGTGAAGGTTGAGGGGTGTTTTTGTGACGTGGTGCCTGTGTCCGCTGGGGTTCCATAGGGATTGGTGTTGGATCCCTTGCTCTTTGAGGTACATATAAATGATTTAGAATTGAATGTAGGAAGGTTGGTCAGTAAGTTCGGGGATTATGTGAAAATTGGTGGGGTAGTAAATAAGAGGATTGCCTTAGATCATAGGAGGATATGGGCAGACTGGTCAGATGAGCTGATCAGTGGCAAATGAAATTTAATCCAGATAAGTGTGAGGTGATACACTTGGGCAAGCTAAGCAAGGCATGGGAATACACGATGAATGGTAGGACCCTGGGAAGTACCGAGGATCAGAGGGTCCTTGGCATGCATGGCCACTGGTCCCTTAAGGTAGCAGGACAGGTAGATAACTTGGGATACTTGCCTTTTTTAGCATAGAATATAAGAGCTGGGATGTTATGCTTAGCTGTGTAAAATGCTGGTTAGGCCACAGCTAGAGTATTGCATGCAGTTCTGGGATCTGCATTATAGGAAGGGTGTGATTGCACTAGAGAGAGTGCAGAGCAGATTTACCAGGATGTTGTCTGGGCTGGAGGGTTTCAGTTTTGATAGACTGGGGTTATTTTCCCTGAAACAGAGGAGATTTTTGGGGGAACATGATTGAGTTAGATAACATTATCAGGGAACTTGATAGGGTAGACAAGAAGGAAGATTTCCCCTTGGTGCAGGGATCAATAACCAATGGGGATAGACTTAAATTAAGGGGCAGGAGGTTTAGAGGGGATTTGAGGAATATTTTTTTCACCCAGAGGGTGGTGGGAACCTGGAACATACTGCCTTAAAGGGTGGTGAGGCAGAAGCCCTCATTACACTTAATAAGTGTTTGGATGTGCACTTGCGATGTCATGGCATGGAAGGTTATGGGCCTTGTGGTAGAAAATGGGAATAGAATAATTAGGTACTTGTTTGTCTGATGCAGACTTGCTGAGCTAAAGGGCCCTTTTCTGTGCTGTAGAACTCTATGACTCTATGATTCTATTAGTAATGACTGCACTTGGCCTACTCTCAGTTTATGTTAATTTAGACCCTCTCCCAGTAATCGCTGCATTCGACCCTGTCCCATTTTAAATTGAACTAGGCCCTGCATCAGTAATCACTGCACTAGACCCTGTCTCAGTTTATACTAATGTTGAACATGTTAAAGTAAACACTGCACTGTCTCAGGTTAACTTGATCTGGACCCTGTATCTGTAATCACTGCTGTATGGCCTGTCTCAGTTCATATAAGTCTAGACCCTGTCTCAGTAATCACTTCATTAGACCCTATCTCAGTTTCTGTTGATCTAGGCACTGCATCAGTAATCAATGCAGTAGACCATTTCTCTTCTTACATTAATCAAGACCAAGTATCAGTAATCACAGCATTCGACACTGTCTCTCTTCACATTGATCTAGACGCTGTATTGGTAATCACTGCACTTGGCCCTGTCTCAGTTTATATTAATCCAGACCTTGTATCAGTAATCACTGCACGAGACCCTAACTCAGTTTATATTGAACCAAACCCTGTATGAGTAATCACTGCAATGGACACATTCTCTTTTTTTATTGATCTAGATCCTCTATCAGTAATCTCTGCACTCGACCCTGTCCTACTTTATATTTATACAGGCCCTGTGTCAGTAATCACTGCAATATACCCTAGCAGTTGATATCAACTTGCATCCTGTATCAGTTATCACTGCACTAGGCCCTGCCTCAGTTTATATTAATCTAGTTCCTGTGTCAGTAATCAGTGCACTAGACACTGTCTCAGTTTATTTTAATCTAGAACCTTTGTCAATAATCTCTTGCACAATGCCCTGCCTCAGTTTGTATCACCCAAGACCCTGTATCTGTAATCACTCCACTAGAACATGCCTCAGTTGATATTAACCTAGACCCTGTATCAGTAATCACTGCACTAGGCCCTGTCTCAGCTCATATTAATCCAGATCCTGCATAAGTAATCAGTGCACTTGTCCATTTCTCAGTTGATATTAATCAGTAATTACTGCAGTAGAGCCTGTCTCCATTTATATTAATTTAGAACCTGTATCAGTAATCACTGCACCATGCCCTGTCTCAGCTTCTATTAATCTGGACCCTGTATCAGTGATCATTGCACTAGACCCTGTCTCAGTTTATATTAATCCAGACCTTGTATCAGCAATCATTACATTGGAACCTATCTCAGTTCGTATTGGTATAGACTCCGTAACAGAAATCATTTCAATGGACACTGTCTCAGATTATATTGATCTACATCCTGTAGGTAATCACTGCACTAAGTTTGTACCACCCAATGCAGTCAGACCTGATGAGTTTTCCCAGCTATATTTGTTTTCGTTTCAGATTTTCAGCATCCTCAGTGTTTTCCTTTTAAAACTGTACTAAGCCCTGCCTCCATTTGTATTAATACAGTCCCTGTATCAGTAATGAGTGCAATAGGCCCCGTCTTAGTCTATATTAATCTAGACCCCGTATCCGTTATCACTGCACCAGGCATTTTCATAATTTATATAAATCTGGATAAAAGCAAAATACTGTGGATGCTGGAACTCTGAAAGAAAAACATAAAATGATGGAAAGCATCAGCAGGTCTGACAGCGCCTATGGAGAAAGAAGCAAAGTAAACATTTCAAGACAATAAGACTCTTCCTCAGAGCTAAAGAGACGTCTAAACGTGACGAACTTTATACTGTTTAAACGGGGTGGAGCCAGTGAGTATGGATAGAAGGAAAGCAATAGGTGGGATTAAGGTGACACTGCCAAATATCATGGGCAAAAAGACAAAGGGAGTGTTATTGGTTGTGGTAAAAGCCAAAGATAGTGCTGGGTGTGGCATAAATGTAAGAAAGCAGAATGTGTTAATGGCTGAACTAGAGTCAGCATACTGTGAAAGAACAACATGAAACAAGTAACAGATGGCCCTTTTGGTTGGTGGAGGGGACGGTGGTTGGGGACAAACAGTATAAACAGGAAGAAAAAAGAGGATAAAAATGAATAAATCAATAAGGCTTTAAAATGCATAATCAGAAGATGAGGTGCTGTTCCTGCCATTTGTGTTGGGATTCACTGGAACATTGCAGTAGGCCAGGGAAGGACATGTGGGCATGAGAGCAGGATTGTACGTTGAAATGGCAAGTGACAGGAAGGCCTAGGTCATGGTGGCGGACAGGCCAAAGGTGTTCCGCAAAGCGGTCACCCAGTCTGTGTTCAGCCTCCCCAATCTGGAGGAGATAGCATTGGGAACAGCGAATGCAGTAGACTAAAGTGAAGGAGATGTAATGAAGCAGTGCTTCACCTGAAAGGAATGTTTGGGCCCTTCGATGATGAGGAGAGAGGAGGCAAATGGGCAGCTATGGCATCTTCTGTGATTGCATGGGAGAGTATCATAGGGAGCTAGCAGAAATGGCGCACGGTGATCCTTTGAATGCGGAGGCTGGTGGGATGAAATGTGAGGACAAGTGGGATCCTATCATTGTTCTGGGAGGGAGGGGAAAGTGTGAGCAGAGGCTCGGGAGATTCGTCGGAGACAATTGACGGCCCTGTCTCCACAGTGTGGCGAGGGTTGGGGGGTGGTGGGGGAGGGGCGGAGAGGAGACCTCAGTTAAGAAAGAAAGAAGACATGTCAGAAAGTTGCATCATCGGAACAGATACGAAGGAGGTGAAGCAACTAAGAGATATGGATGGTGTTTTTCTGGAATTTTCTGTTTCATATTAATCTAGATCCTGTATCAGTAGACACTGCATTAGACCCTGTCTCAGTTGATCATAATCCAGGCCCTGCATCAGTAATTACTGCACCAGACCTTGCCTCAGTTTATGTCAGTCAAGGCCCTGTTTTCATCATTCCTGTACATACCTGGTTCAATTTATTTCACACCCTCATCTGTCGTTGTAAATGCTAGACTACACTCTGCATTAGTTACTGTTGCACTAGCGAACGTCATTGTTAATAGTACAATGGGTCCTAGCTTATTTATTACTGCAGCCGTCCATATCTCTATTTGTGTTGCAATTGGTCCTTTCCCAGTTATCACTGCACCTGACCCTCTCGCAGATTATATTATTAGATCTTGTGTCAGTTATTACTACCTTATGCCATGCTTCTGTTGACACTCAAATTGACCCTTTTTCAGTTTGTACTATTGTACTCTCATGTCTGAATTTATATTTCACTGCACCTTGAATTTTGTTATGTTACACTGTACCATTCTTCAGTTATCACTGCCCTTGGCCTGATGACCTTGAATCAGTTATAACTGTACTGAACCATTCCAACAAATGAGCATACGAAAAGGAGCAGGAGTAGGCCATTCAGCCTGTCGAGGCTGCCCCACCATTTAATAAGTTAATGTCTGATCTGATAATGATCTGAAATCTGAATCCCACCTATCCTCGGTAATCTATCACCCCCTTGTTTGTCAAGAGTCTGGTCACCTCTGCCTTAAAATATTCAGTGGCTCTGCTTTCATTGTCTTTTTAGGAAGAGACTTCCAAAGACTCGCGAACCTGAGAGCAAAAAAAATTCACCTCGCATCCGATTTACATTAGCGACTTACTATTTTTAAACAGTGACCCCTAGTTCTTGATTCTCCCGCAATAGAAACCATCCTCTCCACATCCACCCTGTTATGAACCCTCAGGATCTTATATCTTTCAGGCAAGTCGCCTCTTAGTCTTCTCAGCTCAAGCAGATACAAGCCTAGCCTGTCCAACCTCAGTAGACAACACCCCCACCCCCCGCCCAGTTCAGGTATTAGTCCAGTAAACCTTCTCTGAACTGCTTCTAACGCATTTACCACCCTTTATTGAATAAGGTGACCAATACTGTACACAGTTCTCCGAACGTGGTCACACTAATTCCCTAGAAAACTTAAGCATAACTTCCCTACTTTTGTATTCAATTCCCCTCGCAATAAATGATAACATTCTATTACCTTTCCCAATTACTTAGCATATCTCCTTTTATCTTTCTCTCAGCACTGTATCTATGTATATAAAGCTGTCTGCAGTTTAACTTTTTAATCTATATTCTCTACAATTGACCCTTTCTCAGTTATTACTACACAAGTCTATGTTCTGTTTATAATACATCATATGCTGCTTCGTTTATTAATGCACGTAGCTGTGCCTCTATATATACTATAAGTGACAATTTCTGAGTTGCTGTTGCATTGCACAAAGTCTCGGTTTGTATTATGTTAGGATTCATCTCACAACCGAATTGTTATAAAAAGGACAGTAGCAACTTGGGTATAAAATTTGCTGAATATTAGAAACCAGAGAGTAATGGTCAATGGATGATTTTCGAGCTGGAGGAAGGATTGTAGTGGAGTTTCCCAGGGGTCGGTATTGGGACCCTTGCTTTTCCTCATATATATATTAACAATCTAGATCTTGCTGTGCAGGAGACAATTTCAAAGTTTGCGGATAATACAAAGCTTGGGAGTGTTGTGAACTGCGAGGAGGACGGTATGGAACTTCAAGAGGACACAGACAAGTTGGTGGAGTGGACAGATAGGTGGCAGATGAAGTGCAATGCGGAGAAGTGTGAGGTGATGCATTTTTGTAGGAAGAACATGGACAGACAATACAAAATAAGGCCTGGAATTTTGAAGGTGTGCTGGAGCAGAAAGACCTGGGTGTATATGTGCATAGATCATTGAAGGCGGCAGGACAAGTGGAGAGTGCAGTTAATAAAGCATATAGTATCTTGGGCTCTATTAACAGGGGCAGAGGGAGTACAACAGGATGGAGGTTATGCTGAATTTATATAACACCCCCGTTAGCCCTCAGCTGGCACATTGTGTACCGTTCTGGGCACCATATTATAGGAAGGATGTGAACACGTTGGAGAGAGTGCAGAAGAGGTTTATAAGAATGCGCCCAGGGATGAGGAAGTTCAGCTATGAGATTAGATTGGAGAAGTTGGGGATTGTTTTCCATGGAGAGTAGACGGCCGAGAGGAGACTTGATGGAAGTTTTCAAACTCATGAGGGGCCTGGACAGAGTAGGGAGGAAGAAGCTGTTCCCACTCGTAAAATGATGACGAACAAGAGGGCGCAGATTTAAAGCCATTCGCAAAAGAAGCAAATGTGATGGCAGAAAAAGAAACGTTTTACACAACGAGTGGTTTGGGTCTGGATTGCACTGCTTGGAAGTGTGTTGGAGGCAGGTTGAATCGAGACTTTCAAGGGGGCATTAGATGTTTATTTGAATAGTAGCAATGTGCAATGGTAAGGAGAAAAGGCGGCGCAATGGCTTTAGGTCATAATGCTCATTTGGAGAGCTGGTGCAGCACGATGGGCCGAATAGCCTCCATCTGTGCCGTTAAGATTCTGAGATTCGGTGATATTACTGTCTTAGACTTCTTCATTCATTACTGTTCTCTCATATGTCTCACGTTATAGCATAGAGCTCCTATCTCATTTATTGATACATTATACCCAGTCTGTTATTACTGCTCTCTAAAATGTCTCTGTTAACTAGAAATAGAGAGCCAGATGGATAGGTGAGCAATAATTTTAAAAATGTTATAATATTCTGCAGGTAAAAAGGGGTTGGAAGAACATGTTTAGCCTTGTTAATAACTATTAGGTGCTGTGTTAAATTTTTAATTGCTCCAGCGTAATGTGTATAATGTTTGTGTTGAAAGGTTGTGGTAAATCTTGTATCATTCTCTTAATCAATGAGTTTGAGGAACAGAAATAAAGGTGAACCACGTTGCATTGCACGTTGCAGAACTTAGTCACAAACTGTATTGTGTTAGCGATGACTAACGCATGCTTGAGTTGATCCGTAGCAATTGCTCACAGTTTTCTTTAATTTTAAGGTATTTTCCCACATCTCCAAAGGGACTTTTTGTTTGATTTTGGCGTCCCCACTGTTTGTGAGAGACAGTCTGAAATCGCATCCTCAGGCGAATAGGCGGCCGCAGGTGTGCGTCGGTGCGTGTGTGTGTGTGTGTGTGTGTGTCTGTGTGCGCGCGTGTGTGTCTGTGTGTGTGGGTGTGTGTCTGTGTATGTGAATGTGTGCAGCTGTATATCTGGTTGTGGATGCTGGCACGCCTGGAGCATATCATTTTTCATTGCTTGCCAACGATATTATAATTATTTTCCAGCACGTTATAAAAGCTTATTGAGGATATACTTACAGATCCTATGCTGCCGTTAATATTTATCAGTAATGCATTGCCTTGCGTGGTCTTGAAAGTAATCTCAAGATAGCCATTCCTTTGTGAAGGCAAATACATCTTTCAAATGACTCAATGACCTTCTTCCCTCTCTTCCTCTGTCTCAGACTGCACCTCAATCAGTTAACTCTCTTCTCTCTCTCTCAGACTTCAGTTAACTCGCTTACAAAGATTCGCAAGGGCCGGATCTGGCAGCTACGAGGAACCAATGTTTAGATCTTTTGCTTAAGGCACACTATCACTGAGAAGATTAAGCGCCAAAACCTCATCAGAGGAAAATTCAGTGCCAGAAAGACGTCAGCTCACGTCAGTTAATGTGTTAGAAACACAGCAATCTAATTTTATTTAGTTCTTTAAATTGGGCATGGAGGTGAATATCATGCTGAGACCGGCAGCAATCTGTGTGGTTGCTCTTGATGCTGTTAGAGTGACTTCACCCTCACAGGCAGGAAGGCTGCTCACGGTGATGAAATGAAACTGACTCCTGCTGTTTCATTCTTAGGTAACACAATTTCGTGTTTCTCTACTGCCGGTTGCAATCTGCACATCCCACTTCCGAGCAGAAAATAAATCCAGGGGCCACAATTTGGTGAGAATATGTGTCAACGCGGCGTATGTTTTCCCACAGAGTCAGGGCAGAGTCACACAGATCAGACTGCGATGACATTTATAAATGTGCCAGTTTTGATCTGTTTAGAGCTTCCATTGCAGGACGTAACTGGGTGGTCAGTGGATCAGTCGCTGAGCTCCCTCGGATCCCTGAAGCGGGGAAATGAGAGCTTGCTCCCTTTCATTTATCATTGTCATTCTTCATCACCCTGCCCTACACTCCCTCAGTCCCCCGCACCCTCTCCACACACACCTCCCCACTCCCACCACGCACACACAAAGTCCCTGAACACACTCTCTCTCCCTTGGCACTTATTTTCTCTGTTTCTCTCCGTCTCCCATATCCATTTTAACTCTCCTACGCTCAATTTGATTCTGTCTACCTTTCTGTGTGCCTATTAAATATAAGTTTTCAAAATCATGAAAGTTTTGACAGTGTAGATAAAGAGAGACTTTTTCAACTGGCAAGAGGATCGATAACCAAAGGACACAGAGTTACTTTATTGAAGAGGAAGCTGGGAGGATAATTGTTTTTTTTTTTACACTGCGAGTTGTTCTGAACTGGAATGCACAGCTTGAAAGGGTGATGGAATCTGATTTAATCGTAACTTTGTAAAATGAATTAGATAAATACCTGAAGGGGCTAAAATTTGAAGGGTTATAGGAAATGGGACCATGAATGGCTCACCTATATCATTGTCCTAACACCTTTTCTGTATCTACCTCTGTCCTTCATTGAGCCCGAATAAAATGCAATAATGCTTTCGCCTTGTGCTACTCCTGTCTTTTGACAGTATTTGAGTGTGTGTGTCGATAATTACCAGGAACCCCACAGCAGTTCATTACTATTTACAAACCACTACTTTGAACAAAATATCACTGGATATAATTTCCCGTAAAAAGTGCGATTATCCTTAATATTTGTAGCTCAGATTTTTCTTCTGGTGAGGTTTTCGTATTTAATATTTTCTGTCATAATTTGCGTTATGTTGAAGATTTAAACATCAGTTTCTAGAAGCTGCTGTGTCCGGCCCTTGCCTGTCTGTTTGATTTGCCAACTGTCGTTAAGAATGAGAAGGAACCGATTATTTTCTGTTCCTCTGACAGATGTACCATTGATCCCTGAGATATCAAAAATCTCTGTGGTCCGCCATGATTGTCCTCCCCTTGAGTATAACAGCTCTTAATCAGGTGGAGTCAGTCACACGTGCCTCTGTCATGATTTTTCCAATCCATTTTTACCACATAAACCCATGTGTCACTCACCATGAAAGAGAAGCCTGCGCTAAGGGCCTGAACATCAGAAGTTTATTCAGCTCCCTGCCTGCCTTTTGTGTGAGATTACCAGTAGCCTCTATTATTGATACACTGGTGGCAGCTTCTGTGATTATTATTAGACCAGGCCCCAGTCTGGCCTGGGCGAGTCCAGTTTCAAGAACGCCCTTCGCTAATCCAAGGAGGGAGAAGTTGTCTGTTTTTTCGGGGTGAGTGGGAACGCCAAATCAGCAACAATGTCCCAGGAACCAGTCCTTCGCTGGATGGAGAAACTGCCCAGAGTTGCTCTGTCTTTAATTCCTCGCACTCCTTCTGAGTCAAAGAAAATCATGGATGAAGAACAGAAAATCTAACATATAAGCTATCACCGTGAATATTAGCTCACGTTATGTGGTCACGTCTCTGGACTGGGTCTTGAACCCATAACCTTTTAATTGAGGGGTGCAAGAACCACCAACAAATCCTGATATGATCGAGTCCGAGGTCCCATCACACTAGCACAAACGTACCAAAGGTGCTGGAAACCTAAAGTACCAATGGAAGATGCTGTAAAGACTCAACATGTAGACATAGGATCTGTTTAGTTTTCATGCATTCACTCTTGGAGGAAGGTGTGGAAAGACGGAAGGATTTTGGGATCTAATTTGTAACCATCTTTGCACGAATGCTTTATAGTCAATAAACCTTGGAGTGGAATGTGAACCAGATCTTACAGACCAGGCAGCAAGAATAGTTCCAAATATGCCACACGGGCATTTAACACCTTAATAGAGAATCAGAGTTAGTTTTCAGTTGATGATCCCCTGTTCTGATGTACTGTCGTTAACATCATACATTAAATCTGTTTCTATCCTCAGATTCTGACTGTCCTGCAGAACATTACAGGCATTCTCTATTTTTAACTGCCATTACACTAAACAGTGTCAGTGTCGTTGCACTAACTCCATTCCATCCATATTGCAATGGTGCTTGACTCTGTTTTAAGGCATTAGATACAAGTTTTGCTATTATATCAACAGGAGCTGACATACATACCATTATATCAGACACAACCTCGATTCGGGTGCGCTAGCATCACACTGGATCCAGTGATGTGTTCAGTAATACACTGCAGACTGCCTCTGTTAAAGTTGCATCAAAGATCGTATTTGTTACACTCAAAGTAAAACATGGCCTTGCTCTTTTTGTTGTGTCTGTATCAACTCTTATCGTATAAGGTGTTGTTTCTGTAATGGTCATTTCAGAGCCTGCCTGTCATTCAAATCCTCGTTAAAACCTCTATATTTCTAGAAACCTTTTCCCTGTCAGTTTGAAAAAAAAGCATTGTTTCCTTGATTGACAAAGTTGACCTTGATTCTGTTAGTGTCCCACAATGACCTCTTTCGGTTATTATTGTGCAAAGTATTTTTGCCATTACGATTTCACAAAGACCTGTTTATCCTAAAGTTATTTCAGGTCCTGATTCCCATTCTTGAACTTGCCCATACCTCTGTTTGTATCACTCCCAGGGCCAGTTTGTATTATCAATGCACTAGCACATATTTCTGTTTATATTAGACCAGGTGTTGTCTTTGTTATGACTGCACGAGCCCATATCTCTGATTATATTACTTAAGGCCATATCTCTATTTTAAATGCACTAGCCCATATTTATGTTAATATTATAGCAGGTCTTGTCTCTATTATTACAGCACTAGCCCATATATCTTTTCATTTCGCCGGGCCAGTTCTCTGTTTATGCTGCACCAGGTCCTTGCTCATTTTAGATCAGATTACATAGATTATAGAACCTACAGATAGACCAATCAGTCCCAAAATTATTCGAGTAGTTGTGGTGTAATTTGTGAAGGTAACAGTTAAAAACAGTAGAAACAGAAATAGTGAAAACTCTCTGGAAAGCAGCAAGAGTTTGAATCCTTCCCATCAATAGGAATAATAAATGGTATAATTACATCTGTATTAATCACATGTCAGGTATAGATACAGTTTCATTTTTGCCCTCACTTGCACAAAATCATTATACCAGGAGCGTCTGTGAGATGCTGATGTGTTCATTTGCCAATCAGCTGCTCTTTATTCTTGATTTGATTTGATCCACTTTCCAACTGATCACTGGAGATAGCTAAGGTTACACTGGGAACGAAATAGTATGAAATCACTCCATAAACAAGAGCACACAACAGAGTGGCTATCAATAAATAGTCACAGGATTAAATGCTATTCAACTGAACTTACCGCAGTTGTTTCAGGTTTTATTCCATTCGCAGAAAGCGGAGATGGGCTGAAGGTTATCACCAGGAGAATTGAGGAAAATTTTCAAAAGAAATTGAATTATCTCCAAAGCGGGTTATTTGAAAATAGAAGATTTAAAATTAATAATATCTAAAAGAACTGATGCGGGAACTGCTGCCATATTATCATGGACAGCATCTAATTTAATATAAACAGGGCCAGAGTTTTGTGCAGTAATAGAGAGACAGGGCCGAGTGCATCAATTATTGATACAGCAGCTATAGTAATATAAAGAGAGCCTGGGTCTAGCTCAGGAATTACTGAGAGAGAGTCTAGTGCATAAATAACCGACGCGGTCTTGTGTAATGCAACAGTGTCCTGATCTACACAATAATATCAAAGGCACGGCCTATTCTAATGTAAATAGACAATGCCCAGTGTAATTTACAGTGAAACAGGGTCTAGTATAATATAAACTGAGTTAGGTGCAAAGAGACATGGTGCAATGTAATATATACAGAGACAGTATCTTATGGAATAAAAAGTGAGGCAGTGCCGAGTGCAGTACTAATTGAGACTGAGTCTAGTGTAGTATGAACATGGACTTGGACTAAAAACAAATCTAGTTGAAGAAATATGGCACTCCATCTAAAAACATAAAAACATAGAAAATCGGAGAGTGAGCTGGCCGTTCGGCCATTCGATCCTGCTGCGCCATTCATTATGATCATGGCGGATCATCCAACTCAATAGCCTGCTCCCGCTTTCTCCCCATACCCTTTGCTCCCTTTCGACCCAAGAGCTATGTCTAACTCCTTGAAAACAAACAATGTTTTGGCCTCAACTGCTTTCTGTGGTAGCGAATTCCATAGGCTCCCCACTCTCTGGTGAAGAAATTTCTCCTCATCTCAGTCCTAAATAGTCTACCCCGTATCCTCAGACAGTGACTCCGGTTCCGGACTCCCCCACCATTGGGAACATCCTTCCTGCATCTACCCTATCTAGTCCTGTTATAATTTTATAGGTTTCTGTGAGATCCCCCCCCCTTACACCCGCACCCCATCCCCCCCCACCCCCCACCCCCCCCCCCCCCCCCCCCCCTCCCGCCCCGGCTCATTCTCCAGCGAATATAATCCGAACCGACTCGGTCTCTCCTCATATGTCAGTCCCGCCATCCCGGGAATCAGTCTGGTAAACCTTCGCCGCACTCCCCCGATAGCAAGGACACCCTTCCTCAGCTAAGGAGACCAAAACTGCACACAATATTCCAGATGTGGTCAAGTGCAATTTGATTCGATTCAGGACCTTGGGCAATATAAACTGAGACACAGCTTGCACAGAAATTGGAGACCAAAGCCCGACATTGGCATAAGCTGAGTCACGGATAAGAGCAACAATAAAAGAGACATCGTGTAATACAATAATAACAGAGAAGACATTCAGAGATTTGGGCTGGTGCAGTATTGAATGAGATACCGTCTAATTTCGAATAAACGTGGCAGGGTCCAGTTGAATAATGACGGGGTCAGGGCCTAGAGAACTGCAAACAGGAACATGTTCTTGTTTATTATGAGAAGATACAGGGCCTAGTGAAGTAACAATTGAAACATGGCCTTGGTCATGTTAGCTGAGACATGGTTCCGTGCAGTCATAACTGAGCGCCTAGTGTAATATAAACTGGACCTTGGTTCAGTATATTAACAACTGAGATTGAGCCGAGGACAGAATAAAACTCAGATATGACCTGCTGTAATATAAGCAGAAATATGGTTTAGTGTAACATAATCAGAGACGGGGTATAATTTATTATGTACAGAGGCAGGGTCCAGTGCCGTTATAATTGAGAAAAAGTCGTTTCGTGTAATGTAAGCCACCATTGTTTTGCTGCCATCTACTGGTCGGACATTACTATTGCGGATAAAAACAAAAAACTGCGGATGCTGGAAATCCAAAACAAAAACAGAATTACCTGGAAAAACTCAGCAGGTCTGGCAGCACCGGCGGGGAAGAAAAAAGTTGACGTTTCCAGTCCTCATGACCCTTCAACAGAACTGAGTGAAATTATGAGAGGGGTGAAATATAAGCTGGTTTAAGGTGGTGGGGTGGGTAGGGTGGGGGGAGAGAAGTGGGTGGAGGGGGGTGTGGTTGTCGGGACAAGCAAGCACTGATAGGAGCAAATAAACAAAAGATGTCACAGACAAAAGAACAAACAGGTGTTGAAGGTGGTGATATTGTCTAAACGAATGTGCTAATTAAGAATGGATGGCAGGACACACAAGGTACAGCTCCAGTGGGGGTGGGGTGGAATAAGACTAACCGAGCATAAAAGATATAGATTTAAACTAATGGAAATAGGTAGGAAAAGAAAAATCTACATAAATTATTGGAAAAAAACAAAAGGGAGGGGGAAGAAACGGAAAGGGCTGGGGATGGAGGAGGGAGTTCAAGATCTAAAGTTGTTGAATTCAATATTCAGTCTGGAAGGCTGTACGTGCCTAGTCGGAAGATGAGGTGCTGTTCCTCCAGTCTGCGTTGGGCTTCACTGGAACAATGCAGCAAGCCAAGGACAGACATGTGGGCAAGAGAGCAGGGTGGGTTGTTAAAATGGCAAGCGACAGGGAGGTTTGGGTCTTTCTGGCGGACAGACAGCAGGTGTTCTGCAAAGCAGTCGCCCAGTTTGAGTTTAGGGTCTCCAATGCAGAGGAGACTGCATTAGTAGCAATGAATGCAGTAGACTAAGTTGGGGGAAATGCAAGTGAAAGGCTGCTTTCACTTGAAAGGAGTGTTTGGTCCCTTGGACGGCGAGGAGAGAGGAAGTGAAGGGCAGGTGTTGCATCTATTGCGTTTGCATGGAGAGGTGCCATAGGAGGGGGTTGAGGAGTAGCAGGTGATGGAGGAGTGGACCAGGGTGTGCCGGAGGGAATGATCCCTACAGAAAGCCGCCAGGGGGGTGAAGGGAAGATGTGTTTGGTGGTGGCATCATGCTGGAGTTGGTGGAAATGGCGGAGGATGATTCTTTGAATGTGGAGGCTGGTGGGGTGATAAGTGATGACTTATCATGTTTCTGGGACAGAGGAGAAATATTGAGGTCGGATGCGCGGGAGATGAGCTGGACACAGTTGAGGGCCCTGTCAACGAATGTGGGTGGAAAAGCTTGGTTAAGGAAGAAGGAGGACATGTCAGAGGAACTGTTTTTGAAGATAGCATCATCGGAACAGATGCAAAGAAGGTGAAGGAACTGAGAGAATGGGATGGAGTCCTTACAGGAAGCGGGGTGTGAGGAGCTGTAGTCGAGGTAGCTGTGGGAGTCGGTGGGTTTGTAATGGATATTAGTGGACAGTCTATCGCCAGAAATTGAGACAGAGAGGTAAAGGAAGGGAAGGTAAGTGTCAGAGATTAAGCATGTGAAAATGATGGAGGGGTGGAGATTGGAAGCAAAATTAATAAATTTTTCCAGGTCCCGACGAGAGCATGAAGCAGCACCGAAGTAGTCATTGATGTACTGGAGAAAGAGTTGTGGGGGGGGGGGGGGGGGGGGGGGGTGATGCTGTGAAACTGCCAGTTTTAGTTACTGTTGGTGATTTTGCTTATTTCTTCAAAGGTGGCGGATGTCACTTGCAAGGCCAGCATTTGCTAACCATCTCCAATCCTATCCATTGAGTGGGCAGCGGCCAGTTAAGAGTGAACGATGTTGCTGTATGTCTGGGGTCACATTTAGGCCAGACCATGAAAATAACTTTACGGCCACCGTGTGTTTAACTTTACTGCAAACTAGCTTTACATTCCAGATTTTAATTATATTTTTTTGCCGTGGTGGGATGTGAACACAGGTCCTCAGAGTGTTAGCCAGGGCCTCTGGATTACTAGCCCAGTTACATAAGCATTAAAACACTATGTCCCCTTTAAAGATGACCGCTTGATCATCGAATGTCTACAGCATAGAAAGAGGCCATTCGGCCCGTCCTGTCTCTGCTGGCCCTCTGAAGAAGCAATTCACTCTTTTCCCCGTTGCCCAGAATTTTGTTTCCTTTTCAGACAATGATCCAATCCCGTTTTGGAAACATCAATTGAACCTGCCTCCACCACACTCTTCGACAGTCCATTCCAGATCCCAACCACCACTGCGTGAAAAGGTTTCTCCTCATGTCTTCATGCTTCTTTTCCCAATTACCTTCAACCTGCGTCTTCTGGTTCTCGATCCTCCTACCAATGGGAACAGTTTCTCCCCATCTAGTCTGTCCAGGCTCTTCACAATTTTAAATACCTCGATAAATCATGCCTTCCATACCTTCTCTTCTCCAGTGAAAACAGCCTCATCTCCTCCAAGCCATCAAGGTAACTGAAGCTGCGCCTGAATCTTTCCTGCATCCACACTAATGACGTCACATCTGTCCTTAGGTGTGGTGCCCAGAAATGGACGCAACACTCCAGCTGAGACCGGCAAATTGTTTTAGACAGATTTAACATAAATTCCTTCATTCTGTAATCTATTCCTCTATTGATGAAGCCCTTTATTAACTGCTCTATTAACCGCGCTATCAACCAGTCCTGCCACCTTCAATGACTTATGCACATATTACCCGGGCCCCTCTGCTCTACACCTCTTTTAGAACGGCGCTCTTTATTTAATATTGCCTGTCCTCATTCTTCCGAGCAAGATGAATCACTTCACACTTCTCTGCATTAAATTCATTGGCCAATTTTCCGTCCATTCCACCAACTTTTCCATGTCATTTTGAAATTCTACACTATCTTACTCATAGTTCAGAATACTTCAAATGTTCGTATCATCTGCAGATTTTAGAAATGAGCCCTCTGCACCGAAGTCTAGGTCATTAATGCATCTAAGGAAGGGCAGGTAACGCCAATCCCTGGGAAACTTCACTTTAAACCTTCCACCACACACACACATATATATATCTATATATTGTAGAAAATGAAGCGACCAAAACCTGATGTGAAGTTAATTAATCTTAAAATCCGCATTCCCCTTGATTGATAAGGAATGAAGGCACTTACTGCTTTCCAGCGATTTTCAAACTTATTGGTTTCTATATTATCCCTTGTTAACTTATTACGTTCACTATTTCGTCTCCAGCATCTTCCAATATACTTGTGCATGTTCTACTGAAGTACAGTAAAGGTTGCAAACATTTTACCATAATGTGAAAGGCGTCATTCTCCTGGATAATCTAAGCAGGACAATTGGCTAGGGTCTAATCAATTATCAACGGAGACATGAAGGTCTCCAATGGAAATAAAATGCAGGGTTATGGGGAAGCAGCAGCAGGGGCGAGGAGTGGGGTGAGGGGAAGGGCAGGGGTTGGGGTGGGGGGTGGGGTGCGGGGAATGGCGGGGGCGCTTGGATGAATGAATCATTCTTTCAGTCCTGGGTGCTGAGTGGCCTCTTCTCAGCTTGGATCTAAGGCCAGTCTAGAAATCTATGGCTCGTTGGTTAAATCAAGAGCTTTGTTTTGCACCTATACCTCATAAGAACATTTCTCAAAAATGAACATAAAGTCTTTTGTGATCACTGGATGTGTCCTAATGGCTGCACACCAGCTGCATATTGATCAAGTGTAACCCCTTTCTATTTATAGGTGCATCGTTGTCCATGTAATTCCCAGCCGTTCAGAACATTGCATCTGTGAACACCTTGATGCAATGTTGTGCAGCAGGCGGCGTTATCTCACTGAGGGCTTCACAGGCTGCCTGGACTGAGCCTGTTGCAAAGAAGTAAAGTACCACCATCACCATCAGTGCGAAAGGCATTGCTGGCTCTCAGGGCAGCTGGATGAGATTTCCCCTGCGAGCATCTCACATAATGATGCCATTTGTGGTCCAGAACTAGCCATGTCCCTAGCGAAGCTGTTCTAGTACAGCTACAGCACTGGCACCTACCCGGCAATATTGGGAGTGACTAGGTGTGTCTGCAAACAAAAAGTATGCCGAATCAAACCTGACCAGGTACCGTCCCATCAGTCTGCTCTCCATCATCGGTAAACTAACGGAAGGGGGTCACCAAAATTATATCAAGAGGCTTAGTAATAAGCTGTTTCACCATGACGTCCTTGCCAAGGGCAATTAGGGATGGGCAATAAATGCTGGCACATTCACCAACACTCACATCCCATCAATGAAGTAAAAATCTCGTTTTTGAAAGCCTAACTCTGACTCAGCTACAGGTAGTTGAATCGTTGCCTGCATACCCTTGGGATGATATAATTCACTTGCAGCTCAGATATGGGATTCTGGGCTCCTTCTGAACAGAAGAGTTTGGAACTGTTATACCCTCTTCCTGATGAACGGCAGAATCGTGAACTTCCTGTGTTCTCTTTTCCCTCTCACACTCCTCCTAGCCCTTCTCCCCTCCTCACTCGAGGTTGCATCTCCAACTGATTCACCACCCACATCTTTCTCCGAGAGATTTCAACCCTTACCCCTGGGTAATGGCAGGGAGGCATTCCATCAAAGGAGCCCTCTGAATCACAGGAGAGTTCGCCTCCTGAAAAATGCCCAAAAGGCCCCTCTGTCCACACAAATCAGCAGCCCCAGCAGTCATTAAAGTCTGAGCTACAAAGCTGAGATTCTGGTCTCCACTGCACTTTTGAAATCCGCTCAAACATGCTTTATTTTAAAAACGGACCCCCTACTGCTGTAAATCATGCCCTGAAGCCTTCTGACCTTATTATTGCAGTAAAGTGAGTAGTTAAATAGGTGAATCACATTTCAAATTGGCACTTAATAATGCAGGCAGATTCGAGACTTTTTGACCCGCCTGTCAGGAAAATAAATAATGTTTTTGGAAGTTATTGCAAAATAGTGGTACCTGTGGCTACATGTACCTATCTGTGTGTGTGAGAGAGATTCAAATGGATTAAAAGAAGTTGGCCTGAAGGCTTTGCTGTATGAGAAGTAGAGAGGGATCTGGGTGTTTTGGCTTGCTGGTCCCAAAAAATAGTCGTATGCATGTACAACAAATGATTAGGGAGCCAAAAGAAACGTTGTCGTTTATTGTAAGGGGAATAGAGTATATAAGTAGAGATATTTTGATACAGTGGGACAGGGCGTTTATGAGGCCAGATCTAGAGTTATGTGTACAGGTTTGGTACCCTTATTTGAGGAAGGATACAATTTCATTCGAATAATTCACAGAGAATGTTCATCGACTGATTCCTGGCATGGGATGTTACCTTTTGGGCAAACGTTGGAAAGGCTGGGCCTGTATCCATTGAAGGACAGAAGAACAAGAGGTGATCCGACTGGAACATAGGAGATCCTGAGTGAACTTGACAGAGTGGATGCTGGAAGGATGATTCCCCTTGTGGAAGAGACCAGAATCAGGGCACAGAATTCAAAAATAAGAGGTCGACCATTAAGATGAAGATGAGGTATTTCTTTCTGTCTCTCAGAGGTGCGTCAGTATGTGGAACTGTGTTCACCAGAGACCGGTGGAGGCCGGGCCATTGAATATTCTTAAGGCAGACGTACATAGTTCTTCACTAAGAGGGGTATCAATATATATCAGTTCAAATCTGGGGCAAAAAGACTCACGACAGGAATTAGAGGATTGTTATAATATTTCATAGTTACCGATATTATCAGAATGGAAATCGTTTAAAGCACGGGGCTGAAACTGTGAGTGAGGAGCAGAACAAATGAGGCCTCCTCTACTTTCCTCTACCTTCTTGTCGTCGCCATTTCAATTCACCATCTTGCGTTCATGCTCACATTCCTGTCCTCGACTGTTTAAATATTCCAGTGAAGCCGAACGCAAAATGAACGAGCAGTACCTTATCTTCTGATCAGGAGCTTAGGAGCAGGAGTAGTCCATTCAGCCCATCGAGGTTGCTCCGCTTTTCAGTATAGTAATGGCTGTTCACCCACGTCAATGCCCTTTTCCTACATTATCCCCATTTCCCTTTATCTCATTGGCATAGAGAAATCTGTCAATCCCTACTTAAAACATTCTCAATGACTGAGCTTTCACGACCCTCTGGGTTAGAGAACAAAATTATCTTCTCATTGTGTTGCCAGCATCCCGCTGGCTCGTTGATCTTGGGGTATGGTTCTCGCTTTGGATGTTTTGATCCGGAGTATGCGAGAGGTGCCGGGTTCAAATCCTTGACGAGCCCTTTGATGTTGTTCCCTACCCGCCAAATACCAGGCTGTGTTTTCTTAATTTCTTTACAGTGCAGAAGGCGGGATTGTTTTGTCTGGTGTTTGGTATTAAAAACCTGAGCACACGCTGCAGGGCCACGGGCAAAAAAAATATATATATATACATTTTCAAAAGGCCTCAGCATGTAAATGGACGTTCACTTTCTCCCTATTCACCAATTCAGGTGACCTCACGCTGTCGGGTTCAGACAGCTGGCTGCATGTCTCCAATTGTAATCGTGTCTGAGACAACAGGAGGACTGACAGAGCTGGAAACCCACAGCTTCCTCTCATTTGACCAGAGTTTATCTGCATTCTAGGATTTGCACTCAACAGAGTGTGAGTCATTTCATCCACTTCAGCATTCAACTTAAAAGGGAATTAAGGCTCAGGAAAGTCTTATAGGACTTAATCCAATTGCTGGGCAGCAAGTATCAAAGTGCCAGAGACTTTGGTGAATTTATGCTGGAGTGGAAATTTGCTAGGAGAGATAGTATCTGAGTTTGTTTGGATAGAATTGATGCCCAAGATCGACGTTAAGTTCATGGAGACATGAAGCAACTAATCCGCAGAACCAAAGTGGAGAATTGAAATGACCAGTGACCCGGAACTTAACGCTGACCTCTCGGTCCTCAGCCTCCTGCAGTGTTCGAAAGAAACTCAACCTGCACTCAAGGAACAGAACTTCTTCATTTACCAATTTTTTGGACGGCAGTTGTTCATCAATCTGCCATTGACGGCCCCTACAGACATAATTTATTGATTTGTTTTTTTTCATTCCTCTTACAGAGGGCTGGCACAGACCTGATGATCCGAATCGCCTCATTCTGTGATGTAATCATTCTATCAGCCTGTGATTACCTCACTCTGAGACCATGCACCCAGAATCTTTTCTGATTTAATCTCTCCGGACATCCATCCGATCAGAGGCCTTTTCTCCCACCTCCTTTTCACTTATTTCAAACTTCCTACATTTCTAACATTTCCCAGTTTTAATGAAAGGCTCTGGAGGTGATAGATGAACTTTGTTTCCCTGTCCACAAATGCTGCCTCACGTGCTGAGCTTTTCCAGTTTTTTTTCCTGTGCTGCCGCTGGTGTCTTACAAAACTGTCCTGATGAATGCAAAATGAAAACCTTCGACATCTCTTTTTTCAGCAATACTCAAGTTCTGTACTAACTAATTGACTATTTGTAAACCTGAGACAGGGATGATGATCTTTTATGTGAACATACGGTGGAAACTGTGTTTGTTTACTTGATACGAAAGGAATTAAGTTGCTCAAAATCATCAGTGATTTGATAGAATAGGTCACCAATAGCTGGTTGCACAAGAAGAGAATTGGAAAATAGAATCATTGAGAATAAGAGAAAAAAAAACATAGAGAAAGATTCACTTTATTTATGACCCGGGCTATTTTTAAAAACCTGGAATACACTACCGAGAATGGTGGAGCAGAAAGATGAAATAGCAATTTTGAAAAGGAAGTTATTATAACTGGAAATGGAGAAAATACGGATTATGTGGAAATGTGGGAGCCGAAAGACCAATTGGATAGCTACTTCGAGGAGGCATAGGCTCTTGAGGGACCGAATGGCCCCATTCCGTGCTCTATCATCCTATGATTCTCAATCGTTTGAACGGTGAGCAAAACAGGATGGCTATCGACTTCTGAAAATTTAACCGTCGCTATTTCAACTCCGTGGTTCATAATTTGAACTCTGATAATTTCTATTACTCTAATCCAGACAGTCAATGTTTCTTACTTATAATAATTTTCTTTCCTTCCGTTGGGTCTATACTTAAATAGTCGGTGTGTTTACCCAGGATCATATTCACTCTGATTTTTGAAACTTTCTGCATTTACATTTTATGAACTAGTGGTGTGGATAAATTGTTCCAGGTTTAGGCTAAATTAACTGCTCTTCAAGGACGGAGCAAAACGTTGGGCCGTAGTTACTTGATAACATAGACTGCCCAACTCTTTTCTGACACATTCTCTATCCCAGGGAATCTCCGAGACATTTAACTAACAACTATAGCTCAGGGACGGGAGTTAAGTCTCCAGATTTCCCAGATGGGTTCTCAGTTGGTTTGCACAAAAGAAACGAAATGGTCCATTTAAATCTCGCTGGTGCCCTTGTCTCTCCGACAACACCGTGTTTTCCTGTGTCATGGAGCCCACAGTCCCGCAGAGATGTAGCAGACACCGTCCAAAAACTCACACTGAGAGTTCCAGTTGGTAAACCCCAGCGGGCGCTCTCACGCTGCTAATCGGAAGCGATAATTTATCCACCGATTCACAGGGACCTTCCCAAAAGATCATAGAACAAAACATTTAACAAGAATAAACGAGGGGTAATTGGAGATTAAATTAGTTGATTTCAACTCGCATTTGCACTCAAAATGATCAGCGTAAGTTTACTTGCAGAGCACGAATAAATGTTTGCCCTTTGAGCCCTTTCCGTCCCTTCCTGTGATATTGAGCAGCTCTGTCCCCATCTCCCCTGTTACCTTCCCACAGCCTTTGACCTCGGCCTGGTCAGAGTGTGCTATTGGGTCAGAGACAGTTAATGAAAAATGGACAGATTTCATAAGCCCCAAACACAGAGTCCTCCATTGTCCCCTGCTTCAGGATGTCTCCTTAATGTTGGAATATTTCCTATCTCCATAAAGAACCCTGAGCTCGCTGGTGATAATTAGCAAACAAGGATTTAATTCCCTACCCAGGTCTGGTCTCTAAAAGCGCAACAAGTCCCCTTTCAATATTGTACCTCAGCTCGGGGTGTTTCCATTCACTAACAGCATCTCAGCACTGCCATTGGGATCACCAGGAAATGAACTGGGAGCTTCCTCAGACACGACAGCAGGTTATTAAGGATTAGAATTGGAGGCAACAAATATGACTTTGTGCTGAATCGGTCCGATTGGATTCTGCAGTTTGTTATGTCGACGGCTCCTGGAAGCAGTTTTGTGGCAATTTAAATCGAGGTTAATTTGATTTCCCCATGGTTTATGTTTGAGAGTCTGACAGCGCCGCTGAACATTGTGGCTGCATCAGCCCATGATTCTACACAAACCCCAACCGAAGGGAGCTCCAACCCACAGTCTAAAGGCAGTTTTTGTCCAGGGTCCAGACTGCTTTCCATCAGTGTGAGCCTTAGAGCGAAGTAATACACGGCAGCGTCAGTCAGCCGCAGACCCGAGATGGTTAAAATGGTGAATTTATTCGAGGTCTGGAGCTCTCCAGAGAAACGGCTTTTTGGCAAAATCAGCTTTTTCTTCATAACCGCCTGAATATTTCCTCAATATAAACTCAGGCTGCGAGTCTGGGTGTTGCCGGTACCAGAATAAATTATAGCTGTTTTGTGTAGTATCGTAGGCACAGCTAAAAGTTACCGCTTCTCCTTCTGTCTTAACATCTGAGGACAGCGGCTGAGTGACATAATCTCCATGACTCAGATCTGAAAAACATGTTCAAACAGAAAAAGGCCAGACTAGCGGCTGTTTCAGATTCAAAACGTGTGAGGAAAGTTAGAGGAAAGATTAAATATACTGGATTGCAATTACCCGTCATAAATCCTCCCCACACAACCCAAATGCTGAGGAGCCGCATTGTCGCTGTCCGCTCTGTAAAAAGGGAGTTGGATATTTAAAAAACACCCGTTCTAAACCCCAACTCAATAATCTGCTGTCGTGTCTCAGAATGTTCTCACATCACTACCTGTGCCCCCAGTGGTTTTTTGAGAGCAGTAGATAGTGAGCTGCCTCTCAATGAATAGAAAAACTCGAAGTTGGACTACAGTCAGTGACTTGATTGGGGGAATGGCTCAGATTTAGAGACCGGGAGCGGGGATGAAAACTGTGGCTGTTTATTGTAACCGGGAAACACAAGATTGATCTGAATGTCACGAGACCGGGAACAGTGACTCCAGTGAGATTTCTATCAAGTGGCAGTCCACTATTGTGCTAAGAATGATTCTGTATTTTGTCTCAGTGATTTATAGATCTGTGATATTATAACGAGATATCTGTTATTACTGAACAAACCTCGAGAGACAGCGCTCCCTCTAATTTAAACAAAGTTTCGGGAACCGAACCCAACTGAGGTTTGCATTTAAAACTGTCTTTAAAACCATGTGGTGAGCTCTGTCCTTCTTTGTGACGGTCAGGGTATATTTAAACAGGCAACATCCACAGACCTTGGATTTAGAAGAGGCAGAAAAGAGATTGTGCCACATCGATTCTCTGCAGCTGTTTAAACTCCTCTGTTTAACAGAGGGCAGGAAGCGGGCTCAACGCCCCCAGGGTGACGTGCAGGGAGAATCTACACTGACATGGGTTTAAGGCCAGCACTGCATGAAATACTGTCCTTACCACACTCATTCAGATGAGGTAAAGATGTGGTGCAGCGGAAGAAACAAAATATAGAGGTTTTGAATTATCTTTGGCTCCTTGATAGCTCATATCCAGCCTCTGCACGGTAAATGTGTTCAGTAACCAGGTCTCAGGGTGTATCTTTCCTGCACAGTTTAGTATCTATTTCCCAATCTCCCAAACCTTTCAATCCCTCGCCTTTCCCAGTGATTAGTACCAGAATTCAATCTTTCATTGTGACTTTGAGGATCATTCAGGAAGAGCGCCAGTGGAGATAGAAACAGAGATTGTTGAGAGTGATAGTAATGTAGAGGAGAAACAATCACCTTTAGGAGGAGGAAAGAAAATCTACAATAATAATATCGTGCCCCGAATTAACAAACCATCTGATTATATTTTCTCCCCTACACTCTCGTAGGTTTCCCAGACCACATCTGGATTGAAGACAATGAAGAAGAGACAGACAACCTCTGTACGACGGCTTCTAAATTCATCATCCCGATCCTCTTCATCAATTCCCACACCGTTGCCGTTACTCTGGTGAAAGCAAGAAGATTCAATCCATTCACATTTCAATCTGGCTGAAGCAGTTGGAAAAATCTCCAAAAGTTTCGTGGACAAAACCCTGAGATAAATTCCCCAGCTCATAAAACGTTGCTTCATCCCTTTAGCACATGACGCATTGAATCCACAACACTGTGCATTTATCTTATCTGTTCATTAAGATCCCTATGCTATGAATATAAATATGTCCTCTTGATGATTCTCAAAGTAAAATGTCTTCAGTTAACAGAGGAACCCCATAACCGCGATTTGGTCTTTCTGTTTGAAAGTTCTGAGATGGTTGTGGCTGTAATAGAAATGTATCTTACATTTTCACCATTGTTTCAATATTCCAGATGTCTCGGAGTAAAGTGTCTCATGTTTTATTCTCAATTGTTCCCTTCTCTCGATGTTGAGCCTCGCTTTTCTCTGCTCTCATATGCTTTTTTTTCTCTCAAGATGTTATCCAGTTGTCATAAACACTTTGTATCAATTATTAGAAAAATACTCAAAAATATTCTCTGTGAAATTGATAACAAATGTTGAATGCTGATGGACTAATTTGGACTTTAACGAATTATTTCCTCCTAGGCTTCATCTCACCGCTGCATTTTCCTAATGTGTTTCCCTTTCTCTGAAGTTTTCTTCAGCTCTCCTACCTGATTTGTTTTTAAGCTCAAGGCCCTTGGATGAAGGAGTCAGTGCCTCATCCAGTGTCACTTCAGAATAAAAGGACTTTTACCTCTGCCGCTTTGTGCCAAACCCCAGAAGCAGAATGCACAGCGACCAGGGAATCCTGGCAAGTCTCTATCATATCATGGGCTGTTACAGTCACATGTCAGGTTCTATTAAAGAACTCAGCTCTGCTCTATCACGGCCCAAAACAGCACAGTACATGGAAGAATAAACCTCCATCTACATTGCTGTCTGCTAATTTTTGCCTTTGTTTTCCATTGTTTCCTTCAGCGTCATCCCTATTTTCCTTATTGAAATCCCCGGGTTTCTCCAAATTTCATGTTTCCTGCTGTCACTGAGGAGCCTACAGGCGGTGCGCGCGTTCCAGAACTTCAGTCAGTGTTAGTCTCTCTTGTGCATTTGTATTACACAGAACAGTGATGGTCACTTTCCCGCAGTTCACTGCACCAAGGGCCATATGGTACTGATTCCGTGCATAGGTTCACCTGCATTAAAGGATATTATAATAGGAGTAAAAAGGACAAGAAGAACGCGGCATAATTAAGCAAGAACATCATTCAGGAATTTGAGAATTTGTGAACTGCCAGGAAAAGGCCATTTGCCACACATCACCACAAGAGGGAGAGCACGAATCGTACTGCAGCAGGTACGGGTCCGCGAATTCAGTGATTATGTTCCAAAACTGGTAATCTGAGTCAACTGGTTCAATATTCCGGCTTCTTGGTTTGTATTTAGTATGGGTGATTCTTAACCATCCATTGAAATCGCCGTTTCATGAAAACGGCTATGAAAACCATAAGCCAAATATAAAATGCGGATGTTCTATTTTGATTCAACTCTGTCGCTCCCTCTCAATCCCCCCCCCTCCCCCCGAGTCTCAATCTGTTTCTCCCCCAGATCTCGCTCACAGACGGTTCTTTTGGCGAATGCGGATCCAGATGTTGCTCTGTCAAACAGCTCAAGTCGTTTATTTCTGTGAACAACCACAAAAAAGGCTTCAAACACCCCGCAAAATAGTATGGCGTTCGTTTCCAAACCCCAAAGTGGACATTACTCATTTTATGTGCTCTATTTAAGCACAGGAGAAATGGGAGCATTAAACCCACTGATGTGCTTTGTGCCCATCACAAATAATAAATGTGCATCATTTCTCTACCCACTGGTTTCCAACCCAATTCATGGAGGGGGAAAGGTCAGTGTTTGACCGGCTGCCACACTCTGTAACCGATCACAGATTGGAGACCATCAACCTCTCCCTGGCCTGGATTGGACCCAGGTCCCACATGGATGAAAGACAGCGTCGGTCCCGTTGCGAATTCATAAGGTCACAGAGAGAGAATGCGACCTTAATGTCCCCGTTCTCTATAATAAACACTGACTCGTGAGTGCTGGAGTCACGTCAGACCAGTCAGATCCAGTGATCTCAGCTCTTTCAATCCCATACCCTCAGGAAACGACACCAGATCCGCCTCAGCCAACTGATTGAGCTTTTTCTTCTCCGACCTTCTGCAGGTTTCTGAGACACAAAACATCCCCCGGAACAGCAGCAATGCGGCTCTCTGTTCTCGTTGTGGTCTGGGTCACATTCATTTTCGGTAAGTTTAAAACTTGAAAAGTGAGTTTAATTTCTGGGGGAATAAATTTAAAAAGCGGAAAATTCCTGTTAACCATGTTTCGGATCTTGATCGGACCACACTCGGATTTATTGCGAAATGTTCTGGTCTTTACCCAGACAGATACAGGTCACAAAAGGAAATTAAATGAAACCGAATTACAATGATGGTATTAGATTTCAGCAAACACTGTACGGACTGGGGCTATGCCCTCTGGTAAAGAGAAACTGAGGGGCAAGCGAATGGAGGTCTTCAAAATGATGAAGGAGTTCGATGGAAAATATATTTCGACTTGTGGAGGATTCCCAAAGTATGGTTTATAAATATAAGTGTCACGGAAAAGACTCCAAAGGGGATTCAGGAGAATTACCTTTAGTTTTTAAAATAAGGAGCTCAATGCCACAAGGAGTAGTTGAGTCAAAGAGTCTAGTTGTAATTAAGGGAAGCGAGATAAGCGGAAGAGGGAGAAAAGTGTGGTAGGGTTTGCTGAGACAGTGAGATGAAGAGTAGGGGAGGACGCTCTTCGAGGTTTGAAACAAGAAGATGGACCATTTGGACCGAATGAGCTGTTGTGCGCTCGAAAGTACATTTAATTTTTGTCACACTGACTGTGAATTCTCACTCTCAGTTCTGTTCAGTTGAAGTTTTAATCGCTGATTTCCGCTTTATTTTACCGTGTGTCCAGATCTGAGCTTGGAAGTTCTGTTAATCAACAGAAACGCATACTCACACAGACAGAGGGAGAAGATGCCACTTTAACCTGCACCTATACTGACGATAGTTAGTACTTATTCTGGTACCGTCAATACCCAGGCAGGCAGCCCGAGTTTGCAGTCCAGAGGGACAAGGGTTGCAGTTCTGAATTTAAGGCGGATTTCGCTCAGAATCGGTGTTCTGATACTGTCCAGCAGACAGACAAGTCGCACTATATAAGCACCATCTAAAATCACTCACACTTCATATTGATTCAGTCTGATTACTGTATTAACTGTGGCAAGGAATTACGTTGCAATCGTGGCCGAATTGCTGAAATTAATGGTCAGCGAGTGTCCTTCAAACTATGCCCCTGCAACGAGCTCCTGTAACACCGAGTGTGCAGAAAATTCAAAGCACAGAACTTCAACTTTATATTATCATTATTACAATCAGGTTTATCATGTTAACGGAGCCTTTTACAAATAAAGGGAAAACATAGTTAAAAGGAAGATCACACTGCCAGTATAACCTGCAAGAAGCTAATTGTGTAACTTGGGACTTTCCCAGTTAAGAGAATCGCAGCTCTGAAGAATGAGCAGTCAACATGCTTGCAGAGCTGATGGTGGATTTGTGTAGATTGACTTCAAGCAGAATTGTTTTAGTGAAGATTTAAGAAGATGTTGAGTGATATCCGGCCTCGCGCCCGATTGGTTAATTTCTGACTGAGCTCACAGCTCTTTGTTCTTCAATTCACCCAATCAGCTCACAGTTCCTTCAGTCCGTGATGTCAGAGAGCTCGAAGTAAGGAGCGAGAGCATAAGAACATATGAAACAAGAGCTGGAGTCGCTCATTTGGTCTCTCGACACTGCAACATCACCTATCTCTAATCTACCTACCTAAACCTCATCCACCTTCCTGCATCATGCCCCAAATCCCTTGTTTCCCTTAATAATCACAGATATATCAACCTCAGTCTAAAAAAAAATCAGCGACTACGCTCTGGAGTAGAGAATAATGAACAATATTGAAGCCGATATACTTTCTTTAAGGGAGTCAATCTTTGATGTTTAGCGATGATGGGTCATGGTTAAAGCTGTTCTGTGACCAGTGTTCGAGTCTCCCATTAAAAGTGCTTCTCGATGACCATAAAATATAGTCACAGGCGATATAAAGAGGGATTTCACATAGGATTCCACAAATTCTGCACCACAGAAAGAGATAATTCGGACAAGTTGGTCTTGATAATGTGATTTACTTTAAATTAACATTCACAGTTCAGTTCACCGATCTGATTCAGTGAGAGGAGGTGGGAGTACCTTGCTGGTTTTTGTACGGACTGGCTGCGCCACTGTAACAGTGTGGCACCAACGCACAGTGATACACGGCAGAGTCAGAGACAAGCGCTCCATCGATATCTAAAGGAGCAGTTTTCATGTCTTGGTCTAAATCAGCAGAAAACCGGTCAGGAAGATCTGGAAACAATTTCCCTGCCCATTGCCGAACCTCCTCAGTAAAGATCTCGGAGCTTCCCCGGAATACTACACATGACAGAATAGAATTGGCACAGCGCAATATTCTCTGTAACTGCAATTCGATATATTACCGTCCAAACTCCCGGAACCGATATTCAGGGCGCTCTTGGGAAACGGAATCTTGGCCACTCGTTCCTGTGGCAACATAACGAATGTGTCAAAAATCTGGGAGTAAGTATAACCCATGGAACACACAGTGTGGGGTTTATCTCAGACTCACCCAGTAGCACGACCATTGTTATCAGTCAAGCAAACAGGGAACATATGGTTCATGACTCGACAGTAAACAGCAGACTGTTTAAAATATCTTGCTGCTTCTAGTCTTATCTCAAAGAATAAACTCAGACCGGAGGCAGGTTTTACTTATTGGGTAATTGAGGGGCGTTTCTCAGTGCTGCAATTGGCTGGCTCTCAAATCTGATGTCAGCTGTAGACCAATCACTCTTCGTTCAGGGTTAAACACAGCCCGCTCTCTCCAATCACATTCCATACCTGCACGTGTTTGTCTACCTTTCTCACTGCCTGGCTCTGTCTCACAGAAGCAGTTGTTTTGTCTCTTTCTTTTTTTAACACGCTTTCTCTACAATTCAATGTCTCTTTTTTACGGAAAGGTAGATCTCATTTTCTCAGTGAGGTGAGAAGTGAAACAATTGAAAATTAGTCTCTTTCCCATGTCTTGATGAACACAGTGCAGTCATTTGCACGGTTAGTAGACACCTTATTAAGTTTACAAGGGACTTGATAAGTAGCCACCCGGCTCCAAATTCAGACACGGTAGCATTGGGGATCACCTTGTACCGGGATATTTCTCAATTCAGTCAGTCAATATTTTTCCCCCAGAAACTTCAACATGTGTCACCTTTGGGACACAATGACGTGGAAAATGCCGCCTGACAGTTAGAATTATGTTATTCACCGGGAGATCTGCAGGGTTGTGCTAATGGGGTCGAGAAATGATTACATTTGGCTCTGGATTAAAATATCGCATTTCCCAACATGGACTAGCTTTAACCTCAAAGAGAAAAGACACCGGGTCGTATCAGCCTGTATTCTCGAGATTAATCTCTGTATATTTTATCTGGGATTTTTCCCCTTGTGTTATCCTAATACCAAACTCTGGATGTCGACCTAGTTTTTGTACGAGGCTCGAGGGCCCCTCATTCACTGTGGGCCTCAGCACGCAGAAATACACGGCGCTATCTGTGAACTTCAAATCTTTCATGGACAAGTGAAAAGTGCTTTGTGTCATGTTGAGATCCCCGCTGAAGTGTTCAAAGCTGGGAGCCGTCTCGTTAAACCCATAACTATCGGCTCTGAGAAGGTACTGAGGAGCTTGGTGTGAATACTGGCGATACCAGAACAAGCCATAGTCTGTAGCTGAACTCGATACAGAGTAATTGCAGGGTATTGCTGCATCTTCACCCGCTTTTGCTTCGACTCCTTGTTCTGTCTGTGACACTGAGTCTCCGTTACCCATGTCTGAAATTAAATAACAGACACAAAGAGGCTTAGAAGGGGTAACAAAAAGAGAATAATCACTTCGAGCTGGAAATGGGAAATAATATAAGGCTGCGGAATTTAGTAGGGAGGTTCAATTAGACCGACCCGTGATCAGGCCAATAATTAGAGTCAGACAGATTTTCAGCCCCATGGTTCCAGTCCGCACTCCAAAAACAGAGATCACTGTCTGTAACAGAGCTGCAGATGGCGAAATTAAAAAAAATAGCTCGAGGATTTGATACGATTGGCTAGGATTTCTTCTCCCGCCCACTCTTATTTTTTTAAACAGTTGCTTCCTGTAGAAGCGGACCGTGATCTTCAGCAAGTGGTCAGACAGCGCCCTCCTGCGGACATTATAACCACATTGGAACGGACTCACACAGCCACGTTCAAGGACACATTCACACACAACCATGTACACATAAAGGCATATACACACACGGACACTTCAAAACATGCAGGCGTATGTACACACGCTGACAGAAAATTAAATGTGTGCTAACATATTGCCAGTTATGTCTTTGAGGTTTTTGATATATATTTGGCTGAGTTGCTTGCGACCGAAGTCTGAAAATTAGTGGTCAAAGATTGTTCACTGCAACCTCGTACAAAATGCATAATCAAACATGCCGATACAGAGAAGTAGACAAGCAGACATGTAAGCACCGTTACTGACACAGAATAACATCTGCTGAAATGTAGACACACAATTGAATCATCATAAAAATAGAAACAGAGAAATAAAAACACTGTCAGAGGCAGGCAGACAAATATAATCAACCATAGACGCACATACGGGCAAACACAGATAGAGACACATCAACAGATAAACACAGACATAGAAAAACATGCAGATAAGCACAAACATAAACACACAAGCAGAGAAACAGTCATAGACAGCGGAAACAGAAAATTCCGAGAGCAAAGATTCTGCAGTGAAACACTTTGGGAATGAGACACTGCAATGGTATCGCTTTATATTTTCATTACCATGTAATGGGCCATTTCAGCAATAAGAGCATCCAGAAACGTATTCCTCATTAAATGGGAGCATTAGCTTCTCAATACGATTAGAATGAGAATCCCTTTGAAGATTAACCTTTAATTGAACGGTTTATTTCTGGGTGGAAGTAATTTCGAGATGTGCGCATGACATTGTTTCTGCTGGGCTGGTAAGGATGAGGCAGTATCCTCCCTTATTCCTGGGCTCGGGGGTTCAAATGGCAGGTGCAAAGCAGAACAGCAGAGGGAGCCCGTTTGCTGGGGCCGCAGGCAGTGATGATTCACACGGGCCACGAATATGATCACCAGTAGCTCAATGCAAATGGGTTCTTGGTTTGAAGTAGGAAATTACAGGGGCTCGATGTGCTGGCGGAAACCTATCAAGTCCAGCCCCTTCAGTCCGAAAGCGTCAACTGAGACACTAGATGAAGTGCAGTGTTCCAGTTTAGAGAGACTGCTGCCAATATGACGTTTCGTGTGTTCAATTTTTGATTAGTTTTTCTGATTTGCTTATTTATGTTTATATCTGTCTGCTTGCCCATTCCATTGCTGATGCAAATCTCCTCTTTTTATCGATGTTTAATTCTATCAATTTCTCTACCTAGTTACCTGTCCCAGTCTATTTATATCTCATGCTATAACACTCATCCCTCTCAATCTATCAAATAAATTTTTGCTTTCTCCTTTGGTTCCGGAGCAAAGTGTCATTACAGATAAGAAGCAGGTTATCGAATCTATCTGACTATTGGTTCGTTCATCTGCTATCCTTCTTTCATTCTGGCTCCATGGTGAAGCAGCAATATTTTCTGCAGCAATGAATTCTGGAGGTTCAATCAGGCAGTGGTGAAGTCCAACATCTGGAATGAATCTTGGTGAGCATACATTGTATATATTCAACACCCATGCGAGTAGGCCCGTGCATCTTCATCGTCAGAACCAGAACAAGGCCCCCATTTGCATACAGTCCTATGGAAAGACTGAAGCTAATGATTGTTTTTCTATCACAGATCTTTCAGCCCTGAGTGCGCTCCAGCACATAGACAATGCTGTTGCTTTTATTTTTCATTCTTTCACGAGGTCAGCATTTGTCGCCAATCTTTTAGGGCTGATGGTGGCAAGCCGTCTTGACAAATGTTGGGGGGGCGGGGTGGGGGGTGGGTGGAAGGTTTTTTTTTTATGACAATTGATGATAAATCCAATGGTCACTATTTCCAGATTTTGTTATTAGAATTTTAAGTTCCACCAGCTGCTGTAGAGGGAATTGAACACGTGTCTCCAGAGCATTGGCCTGTGCTTTTGGATAATGTCCAGTGACATTACCACTACACCACCGTCTCCGCATGTGTGGAGATTTACACTGAGAAAGGACCCAGGAGACCTCAGAAAGTTATTATGTTTGGGAGATCAGCTAAAAAGAAATTATTCAAAACTGACCACGAGGTGGCGCATCAGACCGTGAATTCCTACCGCCGAGCCAATGTCAAGTCTTAAGGTAAGACGGACATGGAAGACGGTTTCAGCAACAGATCAGCTGAGGTGAGGAGGGGACGGTCGACACCATGGAGGTGGAAATATATGCTATTAGTGATTGTGTGGATATATGTTTGGATGCTCACCTTTGGATTACGTAGGTACGATGATTCTGAACAGCGTGGTTCAGCCTCACAGGCTCCTCTGCGAGACAGTTGGACTCTCGAGTTAGAGAACTGAAAGTGGCGACTGTTTTAAACCTTCCCAATTTTAAATTGAAGTTAATTTCTGCTTCTCCATTATGGAGCAAATGGAGAGGGATGGTGGTTAGGTGGAGCTGGGCATTGTGTCAGTGTATATGTGAAAACTAACACGGTGCTTTTAGATGATGTTGTCTTGTGCCAGCATGCAGATAAGAAATGGAGCAGGCTGAGGATAGATCCTTGGGGGACACTAAGTTCAAGGACTTTGGAGAGGAAAGGGAGATTGGAGAATGGACGGAAGCCAGCAAAGGCGGTGGAAACAATGGTTGTTTCTTTTTCCAGAATGGCTGATGTTAGATTTAAAGACTAGATGGACAGCACCACTAGACAGGGAGAATTGTTACCCATATCGCCTCACATAGGGAATTTGGATGGTCGTCAGGGTATTGAACATAACGTCAATGGAGCAGAAGGTGGGCCTCATGGACAAGATGAGCTCTGACAGGGCATGGCTGGAGGTAAGAAAGACATTGGAGGAAAATGTGAGTTCGGGGCTCAGACAAGGAAGAACGCCAGATACAGTTTGTTCTGGTGGGTTAGTGGAAGGGATGGAAGCAGCAGACGAAGCTGATCTTATGATCTAACTCTTAGTGACAAAGAAACTCCATGAACTCCTCACAATTGCTTCTGGAGGTGAGGAGACGGGGTTAGCTAGAGCCATTCAAAAGGAAGAACCTTGTGTTGCAGCCATTAAATGAATTGTCACACGATCTAAGCTTGTTTATTTGGCTTTTATCCAGAACATTAAAGTATATAACTGGGATAGAATTTATTAACAGTAGCAGAAAAATATCTTAATGTCAATTTTTAATTTGAGACAAGCCATGGAGAAATATCGGACAGGTCTATGCAACATGAAGATTAAAATCGTTGATCTAGAGAAGGTTCTTGACGGGGTGCCCAACGACAGAATCCGGAGATGTGTGAGGATTCACAAAATCCCTGTGAAGTATGTAGAACGATTATAAAACATGTCCAAGGATTGCCAGACAAGAGTAAGAAGCAATTGTGGGGGAAGAGTGACAATTTCAATGGAAAGTCAGAATGCAGCAAGGATGCTACAAAAGGTAAGGGTCCTGAGAATATTTCGGTAATGGCATTGTAGATTTGTGCTCCAAAACTGCCTGCTCCTCGAGCCAGGCTGTTCACTTACACCTCTTATACTGACATCTATCCGCAATGTGGAACATTACCCTAGGATGTCCCATCCGCGAAAGTCAAGGGTAATCCAAATGGGTCAACTGCCGCCCCCTTCTGTCTTCTCGAGATCATCTGCAAAGCGATGGAAAATATCATTGCCATAGCCCTCAAGTACACTTGGTCTTGCAATTACCTGCTCGCTGAGTGTCAGTTTCTGCACCACGAGGGCCACTCAGGTCCGCTCCTCATTACAGACTTGGTGTAAACATAGAAAAAAGAGCTGAACTCAGGAAGTGAGCTGAGGATAACTACCCTTGATATCAAGCCAGCTTTGAAGCGATTGTGGCATCAAGGAGCACAGCAAAACTGGAGTCAATGGGAATCAGGGGGGAAACTTTCCACTGGTTGGAATCACACCCAGCACAATTGACATCTTTGTCAATATTTCCATTGCCCTGACCTATTGCTGGCCTTCTAACCAGCTTCACCTGCTCCACCACCACCCGCCCCCCCCCCCCCTTAAATTTCATCACCTGTTTACTTTCCTTTAGTTCTGAGGAAGAGTCATACTGACTCGAATCGTTAACTCTGTTTCTCTCCCCACAGATGCTCTAACACCTGCTGAGTTTATCCAGCATTTTCTGTTTTTGCCTCATCATTTCTGATCCACTTTAAATATTTATATATGTTTTGTTGCTTTTGCGCTCAACCCTACTTAGCACCCGCAACAGCCCCTGCCCGCCCCCCACCCCGCCAACACACACACACACACACACACACACCCGGCCCTTGAATTATTATTACCGCGCCACTCACAACGCCGATCGTGGAAGCACAGTTGAGCCGAGTTCCCACTCTGTGTCGGTTTCTGTAGGAGCTCTCGGTTTGCTTGTTACACTGTGGCTCACGGCGCAGAGATAGGTGGAGGTGTCTGTAACTTGCGTGCCCCTCACAGTCAGGATACTCCGTTTGTTGTCTCCCCGGATTGAAGCAGTGAACCTCCCGTTTTGATCAGCTCCTCTTGTTACCATCACTAGATGCTGGGGTCACTAATTGGGGAGCTGCCTGTACCAACGCACCACGTTCATCACATTGGTGACGGTGCAATTCAAGGATACGATTCCCGCTTTACGAACAACTATCCGCACCGGGAGCTGCGAAATCTCATTTTCACGGGTCACTCCAGTGTAGATGAGAATGGCTAAGAACAAACAGATTCTGTAAATCCAGAGCATTATCAGGTTACATGAAATGCCGGCTGAAGCAATTGACCACGGAGACCGCGTTCGGACTAGGAGATGGATATTACGATTCAACAAGGAGCCAAACGCCCCCTTCAGGTCCGACTCAGAGGCGCCTTGGTGCCGAACTAACGAAAGAGGCTGATTCCTGCGGTCTACCCGCTTCAGGATTCACACTAGCACCGGTTCACATTGACTCTGAGGTCATGCCTGGACAGTTAGATTCACAACTTCATAGTGACTTCGGCTAACACTGTCTCTGAGCTAACACCGGGCCGCCCACATTCAATATTTCTCACTGGTTCACACTGCTCTCTGGCGGTGCCTACTGGTAATAGCATGCTGCAATTATTCATGAGAATCCCCGCCAAGCTGCAGTTCAAATGAAAGTTGCAAGTGAAAATCGCTATTCCTCTCTGGTATAGGTGCTGTATCCGTGGAGTCTCTACATCGTGATTTCAACTGTAGCATCCAACAATTCCAGTGTATTTTCTGAAGCTTTATTGTACACTGACCATTCTCAGTGTGGCAAGAGCAATGTCCTAATATTGATCCTAAAATCCCATGTTACAGTTTGAACCAATGTGCTTACCGACATGGATGAAGTGCAAACTGTTCTGTCGAATATTTGCAACTACCGCTAGTAATACAACACTGACAGCTCATAATACTAAATAACGCTGACCAATATAAAATTCTTGTCAATGTTATAATATATTTTTCTCTCCACATCTGCTCCTTTAATCACTTTTTCATCAATAAAGTTACTGAACATATTTCAGAGTCTGGAACTCGCCCAAACACTGAACACAATATAGGCTCCCACTGCCCTCTGGTGCCATGGAACTGCAAGATGCAGCTTTCCGACCTCCAGATTCCTTTCGACAATTTCCAAGCCTAACCTCCACGCACTGTTTTTTTTTCTTTTGATGTTTCTTATTTGCATTTTTGACGGCACCTGCTGCTGATGGATCTGCTTTTCGTAATTACTTCTTCTCCAGGACAATCATTTGTTTATTTACTTGTCCCTTTCCCACAGCTCTTCTCCTGGGACACGATCCCCTTTGCTTTGCCCTGTATTTCAGGCTTTGCTCTTCATGCCCTTCCGCCTTTACCGGCCTCCGTGCTTACTTAAAATCAGTTTTTTATTGTACCATTATTTGCTAGTCCTGATATATCAAAATGTTGACTCTGTTTCTCTCTCCAAAGCTGTTGTCAGTCTTGCTGAGCATCTCCAGGATTTTGTATTTTCATTCCAGACAGTATACAGTTCCCATGGTGTTCCAGTTAATTTGATGATTCAGAATGAGGGAGGCCATGCGGCCAATTTTGTCTCAAAAATTCGGCGAGGTTCTAACTCCCTCCCCCAATGTGCCCCCAATCATTTCCTTAAAGTCGTGAGGGGACTAGTCATCTTCAATTCCAGCTGGGATGTTATTTCACACATTCGTCGCTTTCTGTATGTAGGTCTGAGTCATGGAGATTCTGCCTCTCAGCTGCTGTTAAGATAGAAGAAACAGCGGTGACATTAAACTTTATCTCAAATTTTCATGGGACCATCAACATCCTGAAACACAGCTAGAGATTATTCTTATTAAATACCCGAGCAGCTCTGAAGATAAAGCGGATTTTGCGAAAACACATTTTTCTGGACAAGTCGACAGTTTGACATAATTTACACTTCAGCAAACTCTGGGCTGCAGCTGAGCGACACCTCGGTTCATTTCTGCTGCTTGAGACGCACAATGATAATAACAACTCAATCCTCGCACTGAAACTCCCACCACTATGCACGACAGCGGTTCTTCCTGCCAAAGCCAGGAATAAATCTGATCAGTTGTGAAGATCAAAAGTAAATAGTTATTTAGAAAGTCTGTCATTCCTTCCTTTCAAATAATGATATCAGCTATGCCTCATTTTGATTGGCGCACATCACTCTGAGTCGCTCACTTTCTGTTCATAAAGTTTACAAACATGTGTCACCAGAAGGCAGCAGGAGGATGGTTCGTTTGGTTGTTTGGTCGAAACGGATTTCGGATTGAGAGTTTTTATTATTTATTGAGATTCAGCGACGCTGGCCAGGTCTGCATTTGTTGTCCGTCCCTAATTGCCCTTGAGAAGGTGGTGGTGAACTGCCTCCTTGAACCCCTGCAGCCCATGCAGCGTAGGTACACCCACAGTGCTGTTAGGGAGGGAGTTCCAGGATTTTAACCCAGCGACAGTGAAGGAACGGCGATATATTTCCAAATCAGGATGATGAGTGATTTGGAGGGGAACTTCCTGGTCGTGGTGTTCTCATCTATCTGCTGCACTAGTTCTTCTAGATGAGAGAGATTATGGGTGTGAAGGCTTGATTTGTTTTTTTTAATCGCTTAATTTTGAATTCAGAAATCAACATCCAATGGCTGTCTGTGGTACTGTTGATTAACTAATATATTCATGTGAACTTGGCTATTTTCAATATACAATTCCTGTGGATATTGCTAAAGATCAGTTAATCGAAGATTGTTGAGCAAATTCGTTGTCCGCACACTCCCGTTCTACTAAAATCCATCAAACTGCCAATTCCCTCCCTTTCACCATTTAAATCATTTCAAATGCGGCGTTTCTCTATTTACCGCCTTGCTGTATTTAAATGCCCCAGTCCCCACTGGCTGTCTGCATCCGGAGCCGGGTGTACGCATAGTCAGAGAGGCAGCTCCTTTGATTGGGGGCTCCGGCTTCCCTACCAGAACAATGTGAACTGTTTTCCTTCTCTGTCCTTGCCTTACAGATTGAACCTGTTAAAGGGCCAACATTAGCTTTAATCATCGCCCAGTACTCAGAATTGAGGGGAACAAATTCACTTTGTCCATTTCTCCCCTCGCCGAAGGATTGGAGATCCAAGGAGTTGTGAGATCGTCGGTTTAATTGAAGACAAATGAGTTTTAAGCTGATTGATTGTGAACTGACGACGCTTCCAGGACCAAACCAATCAGCAGGGTGGCTCAATCTCTTCCCAATTCTTGACTAAAGCAATTTCAACTTCAGCCCCTCCTGCTCAAATCCGCCACGAGTTCTGTGCAAACATGTCTCCTGTTACTTTGTATTTATTACTCACAACGGCAGCTCTTTTAACCGATAGTTTCACATCTGTGTTTCTCACCATCACGAAACATTGCGTTTAATCAGGCAGTTCGTTCAACACATAGGTAAGAATGAATTGATCCCAGATAAATAAATCATGGGTATCCACGGACTTTGACAAACACTCTTGTTTTTAACCCATTGGCAGTTTTCAGTTTTCCCTCCAAATTACAGGAAACGGAGGCAAGGAACTGATCTCCAGAGAAGTTGCCAAATGTTCATTAAAGGAAGGTTTATTTAATCGGTCCAAACAGTTTCCCGGTACAACCCCTGAACAGCGGGAAATGTATACACGTTGAGCTGCCCTGATTCATTTCTTAGGTTATTGTTCGGGGTAATGGATCGATTCTGGGGGAGACTTAGTGAAATGACATTGTGTAATTGAATATCTCTCTGGGCTCTTACAGGACATTGTGGAGGAGACTCTGTCTTACAGACACCGGCACAGTGAGTGAGGAGACGATGTTCAGCTGTTCTCTAATTGTACAGCTACAAGCACTGGCAACTATTACCTTTTCCGGTACCGTCGGTATCCCAGCAGACCCATGGAGTATCCGCTGCAGAGGAATAGGTACAGCGAGGACAGCGGAAGATTTCGTATGGATCGTTTTTCAGCAGAGTTGCATTATGTGAATCGCACCTTCCGGCTGAAAGTGTCTAAAACAAAACTGAGAGATTCAGCGGTGTATTACTGCACACTGAAACCCACAGAGACAAAGAGCTGGGCTGAACCTGCAGTAGGCGACTAGGTTTGATCGTCTGCGTGCCAGAGATGGGCGCAGACAGCAACAGTATTCTTTAATAATGGTTATTAAAGGATTAAGAAAAATGCATTAAAATTCAGCCATTAACTTGAAATTGAAGTCTCAGAACTCTCTTCATCGTTAGTACATTACTTTGAATATGGTTATATTTAACGTCAATATGTTCTAAATATTTGGAATAAGCAGCTCACTCCAGCACCATTGAACTCATCGACTGTTAATATTCTAGCATTCTGGTTCAGCCTGTCAATAACTTCCCTTCTAATGTATATGGAAATGGTCTTTGTTGCAACCATTCTATCCTTGTGTCGAATCCCTGCGGAACCCATGGCATTTATATCGGCTGTGGGGAGCTCGAATTGTCAGTGGGCAGGTATTTTATTGAAAGTCATCTGCACTGATGCCAGTACAAGCTTAAATATTTCCCTTAATAGCCCAACTAACAGGTTGAAACGGCAAATACTCCAGCCACAGCTTCCGTTCGTTGCTCTCCATCTGAGCCGGCTACTTATCGTGTGCTATTGGACAGATTGCTGCCACTGTCCAAGTTTGACATTGTTTAGACTTACTGCAGAGTGGAACGAGGATCTGTATTCCTGCCCCGAAATAGGATTTATCAGACAGCAGTATTTACCAGACTGCAGTTTTACAGCCTCAGGGATCATCAAACTGAACAGCATTGCTCCACTGCTCATTGCATCTCCGCTCAGGATGGACAACAGATGCTGGCCTTGCCAGTGACGCACCCGTCCAATGAAATAATAGAATTTGTTTCCTCAGTAAAAATCCATTCCCCGCGCGTCTCTTTTGACGAAGGTGCCTTTCCCACAAAATAACTTCTGAAGGGGGAAGTCATTTCACACGTAGTAGTATCCTAAAGACCAACAATTCTCGCCCTTTCGTGAACTGGTACAGCCAGAAACAAGGCCAGTCTCCACAATCCATAGTTCATCTTATCTGGGGTAATATAAATGGGAACCTACACGTCACTCACTGATCTATTCTCTTCTATGTTAACAAAATTACCAGGAATACTGAGCTGAAGATCAGTCACACAATGATCTCTCCCACTGTCCTGGATTTCTGTGCCATGGAGTCCAAACTGACGCAGCGACATCACGTATCCTGGAGAGAGACCCACGCTGAGAGTCCCAATCAGCGCTCACCAGAGGGCGCTCTCACACCAATAAACGGAAACAGTAAGACAGCCTCTACTATGATTCACGGAGATTTTCTTAAAATTGCAACGAAGCAGAGTACTTAATAACAAGACGTGAGACCCACTCATTAAACTGGAATAGATTGTAATTTTAAATTGTGTTTACAATCGATTAAAACGAGTCAGAACAAAGGTTAAATGACAGCAGTTAGACAAAAATCTCAGAGTTCATTGGAAAGACAAGAATCATGACTTACATCTACTTCCTCTGTGCCTAACGCAGAAATTAACAATGAGAATCTATAAAGACTCTCTGTAATTTCCTGTACAATTAAATGAGAATCAGGAGCCATTACAAATCTCGATCGCTCTGTCTGTAAACAATATCCTGATAGCAGCTCCAAAATTATCTTTCACCAGTTTGAATCTGTGTCCACTTGTCTTTTCCCAGCTGCTCAATTTAAAACACTATAATGTACTGATCATTTCCACTTCATTTAATTTGCAATAAATTTCTGAAATATCACCACCAGACCCATTTTTCCAGATCAAAAGCAATGAAAACATATTTTCTATCTTCCTTCTTAATTCCCATCCCTGAAACTGAAGAGCTGGACTCAATTTCCACCTCGGCAATGCCTCCTTAGAATCTTCATTGGAGACGGTGGATGAGTCACTGGGCTGATAAGCTAGAAGCCTAGGGTTATGCATTAGGGGCGCGGGTTCAAGTAACAGCCAGTAGAATTTAATTACAATTGACAATAATGTTGAAATTGAAAGTTAGTCTCAGTAATGTTGGCGATTAATTTAAATTTTTGTCATAAATGAAATCACCCAGTTCACCCGTTCTTACCCGGCTTGGCCTACTTGTGACTCCAGTGGCACATCAATGACTTTTAACTGTCCTCTGAAATGGCCTAGCAAGCCATTCAGTTCAATGGCAAATAGCAGTGTGCAAACGATGCTGGCCTTGTCAGCCACGCCCATATCCCGTGAAGGAATGTGTATAAAAATATTCTGACTGGCGAATTATTACCATCTGTACAACGCGAGGTTTCTGCGGTCTGCTTGAATTTGTAAACAGAATGTTGAACCTATTTTCATTGCTTCCGGCATGTTGGCTCAAAGAAAACCTAGTCCTTAACTCGCAATGGCCTCCCTGTCTTCAAACAATCTGCTTAATATGACCTTGTTCACGTTGAATTTTCCTTTTAGATTTCCTCCTACTTCCCAATCGATGTCCTATCGTCATCTATCGTGGATACAGTTCACAGGATTGATACATAAGCTTCCTGAAATGTTGCAGCCTCAGAGCAGTGATCTGTAAACAATAAACTTATAAACTGAACAAAAGTGAAACAATTCAAATACCAAGTCGAATGGCCATAAACTACACCTGAAAATATATGTTCTTTTGGTCAAGAGGCTACAACTAACTGAGAAAGGGCAGAAGAGAGTAAACTTCTTCATCCAGTTTTCATACACATGTAAAAATCCCTCATTACTTTTTGGGAGCAATATTGTTTCAGTTCCATAACCTTTACACGATTAAGTATATCTCATTGATGTATACCAAAAATTATATCTCCTTCCTATCCTATAGCGTGGGCAATACAACTGGTAAGAGGCGGAGTCGTTGGATCTGCCTTTATGCTTGTACATGCTGAGGTCTCCAAAATAACCATCATCAGTTAAGAAAAGAGCCGTAACCTGTCGTCACCGGCCAACAATAAGAAAAACAGCCATGGGTGTAACTCACGTATTCTTGCTGTTACCGTTCTGTGAGTATTCTATATCTCATTCCAATCACTGGATTTTCATAACGGTCTGAATATAAAGATTTTCAAATTACACGCAAGGATGCTTAGTGTTTGGCCCAGGATTCTCAACCTTTCCGCATATTATCAGTTGAAGCGAATTCAGTCGTGATTCAGCCCGGGTTCAGCGCATGCTACAACATTCGTTCATACAATCCACTGGTCGTGCGAGGTCCTGGTATACACCCATTGTGGATTCAAGGGAAAGCAGCGCCAAAGCTGTTTTAAAATCCGCAGCATCCAGATTTCAGCGTACGTGACGCCGACCAGGAAGAGTGAAAGGGGTGTTTATTACCCTGCATCGACCACAATGGTTGAAAACAGGCCCGACTTCATACCGTATCTCTTCCTTGTGAAAAGACTCGGAAAGTTGGGTGACAGTCAACTAGATAAAGCAAAAACAACACGGGGAAGAAAACAACGAAGAAAGAGGTTCCCACAATCATTTTGCAACCAATGAACGACTTTCGAATTGCAGTCAGGATTGCAATGAATTAAAAAAAAAGTGTCATCAGAGAATCAAATACTTCATTCGTATTTGATGGATTTTCAACATTAGAAACATTCTTAGCAACCCTGTTCAGTAAACGTCAGGAGGAATGTGTCCACTCTCCGATATATTGCATGGATCATAAATGATACATTTTTCCTTCTGTTGTACCGGTTGCTTAGAGTGTATTTCCCGCCTTGGTCAAATAAAAAATCTTAGAGGCAAAATTTCCTCTTTGACTTTGTAACAGTAACAAAGGTAGCAGAGCAGCCTAAGTTTCCACTTCAATTATTTCTGTTATCAGAAAGAAGGGTTGAAATAAAAAAAAATTTCAGATACCATTGGACGTAGTAACTAGAATGAATCGTCCTGCTCTGTTTATCATCTCCTTTTATGAAAATAGTGACTAGAGAAATCGCCCTTGATTTCAAAGGATGTTAAAGAAGGGCGTTAAAAGTGTCGGGTTACATTATTTTATTAACTGTTTAAAAACATACATTAACCATCAGTTCAACCCAGTTCTTCTTTGCTTTTATTCATTGCTTTTTATTTCTCATTTAGTTTGCTCTTTTCCCTTTTCCCCTGTTCCTTCCATTCTGTTTCTTCCTCTTCTTTTCCCTGCCTTTCTGATTCAATTTCTTGCTGTCTTTAACTTTCAATGGTTTTTAAAATTGCAATATGCACATATATATATATTATATGTATATTATATATAAATATGTATATGTATATTTATTATAAGCATATTACATATAATATTTATATATAACTGCAATATATGTATATATATGTACGATTTCAGACAGTGGGGTTATGCAACGCAGATCATTTTTTTTATTTCAGAGCGTCCATGTGGTCTCTGTTCTAGAGGCAGAGAAAGGGAACTCGTGCCTGTCTTTCAGAGGGCCGGCGTTGCAACGATGCACTGCAGAATTTTATGATGATATTTCGCACATTAAGTGGTGAACCTGGTCCCGAACAATGTATTCTGTGTCTTCATATGAACTATTGTTGACGTGTAATTTTCCAGACCGACTGGAATCCAACCTCTTGTTTTCCAGTCCAACAAAACTGGTGAAGCATTATTAAGGCGTTCTTCATGTTTCTCCAGGGAGCAGTCTTGCCGATGAAGTGCTGCAGTCGCCCCTTTCCAGAACAGTCCAGCCGGGAGATCCGGCGCAGTTTTACTGTAGCTACACCAGCTCGGAGATATCCGTCTTCCACTGGTACAGGATGAGTCCGAATGGGCGGCTGGAGTGGGTCATGAGCAGCACAGGAAAGGGAAAAGATGTGGTCGGACGATTGGAGATTGTACGTGAAATCGCCGAGAAGCGAGGCTATTTCGCTTTCAGAAGGACGAAGATTTCAGACTCTGCGGTCTATTTCTGTGTAATCCAGGCACTCACTGTGACAGCAACAGCGACCCCGCTGTACAAAAACCTCGCTCAGGGGGAGAGTCACTCTGATCTACAAAGATCATCTATGACATTACTTTTAACAATACGTGTGGCCTTTAGGCTGGATAATGAGGATTTGCACATATCATTGTCCCCAACAGCTTATTGGTAACCTTGTCTTGCAGAAACATGTCATTCGGCCCATTGGTTTCTGCTGATGTTTAGGCTCCACATGAACCTTCTCCCACACTACCTGATCTAATACAATCAGCGCAGTTTTTTTTTCCATTTTGCCGTTTGATTTTTATTTAGTTCTATTTAAATACATGTATGGTTAATGCTTCAGCCAGCCTGAGTGTATCGAGGTCCCATTTCAGCCAGTCACTAGTTTAATAAATTTCCTTTGGTGGATTTTACTGGTGACAATTATGACCTCTGGATTTGCACTCCCACAGGGAGAAACCTTGCTCCAACATTATCGAAATCTTTCATGACTTTAAAGTACTCTCCTGTGTGCCCGTTCAACCACATCTTTTTATGGAAAAGAGACCTGACTGTTCAAACGTTCCTGATAGTCACAATCCTTCAGTTATGTTTTTATCCTTGTATTTTCTTTACATGTTATTTTGTGAGGGCGCCATATCGACGCTAATCCAAACAAAAGCAACATCTGTGAGAAATTTTAAGGCCAGTTAGAAAGTTGTCCTGTTGTTATTGAGTCGGTCTCTCTCTGGACAATATGTAAGTGCTGTTACAATCTGCATATAGCTGACCTCTGCTTATGGCTTAATGTGTTTTGTTCAATTAATTGACAAGATGTAGAAGTCGTTGGTAAGGCCAATATTTATTGCTAACCCTTAATATTCTTTCTATTAACTGAATAGGGGAATAGCTTGATAGGGCATTTCAGAGGGCAGTTAATAGTGAACTATATTCCTGTGGCCACATAAACGCCAGACTGGGTCATAAATTTGTTTCAATGAAGGATGGTTGGTTTTAACGACTCACTAATGGTTTCATGGGCATCGTTAATAATCCTGACGGTCTTTTTACACGTTCAGATACATTTGGTTAATTTCATTTGTATTTCCTGGGTGATGATGTTTCTGGAACATTCGCCCAGACACCTAAATGCCTAGTCCAGTAACATAAGCACTATGTGACAGTGGCGGGATTGTTATTGTTCAACCATGTGGTCCAAGTGGTAATATTAACGTCACTGAGTCAGGTGATCATGGATTCAAGACCCATTCCCAAGTATTGAGTTCAAAATCTCTAATCCAATACCGAGGGAGTGCTGAACGTTCGGAAGTGTTGTACTCCACATACAACGTCAAATTCGAATGTCTGCCCTCTCAGGTGGGCTTACAATATTCGTTGCACTCTTTCTTAGAAGAGCAAGGATGTTCTTGCTGGTATCATGTCTTATGTTTATCTCTCATGCAACATTATTAAAAATAAAACATCATCTGCTATTATCTCTTTGCTCCTTGAGGAATATTGTGGGTAATTGATCCTGTGTTTCCTACACCAGTGTCTACACTTCAGTGGCTGTACGGATCTTTGGCACGTGATGTGATTGTATAAATTGCTATATAAATGTAAATCTTCAGTTTCTAATTGTTATTATTTCACATGTTAAAATTCTCGTCAAAGGCTGGTGCATTACCACACTTGCTCCATTCCCTATCTCCCTCCTCTGTAGTTGGGCGGTAGGCATCTCTCCTGGGTCGGTTCAGAGCCCGTTTTTGTCGGAATCTCAAAATTCTTCCAGGTGCAGCAAAGTATTGAACCCATCCCTGGTAGAAAATGTCAGATCGCAATGAATAAAGCATCAGCACCCATGAACTGTCAGGCGGATAACCATAAGGGCATTAGAATAACTACATTTAAAGTCTTGGTAACAATGTTTAAAATCGGCCTCCATATTTCTTTCTCCACACCGAGGTGATTAATCCACTTCCTATAAATAGGTTGGCCCTGACTTTACAATAGAGGAAAAAACATTCCGACACGAATGCATCAAGTCACTCGGAAGTCAGAATCCCACCGTGGAACATTTGCGCCCCGATTTAACCACCTCCTTCCTCTCTGTGTGCAAAGTAGTTTCGCTAAAGCCACACTGGGGCTGTTTTTCCTTCGTGCTGGATTCAAATCAGCATATACTGTCTGCGCTCCTACTGGATGAAGGCGAAATAGTGGCTGATAGAACTATGTAGACAATCCACCAATCAGATACTAGTTTCCAAACAGCCGAAACATTAGGGCGGTATGCAGATCGCCTTAAAGAAATTTTCAAATTCTATGGGGCGTTAGAACCTGAGGGAAGAAAAGGTCAAAGGATTTCGGATCTTCTGTTGTATTTTTGTTCTGAAATGGATTGAGGCAGATAACAGAAAGTGTCTGCGTGTGTGTCAGAGAGAAAGAGAGAGAGAGAGATTGAGAGAGGAAACGGAGAGAGACAAAGATAGAAATTTAGAAAGAGGAGAACATGATAGACAAAGGGAGAGAGGGGCAGACAAGTACAGAGACAGAAAGATATAGAGGCAGAGAGGAAGAGAGATAGTCAAAGAGAGAGAGCCCGCCGCTCATTCTATAAAGTCCTCCGGTTCAATTTCTGATTTCCAGCAAATTGTGTTTTAATTTTATCCCATTGTGTGATTTCAATCTGACTCAATTCGGTTCTGCTGATCAACGGATATCGAACTGTCAGCGACCGCACTGCAGAAACCGCTCATTTAACTGTGTTGTTTGGGATTGAGAAACTGAACAGTGAGAACGGTTAACAGCTGCACGTCTCTCAGGCATTGCGGTTAGGTGCTTAGAAAAGGGTGGTTGTTGAGAGCGGCAGTCTCTAGAGTTCCCCGTCACCTCCATTTATTTATTAGTTGTTTTTATTAAACTATAAAAAAGGGGAGATGTAATACAGAAATACCAGTAGCTCATACACCCGCCAATAATACGATATTGTTTTGTTAAACACTACAGTGTTTAATGGTTTTAATCCCAATTATCTTCAGTTGCCCCAATTAAATCCCAATCATCTTCAACAACTGACTTTCCAAGAGCGTCTTTTATACTCCACAGCTGATCTGTCATTGCCACACACTGTGCCAAAATTTCTTTTTCTTTTAAATAAATTGTTTGTTATTTCCCTGTCAGTCCAACATTCTATTTTTCTGTGTATCTGACTCCCTCCCTCTCTGCATCTCTCTCCATCGGACAAACTCTACATAATATTTCTGTATCCGAACAGGAGGCCATTCAGCCCCTCGAGTCTGCTCGGCATGTACTAAGAGAATTGTTGGTCTGCCCATCAACTTCAGTAACTTACCTCCATTTCCCTTAATCAACAAAAATAGGAACAGCCCTGGTAAACAACTCTCAGGAATGGAGATCAAATACACGTGAGCATTCGTTTATTCAATTTTATGTCCATTACCTCAATCACTTGGCCTTCCCGCTGCACTGGAATTACCTGCCTAGATTTCAATCAGCCAGATGGTTAGTTGGTTTCCCGCAAAATGTTACCCATCCCTATCCTCATCTTGGAGCATATTGTGTTATAGTTATCAATGCCTAAATGCTCCCCTGTCTTTACTTCTCACCCTGATTAGTTTCATTCCTCGTTACTTTGTGGGTTTTTTTGCACTTTGCTTTATGAAGGCATCCAGTGTACGTTGTCGGAACTCCATTCCCTTAGCGCCTCTACTTCCAGCGAAGCAATACGAGATAGTGCAAGCCCCATGATATAAACCTGGTTGTTAGTAAATCCCTTGAATTGTCTGCAAATTTCTTTCTTAACTCCCTTCAAGACACATATGAATTCAAAGCTAGAGATATGGAAATAAAGAGCTACAGAGTGACACAAAGACACACAAAGCAAGTGAGGAAAATACAGAGAGAGAGAGAATCCTCATAGTAAGCTTTATTCTAACGGTTAACACTGCACTCAGTATAATGAATTCAGTCCCATCCCATCTTCTGGTTCCGATTCTCACTCTGTCTCTCAAGAAAAATAAAGAAGGAAAAACATGCATATATACAGCGCCTTTCATGACATCAGATCTTTAGAAAATACTTTCCAGCCAAAGAAGGCTTTCGAGTGTCTTTATGTGGGAAACATGACAGGCAATTTACCATTTCAAACTCCCACCAACATCAAGGTGATAATGACCATGTTATCTACTTCAGTGATGTTGATTCGGGGTGGGGGGTGGGGGGGTGTTGGTGGTGGGGTAACGAAAAATGACATATGTCAGACAACCTGTCACTCTGTCATCGAAGCTGCCATTTCCACTCTTAGGGTGCAGAGATGTAAATTCCTGTGCATTTTTCAGGCCGCTGCCTCATGTAACTCCACTGTTCACCTGGAGGGTGGCTTGTGCACAATACCATGTGGCCCAGAATTTATGAATTTATTACTGTGGGCCTGAGCCTGTTTTGCAGGTGTGTTTCTTAATCTGATAACATGCTCCCGTTCATCCGTTTGACACCGATATTCACAATCATTCAACCCACTGAGGAAATGGGGCTCGTGTTTCAGGATCCGCCGAGCATCACGGTGACTTACAGAGACAGTGTGACTTCCAACTGCAATTATTCGACATCACACATTTTTCCTCCCTTTTTCAGGTATTTTCAGCACCCGGAACGAAAACCTCAATATATATTGGAAATAAAGTGTGTTCTGGAAAAAAATGACACAGAACTATAACAATTTTTATAATATTATGCTGGTTTATTGTAAAGTAGGTTTATAGGGGTGGGTGTGTACGATTCTGTCTGTACGATTTAGTTAAACGGGAACAAAAACAGGATTACCTGGAAAGACTCAGCAGGTCCAGCAGCATCAGCGGAGAAGAAAAGAGTTGACGTTTCGAGTCCTCATGACCCTTCGACAGAACTTGAGTCTCGAACTCAAGTTCTGTCGAAGGGTCATGAGGACTCGAAACGTCAACTCTTTTCTTCTCCGCTGATGCTGCTGGACCTGCTGAGTTTTTCCAGGTAATTCTGTTTTTGTTTTGGATTTCCAGCATCTGCAGTTTTTTTGTTTTTATTAGTTAAACGGGAGTCAGATAGACTGCAAGCTTGAAATTATCAAAATGAGTGAGGTGTAATGTTAATGAGTAAATATGGATGAGGTCCTAGCACATACTGTGTGAAGGAAAGTTACATTTTAGATAAGTGAAGGAAAGGTTTCGATTTCAAAGAGATAGTCGGATGTATATAACTGGCAAGATAACCAAGACATGCAGCGTGCATATTTTTCCCAAAAGGAAACATGTCACATAGGCAACATAAAATGTTTTATATTATGGTGAAAGTAAATTTGCAAATACTTATGGAACAATGGTATTTACAGATCAAGGAGAGAGAAGCATATATAAAAAGGAATGAAAGGCTTTGTTGTGGGCGGTGTGTATATAAGATCTAACAGGAGTGTGTGAAACAGCATTGGAGAAGCCTCCAGCCACATGAGCAAAAGTCTACAATGTCCAGTAGCTAAAGTTGGGTAAAACACTTTGGAATTCTATTGTCGACTGGGTGCTTTGCTGGCTTGTTTCTTTAAATTTAAAATATGTTTTGCAATGTTTCCCTAAAGGGAGTGTGTGGTTGGAAATCAGGTAAATAGGAAGTTTGATATTTGTTATAGTATTAAGCGACTCTAATCTAATGTGTGTGCTTGAAATTTTTCATTTGTTAATAAATGTTCAAATTTAGTTTTTTTTTAAATCTCTAAAAGTCCTAGTGGACTCATTACTTCTGAATTCAGTGCACAAAACTTCTCACAATAAAAACAAATTGCAGAACAGTTGTGATAGTGTGGCCAAGTTTCCCTTGTGGATTTGGCCCTCCTGACACACATCACCTGCCACGTCATAACAAACGCCTTTGGGAAGTGTCTGCAATATGCTAACTTACATAAAGCTGCAAGAAAGGTCCCCTTTACCATTCACTAGACGAAATTGTCTGACAACGTTGTGTATTGCTATATCCTGGAAAACACAACGTCACCAGACCACGACAGGCCCGTACAAAAAGCTCTCCCTATCTTTCCAATGTGACATCCTGACTCCACACAATATGTAGTTGTTTGGAAGCCTCCCCCATCTACCACCTCTCAACCACCACCTCCCATGCACCACCACCCCCAAGAAAGACCCAAACCTCCCTATCGCTTGCCATTTTAACACTCTACTCTGCTCTCTTGCCCACATGTCTGGCCTTGGCATGCTGCATTGTTCCAGTGAAGCCCAACGCATACTGGAGGAACAGAACCTCATCTTCCAATTAGGCACTTTACAGTCTTCCAGACTGAATATTGAATACAACCACTTTAGATCTTGAACTCCCTCTTCCATCCTCACCCCCTTTCCGTTTCTTCACTCTTCCTTTTGTTTTTTTTCCAATAATTTATATAGATTTTTCTTTTCCCACCTATTTCCATTATTTTTAAATCCATATCTTTTATACCCTGTTAGCCTTTCCACCCCACCCTCACTAGACCTGTACCTTGAGTGATCTACCATCCATTCTTAGTTGCACATTCGTTTAGATAATATTACCACCTTCAACACCTCTTTGTTCTTCTGTCTGTGACATCTTTTGATTATCTGCTCCTAACACTGCTTGCTTGTCCCTACAGCCACACCTCCCCTCAACTTCTCTCCCGCCACACCCTCCCCCCAATCCCCACCCCGCATCCCCCCCCCCCACCTTAAACAAGCTTATATTTCACCCATCTCCTAATATTCACTCAGTTCTGTTGAAGGGTCATGAGGACTCGAAAAGTCAACTCTTTTCTTCTCCACCAATGCTGCCAGTCCTGCTGAGTTTTTCCAGATAACTCTGTTTTTGTTTTGGATTTCCAGCATCCGCAGTTTTTTATTTTTATCTCAGTGTTCCATAGCACTCCTGACTTGTGCCTTGAAGGTGGTAGCCGGGCTTTGGGGAGCCAGGAGGTGAGTTCCTCGTCCCACAATTCCTAGCCTCTGACACGTTCTTGTAGCCATAATATTTATATGACTAGTCCAGTTCGGTTTCTGGCCAAGAGTGGCCCCCAGGGTGTTGATAGTGGGCGATTCAGCAATGGTAATACCACTGATTGTCAAGGAGCGATCGTTAGATGCTCTCTTGTTGGAGATGGTTATTGCCTCGCAATTGTGTGGTGTGAAATGTACCTGTCACTTGTCAGCCCAAGCCTGGATATTGTCCAGGACTTGCTGCATTTGGACATGGACTGTTTCAGTACCTGAGGAGTTGCGAATGGTGCTGAGCATTGTGCTGAATTTGATCTCTCATTGACCTGAGAGACAGTTTGATATTTCATTGATGGATAAGAAGCCCTCTCAAATAAATAATTCGATATGTTCCATATAGATGTAGATATTCAGTTTATTTCAGTCACTGTCGCTAACCAGGCTTATCTTGCTGACAGTGTTAGTTCTGATTTTTCTTCCACTGGCGACACACAAGGGGAAGATTTTCTCTTTTCACTCCACGCTGGTGGAATGCTAAGCAGAGTCAGGAAATAGATGGGCAGTGAATAGAAGGATCGAATCAGCTTGCAGGGAGTTCCTCCTGCCAATTGCTCAACATATTATTCATGAAATCTGAAATATGACACGTCTGTTCAGGACTATTGGGAGTGGCGTACTTGGCTCTCCTTTGTTAATTATTAACAATTGTTATCTCAGTACACAACCAGTTATTCTGTTCACCCTGTCACCTTGCGGCAGCGTTTTTGTACGGGGGTCCCTCTGGTTCCTGTCACTGTGTCTCTCAGCCCGCAGTAATATATCACGCTGTCAGACAACCTCAGGTCACGGATGGTGAAATTCCCCTCACTTTTCAAAGTGTCCAGAGATGCAGAAAATGGAGTCCCAACGCCATCGGCTTTGAAAACTTCTCCATATTTAGGGATGTAGATCAAGAAGATTGGGGCTTTATCCCAGTCTTGGCGGTACAGTTGATTGTAATATGAAGCAGTTGAAGGAAATGAATAGCTGTACTTAATTGTCACCTCATCTCCTTCAAATCGCATTGATGTAACGGGCTCTTGTGAGCTGGAGTCTGCACCCTGAATTTCTGCAGAAATTTAGGCATACAGAAAGTTAATATCTTATTTTATTGTCATTTTATGAAAGTTAGCAGCATAATGTAACAGATCACGATGTAGATAGAGGGAAACACCATTAAATGAATGTCAACGATTCCTGCAAGAGGAAGCTTGTGTAACTTGTCGACTTACTGGGTAAGAGAGCTGCAGCTGTGAGAAATGAATAAAAAGCAAAAGCCAACATGTTTCCCCCGAGTTGGTGGCGGATTGAAACAGAACGGACTGAATCGTTAATTGGAGAGTTGAAGATGTTCATTTATATCCGGTCTCCCGAGCGATTCATCCATTGCTGCAAGAGTCAACAAGTGACGTCCAATCAACTCTACGATCTTTTGTCCTCCAATTCATCCAATCAACTCACAGGTCCTTTGCTCTCCAATTAGTTGCGTCAGAGAGGAGTGCAACGGATCAGTGAAGTTATTCTTCCTCCAGCGGGGATCGAGATGAGGATTCAGCTAAATATTGGCCGTTTCATAGGGCTGTGTGTGAGGAGTTGGCAATGAAGGGAAATGGTTAGTGTTGGCCTTGTATGAATACCGCAGGCTGCATTAAAGGTGTTGCTTACTAACCTTGGGAACCACCCACAGCTGATATTAAGAGGAAGGCTACAGAGAAGGACACAAGGCCTGCAACGTAGCAATGTACCATTCAGCCATACTAGTCTTTACGTTGGTTTCGGTTCTATTACCAGGTAACAATCCAGGCCCCAGAATTGATTCTGTGTCAGTAGATGAGGTTTTTGTACATCCTGACTGTGGCTCTGTAACAGTATGGGGCTCTGTGCTCAGTGATACACGGCAGAGTCAGAGGCAAGGGTTTTTGTCCAAATCAGGAGAAACCTGCCTGGGAAAACTAGAGAATTATCTCCTTGCGCATTGCCGAAACTCTTCAGTAAATATCTCGGAGCACCCCCGGGATATTTGATCTATCAGTAGAGATAGAGTGTGCTGGTGGATGTGGAGTAACTACAGATCAGCGTCTGTCGTCTTTGAACCGTTAAATCGGAAGGATCCTGAGACACTGAATCTTGGCCACTCTTTCTTGTAACAGAAACACAAAGTTTGTCAAAATTCTGGCAGTAAATCTAACCAATGGAACGCGTCCTGTCCATTCAAACATAAGCTCACGAATAATAGCACAAATGCTATTATCAGAAAGAGACACGTCGAGCACATAATATCTGCTTTTGAATATGATAGAGAATAGCAGAATGTTTAAATTTATTGACCATTCTTTCTGATATTAAAGAGGAAATTAAAAACAGAAGGGATTCCACTTATTGTGTGAACACGGGGAGTTGGTTTGGCTTTGTCTCTCTATCCCTCTAACTTTCTTTCATTCTTTCTATCTTTCTTCCTGTCTTTTTTTTTCTCTCTCTCCCCCCTCTCTCTCTCTCTGTTTCCCCCTCTCTCTTTGTCTCCATCTCTCCACCCCCAACCCTCCCTGTAACACGTGAAGTGGAAAATAATCAAAATCGATCCGCAGACAATGGCTTGCATTACTAGTCATCGCCAAAAGAGAATGAGGGGTATAATTAAGCGATCATGACTCTGCAATGGTGAGGGATCTTTTCCAAATTTGACCTGAAGTATCAAGCCAAAGGAAGGGGGGGTCTGGTATTCATTCAGAAACCTACATGTCTTTTCTAATATCTGAATATCTGAACTTGACCCTAACTTAAAACGGTCGATAAATTTCAATTGTCCTAAGACTGAGAGCGATGATTCCATCTGGAGAAAACTGCCTGGATCAGGATGTACTTTCTCATTCATTTCCTTTATAATTTCCCGGGAAAGCATCTGATTTGGTTTCTTGTTTTGACTGAGATACTGAATGCCCGTTACTCATCTCTGAAAATTAAAAGCGGCCACACAACGGGTGAGACGAATTAACAGAAACAGGATGGTCACCAGAGATGGATTTGGGAAATTATACTAAATGGTGGAATATTGTAGTAAAGTCCCAATCTCACTGACCAGACAACAGGACAATAACCAAAGACCGAATTCCAGTTCCATCATCCTAGCCTGAACTATAGAATGAGAAATTTTGATTAATTGTAGATAAGGATTGGGGGTTTGGGGGGTCGGGTGGAGGGCCCGCGGGGGCTGGGGGTGGTGGTGGGTGGGGGTTGGGTGGCGATGGGAGAGGCGATGGGCGGCAGAAATTATAAAACAGCGCCAAGACCACAGCAAGTCAGTGGGAATCTCTTCAACATTTATATCTCTCTGAACAACGATTTCATGTAGCAGGGGAACAAAGTAACCAGAAAGCGCCCTCCGCTGGGCAGCACAAACATCACGTAGAACACTGGACATTGGCACAGTCACATATCGATGAACGCACAGGTGCACCCACACACACACAAACGCATGATTACAGATGGCCACGGTAGATGACCACACAAGATACTGCTCATTTTCTTATTAGTTAAATTGGGGACATTGTCAGAGTACAATTTATTCCACATCGTCTCAAGAGACTCAATTATTGTGTTGGTCTTTTCACTGCAGCAGATCAATCTCAAAGTCAGAAGGTACATTTTTATGATTCATTCACGTGATGTGGGTTTCGCTGGCTGGGCCAGCATTTATTGCCCATCCCTAATTGCCCGTGAAAAGTTGGTGAGCTGCCTTCTTGAACCGCTGCATTCCATCTGACGTGGGTAGAACCACAGTGCTGTTAGGAAGGGAGTTCCAGGATTTTGAACCAGTGGCAGTGAAGGAACAGCGATTTAATTCCAAATCAGGATCATGACTGAGGGCAACTTGGAGGACAGCATGCAGGTGGTGGTGTTCCTGACGATCTGCTACCCTTGTCTTTCTTGGGAGGTAGTGGTCGTGGGTTTGGAAGGTGCTGTTGAAGGAGCCTTGATGAATTCCTGCAGTGCATTTTGTAGATGGTGCACACTGCTGCTCCTGTGCGTAGAGGGAGTGAATGTTTGTAGATGTGGTGAATATCAAGCAGGCTGCTTTGTCCTGGATGGTGTCAAGCTCCGTGAGAGTTGTGGGGGCTGCACTCATCCAGGCAAGTGGGGGGTATTCCATCACATTCCTGACTTGTGCCTTCTTGATCGTGGACAGGCTTTGGGGAGTCAGGAGGTGAATTGCTCGTGGCCCGATTCTGACGGATACTGACGGATGAGGAAGCGTTCGGCCCAATTTAATTCTTGTTACCCTTACTCTCTGCCTAATTTCCATCCGATCATGCATTCTCGGCTTAAAATATTTCCGCCAATTTAACTCGTCTTTATAGAAAACACCAAACCCCTACAATGTCCTCTAGTTATTACGGGGGTTATTTCATATTTTTGGACTCTGTCACTCTGTGAAAACCGGTCCAATTATCGTTCAGTTTGTGAGGCCAATAATCAACTGAGAATAGTCCGAGAAGACTGTCTTAGATTTTCTTTTCGACTCACAGACCACATGCTGAAGCATTACACTCCTGGGCCACTTCTGCACTACCGCCAAACTTCGATGATCCCATTCTTACTTGGCTGATATAACTAAAGACTGCGCTGTATGTTACATTCAGGAATTCCTCTGACTTGTGCCCTTGTTGGCTCGATGTTAGCATCCCATCATGTTGTTCATTACTTCATTGCATTCTCTGCCTATGTGGGGCACGATTTCAATGGGATGCACCAAACATGCTGGGCCAGATTTTTAAAGTTGGGAGATTCAGGTGTTGAAAGGTCCACTTACGGATGGACAATCAGGAGGTGAACTGCCAGCGATGCCCAAACCTTACAGCGCATGCTTTATTTATTTGTTAATTATACTTCATTTTTATGATTTGGTGTAACTTCAAATAAAATACATAAAAATGCAACGACCACAATCTTTACAATTGTGTTGGGGCAATGTCTCCCCGTTGAAAATGTCCATTCCACACTAAAATTTTAAGAAAAATATTTAAATACCGAGTTCGATGACAAAAGCAAATTGTTGCTGATGCTGGAAATCTGAAACAAAAACAAGATTTGCTGGAAAAACTCAGCAGGTCTGACAGCATTCGTGGAGAGGAAGACAGAGTTAACGTTTCGAGTCTGAAAGACCATTCCGAGTTTGATTAATTCGACAAAACAAATTTACCCAAATATAACGGTAGGTGGCGCGCTTGACCCATTAGAAATACCCGCGCAGGTAGCGCAGCGAAATAACTGTCAGTCAACGGCAGAAGAACAATCCAGTTAATCATCTGAAGGAAAACCTAAAATTGTTGTGCCTGTTTGTCTCCTCCGCGAACAAAATGCAAAGTAGATGAAATCCGATTGGAACCAACACACTAACACACTCATTAGAAGCAGGAGAAAGCCACTCGGCCCCTCGAACTGCTCTGCAATTTAATAACATCATGGCTGATCTGATTGTATCCGGAACCCCAGATTCCCTCCTACTCCCGATATTCTTTCACCCCCTTGCTTATCAAGAATCTATCTAGCTCTGCCTTAAAATATTCAAAGACGTCGCTTCCACCGCCTTTTGAGGCAGAGATAAATAGGCTCTTGGCAAGCAAGGGGGTGAAAGGTTATGGGGTACTAAGAAGCAAATATTAATGTATTGGGTAAAGGAGGAGAAAGAATTCAGAACCCAGATGCAGAAAGTGTGGAACAAGCTGCTGATAAAGAGTTAAAGAATCGTGTTTAATCAACAGGGACGCCGATTGTTAAACTCAGAATCAAGGATAAAGTTGGACACGTCATTGCTGAGGACACAGTTCATACTCTTGGGGCAGTTTTGTAACTCTTCTTTCGTTTGGTGTCAACCTGACAGACAGTGTGCAAGATGGACTGTGAACGATGTTGCCGGGCGAGAGATGATAATCATGAGCAGAAACCTGAGCAACTGGAGATCTTTTCACCAGGATACGGAAGGCTAAGGAGTGGACTGACAGAATTGTGCCCAATCAGGAAAGGTTTGGAAAAGGTTAAAAAGAGAGAGTGAATCGATGGGTAACTGGATGGCATCATTTAAGTTCACCAGTATTCTAGTGGAGGGGAGAGGAGACCGTTTTCGTATTTTGAGCAGTGGAATGTTAGCGGATGTGATGGTCCATGAGAAATATCGATGAAAACAAAATATACAAGTAATTTAGAAGACAAATAGGTCAACATTTGACCAGTTAAAAGATTTTTTTAAAGACACAATTAACGGGCAGCGGACAGATAATTCACAATAAGTGTATAACGCTACATTACAGCCAGCACACATGGGTAGTGGGTCGAACTTCCTCTCTTTGTGTTGTAGGATGACCAATAACTCTTCTCAGTTATAAAGACAACAGAGCACAGGCATTATGAAACAATATAACCTCGTGCTACATACAGGAAGCAGAGAGGTTCGGAAGCAGTGACAGTTCAAGTGAATATTGTCATATAGCGAAAACCTATAATGTTCCAATCGGTGAGAATGCGGCCCATCAGTCTCACATTTAAGAGGAGAATGTAAAGCCCTCCGCTCTCCCCTCCACCTTCCCACCATTGAGAGTCCTAGACTCGGCAGCAAATCCCAGTCTGGAAATTAGGTCCTGATTGATCCGCCTTTTGTCCATCTTCATCTTCCTGAACAGAACTTCCAGCAACGAACTGATTCCAATTGGAGCCGTGTTGCTGTTGATATGGTGTGAGTTTATTTATCTCATCAGATGCATTGTTTTTATCAATCTCTCAGTACCTCGTGGTGGTTCAGTGTTTTTTTCTTTTGTTCATAGCCGTTCAGTGTGAGGATCAGAGCTCCCACCCTGAGCAGGTGGTGTCTCGGGAAGGGGAACGGTTTGAAATGGACTGTCAGTTCACCGTTGGCTCTGGTTATACCGTAGCCTGGTACAGACAAACACTGACAGGGGCTCCGACATTTATCGCCTCCATTTTCCAGGGGAATGTGACCAAAGGATGCTACACACTGTCCTTTGACCGAGCAAAGAAGGCCAATACCATCTCTGTAGATGACACGGCGGTCCAGGACGCCAGAATATATCACTGCGGGAAGCAGACACATTGAGACAAAGAGCGGGTCCGGTTGTACGATATCTTGTTCACTGCTGTGTCTCCACTGCACCTTTAATCTTTCTCCAAACAAGAACCTTTAGAAATGCCGGCGATGTTCAGAAACGCTACTTTCCAATGGTTTTACTTTCATCTGGATAAAGCTACAACATCCTACCACTGTTATTATACATACAGAGCATCGAAAGATATTAAATAAGATTTCCGATGTTTTCTTCTGCAACGTAAAGAGAAAGACAGAAAAATTAACTCTGCCTCTCAGATACCTAGATAGTAGATATGCGAGAGAAAGATTGAAAAATGATGAGTTACATAGATGGACAAGTAGATAGATAGAGAGGAATGTAGATAGATAGACAAACAGATAGATAGATAGATAGTTCGATTAGTATATTCTGCTAATATCGGCAAGCGCTTTACGCTTGTATGTATCATTAAGCTAATGTTATTAATGTTTTCGCAGTTGTTCCTTGTCACTGGAAGACATTTCAGATATCCGTGTATCGGGGAACTGTCGGACAAACCATGTTGCTTCATCACAATACTACAATCGCTACAAATGATCTTGCATTCTGGTACCGGAAATTCTCCAATCAAGCTCCGGAGTATCTCGTCTCCACATACGGAGATGAAAGGGTTGGGGGAAGGTTTAACATATCTGAGGACCGTGAGGAAAACTCCACCACTCTCACTGTTAATACGATTGATCTGTCAGACGCTGCGGTATATTAAAGTGCAGTGAGGCACGGTGGAACAAAGAGACGAGGAGCCTGTAAAATAGCTCGCTCGACACTGGGACTGAGGAGACAACAAACCCATGGGTTTTAGAAGTGAGTGTGATGGAAAGAAAAAAAATGCAAAATTCATCATGCGAATAAATGACGGCCATTACAATATATTTTATTTTTATTTCTACTCGTAGAAAAATGCTCTGATACATTCGCTTATTGATATTTGGTTGACACATCTTGTTTTTTGTTTAGGGAGCTGTGAAGCATTCCATTCTTTAGAAGTTTACAATCCAAGCTCTTCAGCTATGGATTTATGAATTTATTAATGAGAAGATCATCTATGTGTGCAAATGACATGTACTGTACAAATGACGTAGGCATATCGGAAAACTGAGACAAATAATCTTGCAACTAATATGAAATAGCAAATGTAGCAAAAGCAAAGCAAAGAAAAAAGGCATCAGATGCAGTAATAATAAAAACTGAGCAAAAATAAAACCCTTAATAATAGTCCATAATAATTATCCAGCAATATCATGCAGCAATATTCGAGAATAAAATGAGAACCGCTGTTTCACATGTAAGATTCCACTAGATGGCGCTTGAAGTCCGTTTCTGTGTCTGAAGCTGACAAAGCAGTCAGTTCACCGCTGTCACAGATGACAGCTGGGGATTAGAGGAAATAGTTTAGCGTCGTGACACCTCACCGCAACCGATAGTTATTTAACGCAAGAGCCTATATATGAATTACGCGTGCTATGGCAGAGAAGACGGTCCACCCTAGCACTGGTAGCGTTCATACTTTCAGGCCAGAAGCTTCAGGTTCAAGTGCCACTTCAGGACTTGATGGCCGCAGGAAGTCAGTTCCTAACTTGGTCAAAAACGTTGATTATCAGCCTATAGATCCTTCCAATATGCCTGTTGGCAGGTGACAAAGCTGGAGAGATTCCTCTAGAAGGCAACGACAAACAACTGCAATACTTTGCCAAACATAATCATAGGCAAGTGCAATGCAATTCCACGGTCACCAACGGCTTCTTAGGGTATGGTGGCTGAAGGAGAAGGAGAATGGCTTAGGGGACTTAGAGGATGAACACTCTAAATCATTTTATTCCAATGTCACTGGGTTGGCTGGATAAGAAGGTTAGCGCAATGTTTCTAATCATATAGTCCCTCAATGTGCCTTAGAAAAAGATGTGTCCATTTTTCTGTTACCAAGTGTTCTGTTTACTATTTGCTGCAAGTTGAAAGTATTTGGAAAACACTTGATCTCACAAATTTCTTTATTCCAGGGTGAGAGTGAAAACCCATACTGGGAGGGAATAAAATATTCCCGCTGCCCTCTGTGGAAATAATGTTTCTAAGATCAATACAATGGCTGCACTGGAAACGTACTTCCTGAGGTTAGAAAGGCTTCCGGACATCCTGAGTCAGGAAAGTGCGACATCAGGGAAAGTCTTTCTCTTGTCGAGTGACATTTGGTTCCAAGAGTTAAGCTTATCGTTTCCTGTTTCCACGGGGACCAGTAAAGTTTATTTTTCAATTTTCTTTTCTTTATTTCAATCCGTTTTTCCAGGATTGGGTTGAAGAACGGTCACCACCTCCTGAGTTTTCCCAGATCCTAAGGCCAGTCTGTCCAGAGATTCTTTCCGTTCAACAAGACACCGGCAGGCTGTCAGTAGGGACAATGCGGGCATTTACCGAGGAGACCTTCGTGGAAACTGGCCTCCTGTTCTGGGAGAATAGATGACCGAGGCGCCCATTGGAGGATGCCCATCTGCCTGTAATCGCTCCGTTCAGGTCTACAAAAAGCTTTGCACTTTCTGCTAGTCCATTTTCTCTGTATTATTAAAAAGATACAGATGTCTGAGAATAAACAGTACAAGAGCTAACCTGAAAGCTCTAGTTGTCAGACGAAGTTCTGTGCTCATCATTGTTGCCCCTGAAACAGAATGTTCAGGCTTCCATGCCCATAAGCGCCCCCTCTCCCCGCCCCACCAAGGTGCTGAGCCCCAAGATTAATACTGATACCCCGGTGCTATCCTCAGGGAATGGTGCAGTCAGAGGTACCGGCTTTCAGATGAGATGTTAAATCGATGGCACTGTTTGCCCTTTCAGGCGGACGTGATAGATCACACAGCCTCTTTTTCGAAGGCAGGAGGGGAATTGCCCTGGTCAATCATCATTACTGAAAGAGGCCGGCCATTGAATCCTCACCGTTTGAAGTCTTCTGCTGGGCAAAATTTGGCTGCTGCCTTCTCTGCATTGCATTATAACAGTGACGGTGAAACATTTTGGGACATGAAGAAAGGCTCTATATAAATAATGTATTATCTTTTGCTAATATGCCCGCATTAAGATTTTTTCATTATAGAATTATTAAGAATAAAATAAGAAATTAGAAGCAAATGTATAGATGTCACTACGATTTTAGGAAGTAGTTCAGAGTCAGCTCGATCGCAATATTTGCGTCTTGCTCTGTAATGTTGAGTGTCCCTCTCACAGTTTTTGCACAGGTTCAGCCCTGCTTTGTGTTTCTATGGGGTACAGAGCGCAGTAATACTCCGCAGAATCTGACAATTCTGTTTTAAACACTTTCAGCGGGACGGTGTGATTCGAATCATTGAGCTCCGCTGAAAAACGGTCTCCTGGGAATCTCTCTGTGTTATCGATTTGTCTGTTTCTCTTCAGAAGATACTTTATGGATCCGCTGGGATACTGACGATACCAGAATAGATAAAGATTGCTGCTGCTTGTCGCTGTGTAATTACAGAGCAGCTGAACACCATCTCCTTCACTCACTGTGACTGCAGCCGGTGTCTGTGAAACAGAATCTCCTCCTCAATGCCCTGTAAGAGCCAAGAGCGATGTTCAATTAAACGATGTCACTTCACTATGTCTGTCTCCCAAAATCGGCCTGTCACCTGGAACCTGATAAATAAATCATGGCAGCTAAATAGAAATATAATTCCCACAGCTCAGGTGCTGTAACGGAAAGCTGCTTGGGTCGATTCAAAAAAACTTGCCTGAATGAACATTCAGCACCTTCTATCGAGATCAGTTCCTCACCGTCATCTCCGGTGATTTGAAGGGAAAACTGGAAACAGCCGGAGTGTTTGGTTCGAAATCTTGTATCTGTCAAAGTCTGTCAAGCGCACAAATTCAGTTTAGGATCCCAGCCCAACTCCTCTGTTCTCAATCACTCTGCGAATTTCGCCTACTTTTCTCAAGCAGTGTTCTGTGTTGGTACAAGGTGGATCGGGACCATATTTCTCATTTTGGATCAAACTATTCCCCCCTTGTGTTGACTTGAACTACCCGATTAAATGTAATGCCTGGACAAGATGTAAAACAGAGTTTCGCAGTTTGTGAACCTACCAATTAAAAGAGCTGCCGCTGTGACGAATAAGTTCAAAGTAACGGGCGACATGCTTGCAAAGAGCTCGCGGTGGATATGACTAGAACGGGCTGAAGCTGAAATTCTTTTCACCAAGAATTGGTTAGAGATTGAGTGACATCCGCATCGCTGCTGATTGTATCATTGCTGACAGCGTCATCAGGTGACATCCAATCAGCTTAAAACTCCTTTGTTTTCAAATAAACCAATTAACGCGCAGCTCTTTTGATCTCCGATTCATACAACAGGGAATGAGGCAGGGTTTATACCCAATGTTGGCCCTTTAATGATTCAGTCAGGTGGAAAAAGAGAAGGAAAGCAGTGAATGCTATTCTACTTTCAGAACCGAAGCCCCAATTGACTATGAGGACTCCCCGCAGACGATATACGCGGCCACTGGCTCCTGTGGAATTTGAATACAACAAAGCGGCAAACAGAAGAATACCACATTTGAAATTAATTCAATGATGGAGAAAAGGTGATTGGCTTTTTGACGGATTCAGGATGTATGGACACGTCATGCGCTCAGCGATCATGGCTGAATTGATCATTGGAAATATTTACAACACACCTATTTTAAAAATCACCGTGTTTGCAGAAATTCATTAGTTAACCATAGCAACCATAGGCTTCCACAGGGAATTATTGTCTGCATTTAAATTTGCGTGATTAAATAAACTCGTCAAGATAACTTCGACAGTATTTCCCAAACTTTCAATCTCTTCCACCTAAACCATAGAAAACCAACACCTGCAATTTCTCCTTCAAGCAACATCCCATCCTGACATGGAATTATATCACCGTTCTTTCACTGTCAAAATCCCGGAATTCCCTCCCTAAAATCCCCAACAGAACATACCAGCACAAGTACAGGAAAACTATAGCAGCTCATGAAGGCGCTCACCAGCATTTACTCAAGGGAAATTGTTTGGTGAGCAAGAAATGCTGTCCTTTGCCAGCTTGAAACAATAAAAAAATATTTTCAATCTAGCATCCCGGCAAACAAACCAACAGTTAACCCATCATCCTGCTGCACTCGGGACTCTGTCGGTTGGTCCATGTCAATTATCTCAGTATCATTCGTGATAAGGTTCTGTTGGGAAGTCATCGACCTGCAAAGTTAAATCTGTTAATATCTCCAGACTTCTTTTTTTCATAATCCACACGATAGCTGCGCTCTAGTGACCCTGACTTGAAAACCTTTTCAAACTCAGTTCAGAGAAAGTGGGCGGTTCAGTGCAATGTGCTCCGCTTAAATACACACAAATCTGATATTATCATTGAACACGGGAACCTGACAGCTTTTCTACATAATTGTTTTGTGATGACCTTCACATCTAGTCTCCGTTATAAGTGACATCAGCAGGCAATGTTTCTGATTTACAAATTGGCGGGAGTAGCTGTACGAGGGTTTAACTGGTTTCTAACATTGTGAGTCTCAGGGAGCAATAATAAACTGCAGCTTTGTTCAGTTGAAGCCTGGAGACGGTTAAAATACTGAATTTTGTCAAGTTGTCAAGTGTGCACTGAAACACAGATTTCGGCGAAATACGCTTTATCTTCAGAGTCGTTTGGGTATTTTATCAGATTGAGCGCTGGCTTTGTTTCAGCTTTGATGCTGATATCAGTTGCCCCTCCATGTGGCATTATGGGTACATTTTAAAGTCATCACTTCTCCTTCTGTACTAACTCCTGAGGACTGCGGCTGTGTGACAGAATCTCCTTGATTCAGGACTAATAAAGACGCTAAAAAAGGGAAAGATAAAACAGGCAGGTGTTTTTATCTGGTGGAAGTGTACTTACGAAACTCAGATTCCTCGCCACCATGTGCCATCTAAAATTTAACAAAAATAATAATTCTGTCAAAATGCGGCAGAGTTTCGAACCTTTGCCATTCACCACTGGATAGGGCAGACTTTATTTATTTTCTTTTTGCCCGTCTTTCAATCTAACTTAACAATACTCCGGAATGGTGAAGTGTATTTGCTCCTTTCTTTGTCTAGCCCACTCTCTTTTTCTATCTGTCTTTCTTTGTAGCGGTATACCTGCCTCGGTCTCTATCACTCCTGCAGTCTCTCTGTTTGTCTCCGTAACATTTCTCCCACTTTTGCTTTTTTGCAAATGCAGTTTGACAGAGTACATGCTGAGAGGCTGTTTCTCCCTGGCTGGAGCGTCGAGAACTGAGCTCACATTCTCCAAATGATGCGCCAGCCATTTGGGGCTGAGATGAGGAGATATTTCTTCACTCAAACGCTGGTGAATATTTGGAATTCTCTGTCCCAGATGCTTGTGGGTGCTCAGTCATCAAGTGTTCAAAAGTGAATTGGATAGATTCTTGTCCTGTACTTTTAAATGACAGGGTGACCAGGGAAAGGTGGGGGAAGTGGCAAAGACATGGCCAGATATCCCTTTCCTCTCGAATCATTCTCTGATTTTATACAGACATCATTCATGTATGTGTGGACTGTAGTCGTGTCTGGCTGGTTAAGGTGATGGTTTAAAGTTAATTGAGATTCCCCCACGAAGGTTTGAATCCTACTGATTATTCATGGATTTTACCGAGTGCCTGCAGGATTAATTATCTGTTAAATGGAATAAAAGCTTCCCAGGTCTGATTCCAAATCCCGTGCTCGTGCTAAATGACACGATAATTTCTCGTGAAATTGTCTGTTTGGTTTACCTTTGTTCACCTCATAGATTCATAGACCCATAGACTCATAGCCGTTTACAGCACAGAAGGAGACTATTCGGCTCAGCGTGTCTGCGCTGATCAACAATGATCTGACCACATTAATCCCATTTTCCAGTACTTGGCCCATAGCCCTGGTGGCTATGGCAACGCAAGTGAATATCTTAATACTTCCTAAATTGTACGAGAGTTTCTGGCTCAACCACCATCGTCTGGTTGAAAATAATTCTCCTCAACTCCCCTCTTAGCCTTCTACCTCTTACCATAAATCTCTGGTCCCTGGTTATTGACACCACCGCCCCCACCTCCCCTACTAATGGAAAAAAGTGCCTTTCTATCCAGCCTATCTATGCCCCTTATAATCTTATACATATCCATCAGGTCCCCTCTCAACTTTCGTTGCTCCAAGGAAAACAACCTTTGATTGCATATTTGATCCACTATCTCTCCCTGGTTATTTGGGGACATATGGTACACACTCAACAGTGCGTTTGCCCCTTTTATGTTTTTTTTACTTCTACCCATATGGCTTCATTCGATGACTCTTCCAGGATATTATCCCTGCTCACTGTTATAATTGATTCCTTGGTCAACATTGCAACTCCCGCCCTCTTCTATCCCCCTCTCTACCTCGTCTGAATACTCTATAACCAGGAATGTTGAGCTGACAATTCTGCCCTTCTTTTTGTCAAGGCTCAGTAGTAGCTATGATGTCATACTCCCACGTGCCTATCCGTGCCCTCAGCCCGTCAGTCTTGTTCCTCAGGCTCCTTGCAGTAATTTTGTTTATTTCAAAATGTTCAAAAGAAACATTTGAATGGAACATATAAAATGGAACATTTAAAGAACAAGAACACACAGAAATCGATTTCTGCCTGACGATGAATATCGTTTTCTAAACACGAAGGATTTATTTTTTGTGAGCTAGCACATTTGGGATGTGCCCAAGAGATTGTGTGTTTGTGTGTGTGTGTGTGTGTATTTGTGTATGTGTGTGTGTGTGTGTGTGTGTGTGCGTGTGTGCGTATGGTCTGATTTCTCAAAGTACTTCCAGTGCTCAAACTTTCTGACACTTTTAAAAAAAAATAATCTTTTGTATTCAGTTGGTTTTCGGTCACCTTGCCCGGTGCCCAGAACGCACCAGCCTGTCCTTGTTGAATGATCGTTCATCAGCTTCCAGTCATGTCTTGAAAATGACTTCTTTGGGTCTGTTTATATTATGGATTCTTAGTTTCAATGTTAGAAGTAACTTTACCATCGAGGGATATTTAATCAGTTCAAACCAAAAAAGAAGCATTTGTTCCTTTGCCGTGAGTTCTTTCATGAACAGCAGTGCACGCATATAAATAGACCCCGGCCCCTTTCATGTGTTGTATTCTCAATGGCAGTGGCGAGTTCTCAGACATTCCCAAATAAACAGCAGGATCCTGCCCCACACAGTTAATACAGTAATCAGACTGAATCAATATTAAATGTGACTGATTTTAAATGGTGTTTATGTGGATTGTGCGCGGCGTCTGCGCTCACAAGAATGTATTCACGTGTCAGTGTCTAGCCCGCTGTTATAAACAGCCGTCAACAGACAGCAGCTGTGACCCAGAAAACTGCAGCACTTATTGTACGAGGCTTTCACTAGTTCCCTTCACTGTGAGACTCTGTGCACAGTAATAGACCGCGGCGTCAGACAGCCGCAACTCCGAGATAGTCAATCGGTACGACTTGTCTGACTGCTGGTCTGTATCAGAAAACCGGCTCTGAGCGAAATCCGCCTTAAATTCAGAACTACTGCTCCTGTGCCTCCAGACTGCAAACTCCGGCTGTCTGCCTGGGTACTGGCGGTACCAGAATAAGTAATAAGCATCGTCGGTATAGGTGCAGGTTAAAGTGGCATCATCTCCCTCTGCCTCTCTGCGTGAGGATTCCCGCTGAGTAACAGAATCTCCATCGCTCAGATCTGGAACACACGGTTAAAGAAAGTGGAAATTAGCGATTGAAACGTCAATTGAACTGAACTGAGAGCGAGAATTCACAGCCAGTGTGACATAAAATTTAAAATAATTTCGAGCACCCACCAGCTCATTCGGCCCAAATGGTCCAACTCCGTGTTTCCAAACCCGAAGGGCATCCTCCGCCCCCCACCACCCCACCCCGACCCCGCCGCCCTCCACTCTTCATCTCACTCTCTCAGCAAACGTCAGTACCTCTAGTACCAACATTGTAATTCGTTTTTTTTTTTCTCCCATTTTCTTTTGTGGGCTGGATTCGTGTTAAAGAAGACCAGCACATTTCACAATAAATCCAATTGTGGTCCGAACAAGATCCGAAACATGATTAATATGAATTTGCCGCTTTTCAAATATATTCCACCAGAAATTAAATCCCCTTTTCAAGTATTAAACTTCTTACCGACAACGAAAGTCACCCAGACCACAGCGAGAACGGAGATCCGCATTGCTGCTCTTCCGGGGATGTTTTGTGTCTCAGAAACCTGAAGAAAGTCGGACAAGAGAAAGCTGAGTCAATTGGCTGAGGCGGATCTGATGTCGCTTCCGGAGGATATGGGATCGGAAGAGCTGAAATCACTGGATCTGATTGGCCTGATGTGACTCAAGCAGTCACGAGTTAGTGTTTGTTATAGAGACCTGGGACATTAAGATCGCATTCGCTTTCTGTGATCTAATGAATTGGCAGCGGGTCAGGCAATGACTTTCATTCCCGTTGGACCTGGGTCAAATGCAGGCCAGGGAAAGGGTGATCGTCGGTTACAGGGTGTGGCAGTGGGTCAAAACTGACCTTTCCCCCTCGATGAATTGGGTTGGAAACCAGTGGGTAGAGAAAGGATGGACATTTATTATTTGTGATGGGCACTAAGCACATCAGTGCGTTTAATCTTCATATTTCTCCTGTACTTCAGTCGAGTACATGAAATGAGTAACGTCCGCTTTTTGTTTTGGAAACGAAGGCCGTACTATTTGGCGGGTTGTTTGTAGCCTTTTTTTGTATTTGGGCCCAGGTATGAAAGACTTGTGCTGTTTGCATTGGCGGCACATTATGGACCAGAGCAACACCTGGCTCCCCATTCGCCTAAATACTTGTTTTTAAACCCGCCTGTGAGGGAGATTTGGGGTAGAAACAGACTGAGACTCAGGGGGAAAAATTGAGGGAGAGATAAAGTTGAATCACGATTGAACATCCAGCAGTCCATATTTGGCTTATGGCTTTCATAGCAGTTTGCATGAAACGGCTATTACAATGGGCAGTTAAAAGTCACCTATATTTTTATTGGTAAGCGGAACGGGCAAAGACGCTGGATTTCTTTCCCTCAAAGACATTATCGAACCAGCTGGGACTTTATGACCATCCAACAGTGTCATGTCACCACCAGTACTAGCTTTAATTCCAGGTGTTTATTTTATTAGTAGTATTTAAATTCCTCAAGTGCTGTGGTCGGAATACAAATCAAGGAGCCGGATTATTCAACCAGTTGTCTCAGATAACCAGTCTGGTAACATCACCACTGAATTCGCAGGCCCGTACCTGCTGCAGTGCACGAACACGTTGTGTGCGCTCCCTCTTGTGGTGATGTGTGGCAAATGGCCTTTTCCTGGCAGTTCGCTGAATTCTCAAATTACTGAATGATGTTCTTGCTTAATTATGCCGCGATCTTCTTGTACTTTTTATCCCAATTATACTTTTCTTTAATGCAGGTGAGCGTATGCATGGAACCATTACCATATGGGCCTTGGTGCAGTGAACTGCGGTAAAGCGATCATCACTGTTCTGTGTCATACAAATGCACAAGAGACACTACCACTGACTGAAGCTCTGGGACGCGCGCACGGCCTGCAGACTCCTAAGTGACACCAGGAAACATGAAAATTGGAGAAACACGGGGATTGAATAAGGAAAATGGGGATGAAGCTGAAGGGAATAATGGAAAACAAATGCAAAAATTAACAAACAACAATGTAGATGGAGGTATATTCTTCCATGTACTGTACTGTTTCGGGCCGTGGTAGAGCAGAGCTCAACCCTTTAATAGAACCTGACATGTGACTGTAGCAGCCCATAATATGAGAGACTTGCCAGGATTCCCTGGTCGCTGTGCATTCTGCTTCTGGGGTTTGACAGAAAGGGGCAGAGATAAAAGTCCTTTTATTCTGAAGTGACCCAGGATGACGCAATGGCTCCTTCATCCAATGGCCTTGAGTTTAAACACAAACCAGCTAGGAGAGCTGAAGTAACCGTCAGGGAAAGGGAAACGCATTAGGAAAATGGAACGGTGAGATGAAGACTAGGAGGAAATAATTAATCAAAGTCCAAATTAGTCAATCAGCATTCAACATTTGTTAGCAATTTCACAGAGAATATTTTGGAATATTTTTCTAATAATTGACACAAAGTATTTCTAACAACTGGATATCACCTTGAGAAAACAAACACATGGGAACTGAGAAAAACGGGATTCAACGTAGTGAGAAGAGAACAATTGAGTTAAACCAAGGAACACTTTACTCTGAGACATCTGGAATATTCAAACAATGATGAAAATGTAAGATACATTTCTATTACAGCCACAACCATCTCACAAATTTCAAACAGAATGACCAAATCGTGTTTATGGGGTTCCTCTGTTAACTGAAGACATTCTACGTTGCGAATCATCAAGAGAACATATTTATATTCATAACAAAGGGATCTTAATAAACGGATATGGGAAATGCACAGTCTTGCCCATTCAACGCATCCTGTGATAGAGGGATGAAGCAAAGTTTTATGACCTGGGGAATTTATCTCAGGGTTTTGTCCACGAAACGTTTGGGGATTTTTCCAACTGCTTCAGCGAGATTGAAATGTGAATGGATCGAATCTTCTCGCTTTCACCAGAGTAACGGTAACGCTGTGGGAAATGATGAAGAGGAACGGGATGATGAATTTCGAAGCGGTCGTCCAGAGGTTGTCTGTCTCTTCCTCATTGTCTTCAATCCAGATGTGGTCTGGGAAACCTACGAGAGTGTGGGGGAGAAAATCTAATCAGATGGTATATTAATCCAGGGCAATATACTATTATTGTAGATTTTCTTTCCTCCTCCTAAAAGTGATTGTTTCTCCTCTACTTTACTATCACTCTCAACAATCTCTGTTTCTATCTCCACTGGCGCTCTTCCTGAATGATCCTCAAAGTTACAATGAAAGATTGAATTCTGGTACTGATCACTGGAAAAGGCGAGCGATTTAAAGGTTTGGGAGATTGGGAAATGGAAACTAAACTGTGGAGGAAAGATGCACCCTGAGACCTGGTTACTGAAGGCATTTGCCGTACAGAGGCTGGATATGGGTTATCAAGGAGCCAAGGACAATTCAAAACATCCTTATTTTGTTTCTTCCCCTACACCACATCTTTACCTCATCTGAATGAGAATTGTAAGGCCAGTATTTCATGCACTGCTGGCCTTAAACCCTTGTCAGTGTACATTCTCCCTGCACCTCACCCTGTGGGCGTTGAGCCCGCTTCCCGCGATCTGATAAACAGGGGAGTGTAAACAGCTGCAGAGAATCGATGTGGCACAATCTCTATTCTGCCTCTTGTAAATCCAAGGTCTGAGGATGCTGGCTGTTTAAATATTCCCTGACCGTCACAAAGGACAGAGCTCACCACATGGTTTTAAACACAGTTTTAAATGCAAACCTCAGTCGGGTTCGGTTCCCGAAACATTGTTTAAATTAGAGGGAGAGCTGTTTCTCTGGGTTTGGTCAGTAATAACAGTTAACTCGTTATAATATCACAGATCTAAATATCTTTGAGATAAAATACAGGATCAGTCTTAGCACAATAGTGAACTGACACTTGATAGAAATCTCACTGGAGTCACTTGTCCCGGTCTCCTGACAGTAAGACCAATCTTGTGTTTCCCGGTTATAATAAACAGCCACGGTTTTCATCCCCGCTCCCGGTCTCTAAATCACAGCTATTCCCGCATATCAAGACGCTGACTGTCGTCCAGCTTCGAGGCAGCTCACTATTTATCGTTCTCAAAACACCACTGGGGGCACAGGAAGTGAGGTGAGAACATCCTGAGACACGACAGCAGATTACTGAGGGTGGAGTTTGGAACGGGTGTCTTCAAATATCCAACTGCCCTTTTAGAAAACTGAGCGACAATGCGGCTACTCAGCATCTGGGTTGTGTGGGGATCATTTCTGACGGGTAATTGCGATCCAGTATATTTAATATTTTCTCTAACTTTCCACACACATTTTGAATCTTAAACAGCCGCTGGACTGACCTTGTTCTGTTTGAAAATGTTTTTGAGATCTGATTCACGGAGATTCTGTCACTCAGCCGCTGTCCTCAGATGTTAAGACAGGAGGAGAAGCGGTGACTTTCAGCTGCACCTATGATACTACAGCAAACAGCTATTCTTTACTCTGGTATCGGCAACACCCAGACTCGCAACCCGAGTTTATATTGAGGAAATATTCAAGCGGTGATGAAGATAAAGCTGATTTTGCCAAAAGCCGTTTCTCAGTAGATCTCCGGACCTCGTATAAATTCATCAGGTTTCTCGGGTCTGCGGCTGACTGACTCTGCCGTGTATCACTGCGCTCTCATACTCACAGTGATGGAAGGCAGTCTGACCCCTGTACAAAAACTGCCTTTAGACTGTGGATTGGAGCTCCTGTGGGTTGGGGGTTTGTGTAGAATGACGGGCAGGTGCAGCCACAATGTTCAGCGGCTCTGTCAGACTCATACAAAACCCGAGAGGAAACCCATTAACCTCGATTCAAACTGTCACAAAATTGTTTCCAGGAACCGCCGACAAAACATACTGCAGAATCCAAACGGACCGGTTCAGCAAAAAAACCATGTTAGTTGACACGAATTCTAATCCTCGAAAATCTGTTGTCGTGTCTCAGGAAGCTGTTCATTTCCTGGTGATCGCAGTGGCGGTACTGAGCTGACTGTGAGTAAGTGGAAACACCCCAAGCTGTGATACAGTATTGAAAGGGCAGTCGTTGCTCTTTTAGAGACCAGACCTGGTTAGGGAAGTAAATCCTCGTTTGCTTATTATCGCCAGCGAGCTCAGGGTTGTTAATGGAGACATAAAATATTCCAACATTGAGGGGACATCCTGAAGCAGGGGGCAATGGAGGACTCTGTGTTTGGGGTTTATGACATCTGTCCATTGTTCATGAACAGTCCCTGACCCAGAAGCACACTCTGACCAGGCCGAGTTCAAAGGCTGTGGGAAGGTTACAGGGGAGATGGGGACAGAGCTGCTCAATATCACAGGTAGGGACGGAAAGGGCACCAAAGGACAAATATATATTCTTGATCCGCAAGTAAACCTACGCTGGTCATTTTTAGTGCAAATGCGAGTTGCAATCAACTAATTTAATCCCAAATTCCCCCTCATTTGTTCTTGTTAAATGTTTTGTTTTATGATCTTTTGGGCAGGTCCCTGCGAATCTTTGGCTAAATTATCGCTTCCGATTAGCAGTGTGAGAGTCCCGCTGGTGATCAACAACTGGAACTCTCAGTGTGAGTTTTAGGACTGTGTCCGCTACGTCTCTGCAGTGGTGTGAACTCCATGACACAGGAATACACGGCGGTGTCGGAGAGACAAGGACACCAGCGACATTTAAATGGACCGTTTCGTTCTCTTTGTGCAAAACAGCTGCTCAGTAAATATCTCGGAGATTCCCCGGGATGGAGGATGTGGCAGAAAAGTGTTGGGCAGTTTATGTTATCAAGTAACTAGAGCCCAGTGTTCTGCTCTGTCCTTAGAGAACAGTTAATTCAGACTAACCCTGGAACAATTAATCAATAACACGTGTTCCTAAAATGTAAATGTAGAATATTTCAGAAATCAGAGTAAATATGATCCATGAAAAACACACCGGTTAATTAGTACAGACTCAATGGATGTGAAGACAATTATTATAAGTTATTTACTGTCTGGGTTAGAGTAATAGAAAGTATCGGAGTACAAATTATGAACTATGGAGTTGAAATAGAGATGGTTACATTTTCAGAAATCGATGTCCATCCTGTTCTGCTCACCGTTCAAGCGACTGAGAACAAATTAAGTGGGAGGCGCCATGATAAGACCAGAATCATGGAATCATAGAGCACAGAATGAGGCCATTCGGCCTATCAAGAACCTATGCCTCCTTGAAGTAGCTATCCGATTAGTCTTTTGGCTCCCGTATTCCCACATAAACCGTATTTCCCCATTTCCAGTTATAACAACTTCCTTTTAAAAATTGCTATTTCATCTTTCTCCTCCACCATTTTCGGTAGTGTATTCCAGATTTTTAAAAAATCACCCGGGTCATAAATGAAGTGAATCTTTCTCTATGTTTTTTACTCTTATACTGGGTGCTTGTATTTTCCAATTCTCTTCTTGTGGAACCGGCTATTTGTGACCTATTCTATCAAACCACTGATAGTTTTGAGCAATTTAACGAAATATTTCTGTTAACTCCTTTGGTATCAAGTAAACAAACGCAGTTTCTACCGTCTGTTCACATAAAAGCCCCTCATCCCTGCCTCAGGCTTCCAAATAGTCAATTGGTTAGTACAGAACTTAAGTACTGCTGAAAAAAGAGATGTCGAAGTTTTCATTTTGCACTCATCAGGACAGTTTTGTAAGACACCCGCGGCAGGATAGGAAACAACTGGAAAAACTCAGCACGTGAGGCAGCATTTGTGGGCAGGGAAACAAAGCTCATCTATCACCTCCAGAGCCTTTCATTAAAACCGGGAAAGGTTAGAAATGTAGGAAGTTTGAAACAAGTGAAAAGGAGGTGGGAGGAAAGCGCTCTGATCGGGTGGAAGTCCGGAGAGATTAAATGAGAAAAGAGTTTGGGTGCATGGTCTCAGAGTGAGCTAATCACAGACTGATAGCATGATTACATCACAGAATGAGGCGATTCGGACCGTCGAGCCTGTGCCAGCCCTCTGTAAGAACGATGGAAAAAACAATGAAACAAAAGATATGCCTGGAGGGAATGTCAATGGCAGATTGATGAACAACTGCCGCCCGAAAATTAAAGAAAAGTGTAAGTGAAGATATTCTGCTCCCCGGGTGCAAGTTGAGTTTCTTTCGAATTCAATAGGAGGCCAATGACCGGGAGGTCACCGTTAACATCCGGGTCACCAGTCATTTCAATTCTGCACTTTGACTCTGTGGATTAGTTGTTTCACGTCCCTGTGAAGTTAATGTAGATCTTGGGCATCAATTCTATCCAAAACTCCTGCTCAGACACCATCTCTCTTATCAAATTTACATTACAACATAAGATCACCAAAGTCTCTGGAACTTTGATACTCGCTGTTCAGCAATTGATTTCAGACATGTGTGAGTTACCTGAGCCTTAATTCCCTAACAAGTGGAAAGCTGAATTGGGTGAAATGACTCACACTCTGTTGAGTGTAACTCCTAGAATACAAGTAAACTCTGGCCAAATGAGAAGGAAGCTGTGGGTTTCCAGCTCTGTCAGTCCTCTCTTGTCTGTGACATCTTTGGATGATTTACTTCTATAACTGCTTGCTTGTCCTTACAACCACACCACCCCCTCCACTTCTCTCCCCTACCCACAGCCCCCCCCCCCCCCCCCCCCCCAACCTCACACACACAGATACACCTTAAACCAGCTTTTATTTCATCCCATCCTTGGATTCACCAAGTTTTGTTGAAGAGTCATGAGGACTCGAAACGTCAACTCTTTTCTTCTCCACCGATGCTGCCAGACCTGCTGAGTTTTTCCAGCTAATTCTGTTTTTGTGCTGTCAGTCCTCCTGTTGTCTCAGACAGGATTACAATTGGAGACACACAGCCAGCTGCCTGAACCCGCCAGCATGGGGTCACCTGAACTGATGAATAGGAATAAAGTGAGGGCCAATTTACATGGGCAGACCTTTTGAAAATGCATCTTATTTATTTTTGCCCGTGGGTTGAGCTGATCGTTTCCCTGCAGCGTTTGCTCAGGTTCTTAAAAGCAAACCCCGTAAAAACCAATTCCGCCGTCTGAACCGCAAACAAATGAAGAACACGCAACCTGGCATTTGGCCACTAGGAAACAGTATCAAAGGTCTACGTCCGGAATTGGAACGCGGGATCTCTCGCATATTCCCGATTGAAACACCCAAAGCGAAAATCACACCCCTAAACCAACGAGCCGACGGAAGGCCAATAAATCAACGAAACCATACTTTCAATGGCATTTAAAACCCATCAGACATCTGCAGTGAAAACCGAAAATGCTGAAAAGACTCAACACGTCAGGCAGCATCTTTCAGCCCCTTGTCCTTTCACCAAAACCAGGAAAGTTAGGACTGTAGGAAGTTTTAAATCAGTGAAATCGAACAGGGAGGAAACAAGAACAGGAAAGGGCTCTGGAGGGTGGAAATCAGGACAGAGGAAATGACAAAACAGTTTGCGATGCACGGCCTCAGGGGGAAGTACACATAGAATCAGGGAATGATTGCACCACAAAATGAGGCCATTCGGACCGTCATGTCTGTTCCAGCTCTCTGTAAGAGCAATGGAAGAAACAGAAGGTGTGTCTGGAGGAGCTGTCAATGGCAAATTGATGTACAACTGTCGCCGGGAAACAAAAAAGAATGTGTAAACCAGATAGAACCCAAATCTGCAGTGCCAAGGAAAACAAAATGGGGGCAGCATTTACAGTGTGAAATTGTTGAACTCAGTCTGGGTGTGAAGGCTGTAAAGAGCCCAGCTGAAATATGAGGGGCTGTTCCTCGAGTGTATGTTGAACTTCTTTCGAACACTGCAGGAGGCCGAGGCCCGGGATGACCCTCGCGTTCAGATCCGGGTCACCCGTCATTTCAATTCTTCACTTTGGCTCTGTGGATCCGTTAGATCGTTGGTTGGATGTGGAGAGGATGTTTGTTATTGTGGGAGAATCAAGAAGCAGGGGCCGCCTATTTAAAACGGAGATGAGGCGACTTTTTCTCTCTCAGAGGGTCCTGAGTCTTTGGAATTCTCTTCCTGAAAAGGCGGTGGAGGCAGAGTCTGTGAATATTTTTAAGGCAGAGGTGGATAAATTCTTGGTAAGCAAGGGTGATAGGTATCCCGCGGGGGGGGGGGGGGGGGGGGAGGCTGGGGGGTGAGGGGGGGGGTGGGGGGAGTGGGTAGGGTGGGGTTGGGGGCCCGTTGATGGAATGCAGGTTTGAGGTTACCTTCAGATCTGCCATGATTTTATTAAATGACGGAACAGGCTAGAGGGCCGAATGGCCTCCTCCTGCTTCTTGTTCGGATGTTCGTCTGTCCCTGTGAAGTTTATGTAGAACTTGGGCATCAATTCTAACCAAACAAACCTCTGCTTAGACACTGTCTCTCTGAACAAATTTCCACTCAAACATACACGCGCCAATGACTCTGGCGCTTTGACACTTGCTGTCCAGCAATTGGTGTCAGTCCTGTCTGACTTCCCTGAGCCCTCACTGCCTATGAATGCTGAAGTGGGAGAAATGATTCACACTCTGCTGGGTGTAACTCCTAGAATACAAATAAACCCTATTTAAATGGAAACATACGACCATCTACCTGAACCCGCCAGCTTGGGGTCACCTGAATTGGTGAATAGAGATGAAGTAAAGGTCCAATGACGTCGTCAGACCTTTCGAAAATGTGTCTTACTTTTCCTGCACTTGGGTTGTGCTGATAGATTCCCTGCAGCATGTGCTCAGGTTCTTAAAACCAAACTCCATGTAACCGATCCCGCCATAGACACTGCAACAAAAATTAACAAACTACAACCTGTGACATTACCAATAAGAATGAAGTTCAAAGGGCTCGCCTGGGATCTCGCATATTTAGCAATAGAAACACCCAAAGCGAGAATTGCTCCCCAGACTAATGAGCCTATAACAATCAGCCACCTCAACCAAAAGACAGACACAAAATACCCGTTGAAAATCTGCCATTCCCTTGTCTTCCATTATCAATTCTTCAAGTGCACTATCTAGAAGAACAACACCAACTTAATTACTCTTTTTATATTTAAATACTTGTAGAAGCTCTTATTATCTGTTTTTTTTTATTATAATTAGCCAGCTTTCTTTCATGACTTCTTTCTCTCTTTTTTTCAGTCATTCTTTGCTGGTTCTTAAAAGTTGGCCAATATTCTGACCTACCACTAATCTTTGCGGATTTGTACAGTGTTTCTTTCAATTTAGTACCGTCCTTAACTTTGTTATTCAGCCAGGGATGATGCATCCATCTCAAAGAGCCTTTCTTTCCATCTGGTATTCGCTGTGAGTTATTAACTATCTGCCACTTAAATTCTACTGTCCTAACTTTTAACCCAGTTTTCCAACTCACTTTCTCTCCATTGCTTTCATACCCTTATAATTACCTTTATTCAGGTTGAAACCTTCGTCTTCGAATCACAATTCTCCCCTTCAAACTGAACATGAATAGTTTCATTCCTCATTACTTTGCTGGGTTTTATTTTTGCATTTTGCTTTATAAAGGCATCCAGTGCACATTGTGTGAACTCCGGTCCGTTAGAGCCTTTATATACTACTTCCAGCGAAGTAATACTAGATAATGCAAGCCCCATGATTATAAATCTGTTTGTTAGTAAATCCCGTAAATTGTCTGCAAATTTCTTTCTTAACTCCCTTCAAGACACACATGAATTCAAGATAGAGATATGGAAATAAAGAGCTACAGTGTGACACAAAGACACACAAAAAGAGCGAGGAAAATGCACAGAGAGAGAGAGAGAGAGAATCCCGATAGTGAGTTTTATTCTAACGGTAAATACTGCACTCAGTATAATGAATTCAATCCCATCTTCTGGTTCCGATTCTTTCTCTGTCTCTGAAACACAGCGCCTTTCATGACATCAGAACTTTACAAAACACTTTACAGCCAAAGAAGGCTTTCTAGTTCCTTTATGTGGGAAACATGACAGACAATTTACCACGTCAAACTCCCACAAACAACAAAGTTATAATGACCAAGTTATCTACTTCATTCATGTTGATTCGAGGGGTAATGAAAAATGACATATGTCGGAGAACCTGTCAGACTGTCATCGAAGCTGCCATTTCCACTCTTATGGTGCTGAGATGTAAATTCCTGTGCATTTTTCAGGCGGCTGCCTCATGTAACTTCACTGTTCACACGGAGGGTGGAATGTACCCAATACTATGTGGCCCAGGATTTATGAAGTTATTGCTGTGGGCCTGAGCCACTGCTGCTGGTGTGTTTCTTAATCTGATAACATGCTGCCTTTCATCTGTTTGACACCAATATTCACAATCATTCAACCCACTGAGGAAATGGGGCTCGTGTTTCAGGATCCATTGAGCATCACGGTGACTTACAGAGACAGTGTGACTTCCAACTGCAATTATTCGACATCACACATTTATCCTTCCTTTCTCAGGTATTTTCAGTACCCAGAGCGAAAACCTCAATATATATTGGAAATAAAGTGAGTTCCGGGAAAAAATGACACAAAACTATAACAACTTTACTAATATAATGGTGGTTTATTGTAAAGTAGGTTTATGGGGGTGGGTGTGTACGATTCTGTCTGTATGATTTAATTAAATGGGAGTCAGATACACTGCAAGCTTGAAATTATCAAAATGAGTGAGGTGTAGAAGGGTATATGTAATGTTAATGAGTAAATATGGATGAGGTCTTAGCACATACAGTGTGAAGGAAAGTTGCATTTTAGGTAAGTGAAGGAATGGTTTGGATTTCAAAGAGATAGTCGGATGTTTAAAATTGGCAAGATAACCAAGACATGCAGCGTGCTTATTTTTTCCAGAAGGAAAGATGTCACACAGGCAACATGAAATGTTTTATATTATGGTAACAGTAAATTTGCAAATACGTATGGAACAATGGAATTCACAGATCAAGGAGGGAGAAGCATATATAAAAGGAACTAAAAGGCTTTGTTCGGGGAGGGGTGCAAGATCTAACAGCATTGTGTGAAATAGCCTTGGGGAAGCTTCCAGCCACATGAGAAAAAATCTACTCTGTCCAGTAGCTAAAGTTGGGTAAAGGCCTTTGGAATTCTATTGTCGACTGGGAGATTTGCTGGCTTGCTTTTCTAAATTTAAAATGTTTCCCTAAAGGGGGTGTGTACTTAGAAATCAGGTAAATTCGGAAGTTTGATATTTGTTAAGAGTATTAATTGACTCTAAGTTTATGTTTGTGCTTGAAATTTCTCATGTCTTAATAAATGCTTAAATTTAGTTTTTTCTTAATTTTTAAAGTGCTGGTGGACTCATTACTTCTGAATTCAGTGAACAAAACTTCTCACAATAAAAACAAAGTGCAAAACAGTAGTGATAGTGTGGCCAAGTTTTCCTTGTGGATTTGGTCTGCCTGACACACATCACCTGCCACGTCATAACAAACGCCTTTGGGAAGCGTGTGCAAGATGTTAACTTACATAAAGCTGCAAGAATGGTCCGCTTTACCAATCACTAGGCGAAGTTGTCTGACAAACTGTGTATAGCTATGTCCTAAAAAACACATCACCAGACCATGACATGCCCCTACAAAAAGCTCTCCCTGTCTTTCCAATGTGACATCCTGACTCCACACAATATGTAGTTGTTTGGAAGCCTCGCTCCCCCACCACCCAACCCCCACCTCCCAACCACCACCCCCCACAAGCTAAGTGATGTACTTTTGGTTAAAGTTACTCGGCAGTTATTTATATCTAGTTCTGTTTCTCGCCAGTTAGTCTTTCTCCTCCTCTCCAGATATGTCCTGCTCATCTCTCTGTGTGTGACTTTCTTCATGCCTGTCTGCATTCTCTCTCTGCAATAACAATTTAACGAGTCTCATGACCCAGACATTCCCCAATAACCTTGATATTTGATTTCCTTCAGCTGTTCATGTAATTGGGTTTTGAAAGGCATGCTCGAATCTGCCTTTTCCAAACGCTTGTCTGACTGTGGTCTGAACGTCGCTTTCCTGCCTGCCTCCTATAACCTTTAACCCCCTTTAGGTCAAAAACCTGTCCAACTCAGCCTTGGGTATGTTCAATGACACTGTCTCTAATGCTCTCTCCGTAGAAAATTGTCAATAAACGCCTCTAAGAGAGGAAATCTTTGCTCAAAACTGTTTTGTTGGAGACCTCCTATTCTGACTTTGTGCCCCAATTCTCGCT
>JANJGN010000242.1:777500-814430 GCA_026770705.1 Isurus oxyrinchus
TCTGCCAGGGTGTGTGTGTGTGTATATCTGTCTGTCTGCGTCTCTGTGTCTGTGTGTGCCTCTGTGCCTGTGTGTGTGCCTGTGTCTGTCTGCTTGTGTCTCTGTGTCTGTATGTCTGCCTGGCTGTGTGTGTGTGTGTGTGTGTGTGTGTGTGTGTGTCTGTTTGTCTGTCTGTGTCTCTGTGTCTGTGTGTGTCTCTGTGCCTGTGTGTGTGCCTGTGTTTGTCTATGTGTGTCTCTGTGTCTGTATGTCTGCCAGGGTCTGTGTGTGTGCATGTGTGTGTGTGTGTGTGTGTGTGTGTCTGTTTGTCTGTGTCTCTGTGTCTGCATGTGTCTCTGTGCCTGTGTGTGTGCCTATGCCTGTCTGTCTGTGTCTCTGTGTCTGTATGTCTGCCGGGGTGTGTGTGTGTGTGTGTGTTTGTCTGTTTGTCTGTATCTTTGTGTCTGCGTGTGTCTCTGTGCCTGTGTGCGTGTGCCTTTGTCTGTCTGTCTGTGTATCTGCGTCTGTGTGTCTGTCAGGGTCTGTGTGTGTGTTTGTGTGTGTGTTGCTGTAGTAGGAGATCTTCTGTCTGTGGCATCTTGGGTGGGGGGAGGTGTCAGTGAATGAAAAACATTTTTTTCTGCTTTGTTATTAAACTGATACAATGCCACCCTCTGTCAGCAGACCTGCGTTCCTGCATCGGAGGGTCCCATTGACACTTTGCCTGTAGGAGCGCCAGTCTGCCAGCAGAGGGTAGCATTGTATCACTTTGATCACAAACCACAGGAACAGGTTTGAGGGAGAAGGGGCTTTGACCTTTTTTTAGTTAATTCACCCAGAGACAACAGATCGCCCATTTTAACAGCACACTCCAGACACACATACAGAGACACAAAGACAGACAGAGGCACACCATAAGACCATAAGAGGGCTTGGAGCAGAAGTAGGCCATTCAGCCCATCGAGTCTTCTCCGCCATTCAATGAGATCCTGGCTGATCTAACAATCCTCAATTCTACTCTCCTGCCTTTTCCCCAATACCCTTGATTCGCTTACTGATTAAAAATGTGTCTAGCTCAGCCTTGAATTACTTGACAACCCAGCCTCTACAGTCCTTTGCAGTAACAAATTCCACAGATTGACTACCCTCTCGGAGAAGAACTTCCTCCTCATCTCTGTTTTAAATGGGCGACCCTTTACTCTGAGATTATACCCTCTGGCCCTAGACTCTCCCACAAGGGGAAACAACCTCTCAGCTTCCACCCTCTCAAGCCCCGTAAGAACCTTATATGTTTCAATAAAGTCGCCTCTCATTCTTCTAAACTCCAATGAGTACTGGCCCAACCTACTCAACCTCTCCTCATAAGAAAATCCCTCCATACCCAGGATCAACCTTGTGAACCTTCTCTGGACTGCCTCCAGTGTCAGTATATCTCTCCTTAGATAAGGGGACCAACACAAACAGACACATTAATATATACATACACAGACAGACACAGATACACACACACACACACACACACACACACACACAGTCACTCACAATCATATATACACACACACGCACACACATAGACACTCACAAACATATATACACACATACAAAGACACTCACAAACATATATATATATATACACACATAGACACTCACAAACATATACACACACACACACATAGACACTCACAAACATATATATACACACACATAGACACTCACAAACATATATATACACACACACACATAGACACTCACAAACATATACACACACACATATAGACACTCACAAACATATATACACACATACAAAGACACTCACAAACATATATATATATATACATACACACACATAGACACTCACAAACATATATATACACACACACACATAGACACTCACAAACATATACACACACACATATAGACACTCACAATCATATATACACATAGACACTCACAAACATATATACACACATACAAAGACACTCACAAACATATATATATATACACACACACACATAGACACTCACAAACATATATATACACACACACACATAGACACTCACAAACATATACACACACACATATAGACACTCACAAACATATATACACATAGACACTCACAAACATATATATACACATACAAAGACACTCACAAACATATATATATATACATACACACACATAGACACTCACAAACATATACACACACACATATAGACACTCACAAACATATATACACATAGATACTCACAAACATATATACACACATACAAAGACACTCACAAACATATATATATACATACACACACATAGACACTCACAAACATATACACACACACACATAGACACTCACAAACATATATACACACACACGCACACACATAGACACTCACAAACATAGATACACACACACACATAGACACTCACAAACATATATACACACACACATAGACACTCACAAACATATACACACACACACACATAGACACTCACAAACATATACACACACACACATAGACACTCACAAACATATATATACGCATACACACACATAGACACTCACAAACATATATACACACACACACGCACACACACATAGACACTCACAAACATATATAAACACACACACATAGACACTCACAAACATATATACACACACACATAGACACTCACAAACATATACACACACACATAGACACTCACAAACATATATATATACATACACACACATAGACACTCACAAACATACACACACACACATAGACACTCACAAACATATATATATACATACACACACATAGACACTCACAAACATATATACACACACACGCACACACATAGACACTCACAAACATATATAAACACACACACATAGACACTCACAAACATATATACACACATACGAAGACACTCACAAACATATATATATACATACACACACATAGACACTCACAAACATATATACACGCACATACAAAGACACTCACAAACATATATATATACATACAAAGACACTCACAAACATATATATATACATACACACACATAGACACTCACAAACATATATACACGCACACACATAGACACTCACAAACATATATATACACACACATACAAAGACACTCACAAACATATATATATACATACACACACATAGACACTCACAAACATATATATATGCATACACACACATAGACACTCACAAACATATATACACACACACGCACACACATAGACACTCACAAACATATATAAACACACACACATAGACACTCACAAACATATATACACACACATAGACACTCACAAACATATACACACACACACATAGACACTCACAAACATATATATATATACATACACACACATAGACACTCACAAACATATACACACACACACATAGACACTCACAAACATATATATATACATACACACACATAGACACTCACAAACATATATACACACACACGCACACACATAGACACTCACAAACATATATAAACACACACACATAGACACTCACAAACATATATATACACACACATAGACACACAAACATATACACACACACACATAGACACTCACAAACATATATATACACACACACATATAGACACTCACAAACATATATACACACATACAAAGACACTCACAAACATATATATATATATACACACACATAGACACTCACAAACATATATAAACACACACACATATACACTCACAAACATATACACACACACACACATAGACACTCACAAGCATATATACAAACACACAAAGACACTCACAAACATATATACACACATACATAGACACTCACAAACATATATACACACACACATAGACACTCACAAACATTTATACACACATACAAAGACACTCACAAACATATATATATATATATACACACACATAGACACTCACAAACATATACACACACACACACATAGACACTCACAAACATATATACACACACACATAGACACTCACAATCATATATACACACACACGCACACACATAGACACTCACAAACATATATACACACATACAAAGACACTCACAAACATATATATATATATACACACATAGACACTCAAAAACATATACACACACACACATAGACACTCACAAACATATATATACACACACCCACACACATAGACACTCACAAACATATATACACACATACAAAGACACACAAACATATATATATATACACACATAGACACTCACAAACATATATACAAACACACAAAGACACTCACAAACATATATACACACACACATATAGACACTCACAAACATATATACACACACACACATAGACACTCACAAACATATATACACACACACACATAGACACTCACAAGCATATATACAAACACACAAAGACCCTCACAAACATATATACACACACACAGACACTCACAAACATATATACACACACACACATAGACACTCACAAACATATACACACACATACATAGATACTCACAAGAATATATACACACACACACATAGGCACTCACAAACATATATACACACACGTGCACATACTGAGACAGGCACACAGAGAGATAAACACACACAGAGACACACAGACAGAGACAGATACACACACACACAGATGGACACACAGACAGATAAACATGCACACACACACACACACACACACACACACACACACACACACTGACACACAGAGACAGAGAGAAACACACATACACACACATATACACAAAGGCAGACAGACACACGCAGAGACAGAGACACACACGCACACAGACGCTTACAGAGACAGACAGACACACATACACATACAGATACACAAAGGCAGCCACACACAGACAGAGACAGAGAGACACACGCACACAGAGACAGAGACAGACACACACACATACAGACACCCAAAAAGAAACACATAAACAGGCAGACAAACACACACACACAGGCAGAGAGAGAGATACATAGAGACAGCCCAGCCATACCCAAGAGAGAGAAACAGGTTTGAGGAAGAGAGACTTTGAACCTTTTTTAAATTCATTCACACCCCTGCCATGGAGAGATTTAAAAGCAAAGATGAGAATTTTAAAGAGAGATCCTTTTTTCTCCCAAATCATCCCTTCGGGTCATGTGACAGAATGTTGGAAAATGGGATGTTAGGATTTGTGTCATCTGCACAGTATTTGAAATGGTTTAATGGTAATCACTTTTGCAGGGCACTGAGGTGTAGAAATTAGCATTGCAACACAATCATTCTCAGTGACCTTTGGAGTCATTGGAGCTGTCTCTGCTCTCTCCGCCAATGAATCCATGCGGAACCTACAAACACGTTATGCTGTTGGCCGATGCTGCCCAGCTGCTCACGGAGCTGCTGTTGCTTCTGTCTTGAAAGGTCAAAGATCTTTTCCATTGTCAGTCCGACAGACTGAATTATCACAGCTTCAGCAATGGAAGATGTTACAATGCAGTGTTCAGGTGAGTTTGAAACGATTGCCTGGTTAAATAAGATCGAGACTGATTCCTGGTCAAACCTATTCAAATCTCTCTCTCGATTATTCTCTCTCTCTCTCTCTCAATAAAGCTCTCTCCCCCCTCTCTGGATAACGCTCTCTCTCTCTCTCTCTCTATAACTCTCTCTCTATAACTCCCTCTCTCTGTGTAACTCTCTATATCCCTCTCTCTATATATAAATCCCTGTCTCTTTGTAACCCTCTCTCTCGATAACTCTCTCTCTCTCCCTCTCTCAATAAAGCTCTCTCCCCCCTCTCTGGATAACGCTCTCTCTCTCTCTCTCTCTATAACTCTCTCTCTATAACTCCCTCTCTCTGTGTAACTCTCTATATCCCTCTCTCTATATATAAATCCCTGTCTCTTTATAACCCTCTCTCTCGATAACTCTCTCTCTCTCCCTCTCTCAATAAAGCTCTCTCCCCCCTCTCTGGATAACGCTCTCTCTCTCTCTCTCTCTATAACTCTCTCTCTATAACTCCCTCTCTCTGTGTAACTCTCTATATCCCTCTCTCTATATATAAATCCCTGTCTCTTTGTAGCCCTCTCTCTCGATAACTCTCTCTCTCTCCCTCTCTCAATAAAGCGCTCTCCCCCTCTCTGGATAACGCTATCTCTCTCTATATATATAACTCTCTCTCTCTATAACTCCCTCTCTCTGTGTAACTCTCTCTTATATCCCTCTCTCTAAATATAAATCCCTCTCTCTTTGTAACCCTCTCGATAATTCTCTCTCTCCCTCTCTCAATAAAGCTCTCTCCCCCTCTCTGGATAACGCTCTCTCTCTCTCTCTCTATAACTCTCTCTCTATAACTCCCTCTCTCTGTGTAACTCTCTGTATATCCCTCTCTCTATATATAAATCCCTCTCTCTTTGTAACCCTCTCTCTCGATAACTCTCTCTCTCTCCCTCTCTCAATAAAGCGCTCTCCCCCTCTCTGGATAACGCTATCTCTCTCTATATATATAACTCTCTCTCTCTATAACTCCCTCTCTCTGTGTAACTCTCTATATCCCACTCTCTAAATATAAATCCCTCTCTCTTTGTAACCCTCTCGATAATTCTCTCTCTCCCTCTCTCAATAAAGCTCTCTCCCCCTCTCTGGATAACGCTCTCTCTCTCTCTCTCTCTATAACTCTCTCTCTATAACTCCCTCTCTCTGTGTAACTCTCTGTATATCCCTCTCTCTATATATAAATCCCTCTCTCTTTGTAACCCTCTCTCTCGATAACTCTCTCTCTCTCCCTCTCTCAATAAAGCGCTCTCCCCCTCTCTGGATAACGCTATCTCTCTCTATATATATAACTCTCTCTATAACTCCCTCTCTCTGTGTAACTCTCTCTTATATCCCTCTCTCTATATATAAATCCCTCTCTCTTTGTAACCCTCTCTCTATATATAACTCTCTCTCTCCCTCTCTCAATAATGCTCTCTCTCTATAAACCTCTCTCTCTCTCTATAAATCCCTCCCTCTGTAACTCCCTCTCTCTATAAACCTCTCTCTCTCTATAAATCCCTCCCTCTGTAACTCCCTCTCTCTATAACTCCCTCTCTCTATAACTCCCTCTCTCTATAACTCCCTCTCTCTATAACTCCCTCTCTCTATCATTCCCTCTCTCTATAACTCCCTCTCTCTATAACTCCCTCTCTCTATAACTCTATCTCTCTATAACTCCCTCTCTCTATAACTCCCTCTCTCTATAACTCTATCTCTCTCTCTCTATAACTCTCGCTCTCTCTATGGCTCTCTCTATAACTCTTCCTCTCTATATAACTCTCTCTCTCTTTATAATTCCCTCTCTCTCTCTACAACTCTCTCTCACCCTCTATAACTCTCCCTTCCTCTTTAACTCTCTCAGTCTTAACTTCTCTCTCTATGATTCCCTCTCTATTACTCTCTCTCTCTGTAGCCTCTCTCTCTTGATAACTCTTTCTCTCCCTCTCTCTATAACGCTCTCTCCCTCTCTCTATAACGCCCTCTCTCTCTGTAACCCTCTCTCTCTCTTGATAACCCTCTCTCTCGCTCCTCTCTATAAGTTTCTCTCTCCATAAATCTCTCTCGCTATGAATCGCTGATGATTGCACAATGTTCAGCACCATTCGCGGCTCCTCAGATATTGAAGCAGTCCATGTTCAAATGCAGCAAGACCTGGACAATATCCAGGTTTGGGCTGATGAGTGGCAAGTAACATTCACGCCCACACAAGTGTCAGGCAATGACCATCTCCAACAAGAGAGAATCCAACCATCGCCCCTTGATGTTCAATGGCATTACCATCGCTGAATCCCCCCACTATCAACATCCTGGGGGCTACCATTGACCAGAAACTGAACTGGGGACCAGCCATATAAATACTGTGGCTACAAGAGCAGGTCAGAGGCTGGGAATCCTGTGGAGAGTAACCCACATCCTGACTCCCCAAAGCCTGTCCACCATCTACAAGGCACAAGTCAGGAGTGGGATGGGACACTCCCCACTTGCCTGGATGAGTTGCAGCTCCCACAACACTCGAGAAGCTCGACACCGTCCAGGACAAAGCAGCCCCCGCTCGATCGGCACCCCATCCACAAACATTCACTCCCTCCCACCCACCGACGCACAGTAGCAGCAGTGTGTGTGTACCATCTACAAGATGCACTGCAGCAACTCGCCAAGGCTCCTTCGACAGCACCTTCCAAACCCACAACCACTGACATCTAGAAGGACAAGGGCAGCAGACACATGGGGAACACCACCACCTGGAAGGTCCCCTCCAAGTCACTTACCATCCTGACTTGGAAATATATCAGCTGTTCCTTCACTGTCGTTGGGTCAAAATCCTGGAGCTCCCTCCCTGACACCACATGGACTACAATGGTTCAAGAAGGTAGCTCACCACCACTTTCTCAAGGGCAATTAGGGATGGGCAATAAATGCTGGCCCAGCCAGCAAAGCCCACATCTCATAAATGAATAAAAAAAATCTCTCTCTCTCTGTCTCTATAACTCTGTTTCTATAACTCTCTCTCTAAAACCCTCTCTATAAGTCTCTCTCTCTAACTCACTCACTCTCTCTCTCTCTTTACCTATATCTCTCTATAGCTCCCATTCTCTGCAAACCTCTCTCCCTCTCTCTATAATTCTCTCTCTCTTCTCTCTCTACATAACACCCTTTCTCGTTAACTCCCACTCTTTCTCATTACCTCTCTTTCGATAACTCACTCTCTATAACTCTCTCTCTGTAACCCTCTCTCTCTATATAACTCTCTCTCTGTCACTCTCTCTTTATATATAAAAGTCTCTCTCTCTCTCTGTTATCTTCTCTCTCACTATAAATCTCCCTCTCTGTAACCCTCTCTCTCACTATAATTCTCTCTCTCTGTAACCCTCTCTCTCTAACCCTCTTTCTCTCTCTGTCTCTATTAATCTCTTTCTCTCTATATATATAACTCTCTCTCTCTATAACTCTCTTTCTGTAACCCTCTCTCCCCCATAACTCTCTCTGTAACCAGATCACTCTGTAGAGCCCCCTCTCTCCATAACTCTCTCTGTAACCAGATCACTCTGTAGAGCCCCCTCTCTCCATAACTATACATACACTTCTCTCTGTGTAACAATCTCTTTATATATCTCTCTCTCTATAAATACATATATAAATTTCTGAGTAACCCTCTCTTTGTATAAAACTCTCTCTTTCAATAAATATATATATAAATTACTCAGTGTAACCCTCTCTTTGTATATAACTCTCCCTCTATAAATACATATATATTTATATAACTCTCTCTGTGTAACCCTCTCTTTGTATATAACTCTCTCTCTCTTTCAATAAATATATATATAAATCACTCAGTGTAACCCTCTCTTTGTATATAACTCTCTCTCTCTATAGGTATAAATATAACTCTCTCTGTATAACCCTATCTTTGTATATAAGTCTCTCTCTATAAATATGTATATAACTCTCTCTGTATAACCTTCTCTTTGTATATAACTCTCTCCCTCTATAAATATATATAACTCTGTGTAATACTCTCTTTATATATAACTCACTCTCTCTCTATAAATATATATATAACTCCCTCTGTATGACCTTCTCTATGTATATAAATGTCTCTCTTTATAAATATATACATAATTCTCTCTGCATAACACTCTCTTTATATATAACTCTCTCTATCTCAATAAATATATATATATAACTCTCTCTGTATACCCTATTTGTATAGAGCTCTCTCTCTCTATAAGGATAAATATAAATCTCTCCATGCAATCCTCTCTTTGTATATAATTCTCTCTATAATTCAGATATAACTCACTCTGTGTAACCCGGTCTTTATATATAACTCTCTCTCTCTATAAATACATATGTAACTCTCTCTAAGTAACCCTCTCTTTGTATATCACTCTCTCTCTATAAAGATATATATAACTCTCTCTGTGAAACCCTCTCTTCGTATATAACTCTATATATAAATATGTATATAACTCTCTGTGTAATTCTCTCTTTATATATAACTCACACTCTCTATAAATATATATATATAACTCCCTCTGTATGACCCTCTCTATGTATATAAATGCCTCTCTTTATAAATATATACATAATTCTCTCTGTGTAATACTCTCTTTATATATAACTCCCTCTATCTCTATAAATATATATATATATATCTATATATAAAACTCTCTCTGTATACTCTGTTTGTATAGAGCTCTCTCTCTCTCTATAAATATATATATAACTCTCTCTGTGTAACCCACTCTCTGTATATAATTCTCTCTATAAATATAAATATAAATATCTCCATGTAATCCTCTCTTTGTATATAACTCTCTCTCTATAATTCATAAATAACTCACTCTGTGTAACCCTTTTATATATAACATTTTCTCTCTCTATAAATATATATATAACTCCCGCTGTGTAACCCTCCTTATATATAACACTCTCTCTCTATAAACATATATATAACTCTCTCTGTATAACACTCTCTTTATATATAACTCCACTTCTATATAAATATATATATAACTCTCTCTGTATAACCCTCTCTATTAATATAACTCTCTCTCTGTAAATATATATATATAACTCTCTCTGTGTAACCATCTCTTTGTATATAATTCACTCTCTCTATATAAATAAATATATAACTCTCTCAGTATAACCCTCTGTTTGTATATAGCTCTCTCACCCTCTTTAAATATATATAACTTCTCTCTGTGTAATGCTCTCTTTGTATATAAATCTCTCTCTCTATTAATATATACATATAACTCTCCATATAACCTTCTCTTTGTATATAACTCTCTCTGTATATAAATATATATATAATTCTCTCTGTGTAATCCTCTCTTTGTATATAATTCTCTCTCTATAAATATATATATATATCTCCCTGTATAACCCTCCCTTTGCTTATAACTGTCTGTCTCTATGAATATATATAACTCTCTCTGTATAATCCCCTCTTTGTATATAACTCCATCTCTCTCCACAAATATATATATAACTTTCCCTGAGTAACCCTCTGTATTTCTATAACTCTATCTCTCTTTATAATTATATACATAAATCTCTCTGTGTAACCCTCTCTTTGTAAATAAATCTCTCTACAAATATATATATAACTTCACCCCTCCCTCTGGATTCTTACCTTCCCTTGATCTTTTCCCCTCCCTCTGGATTCTTACCTTCTCTTGATCTTTTCCCCTCCCTCTGGATTCTTACCTTCTCTTGATCTTTTCATTGAGAACTGTCGGCGCGACATTAGTCGTCTCAATTTCTCTGCTCCTCTCACCCATTCTAACCTGTCTCTCTCTGAACTTACTGCACTCCATTCTCTCAGGTCCAACCCTGACATTGTCCTCAAACCCGCTGACAAGGGTGGTGCTGTTGTTGTCTGGCGCACTGACCTCTACCTCGCGGAGGCTGAGCGTCAACTCGCAGACACTTCCTCCTACCTCTCCCTGGACCATGACCCCACCACTGAACATCAAGCCATTGTTTCCAGGACTGTCACTGACCTCATCTCCTCTGGGGATCTCCCTCCCACAGCTTCCAACCTGATAGTCGCCCAACCTCGGACGGCCCGCTTCTATCTCCTACCCAAAATCCACAAACAGAACTGTCCCGGTAGACCGATCGTCTCAGCTTGCTCCTGCCCCACAGAACTCATCTCTCGTTATCTTGACTCCCTTCTCTCTCCCCTTGTCCAGTCCCTTCCCACCTACATCCGTGATTCCTCTGACACCTTACGTCACATCAACAATTTCCAGTTCCCTGGCCCCAACCGCTTCCTCTTCACCATGGACGTCCAATCCCTCTACACCTCCATCCCCCACCAGGATGGTCTGAGGGCCCTTAGCTTCTTCCTCGAACAGAGGCCCGAACAATCCCCATCCACCACTACTCTCCTCCGTCTGGCTGAACTTGTTCTCACACTGAACAATTTCTCCTTCAACTCCCCTCACTTCCTCCAAATAAAAGGTGTGGCTATGGGTACCCGCATGGGCCCCAGCTATGCCTGTCTCTTTATGGGGTATGTGGAACATTCCTTGTTGCAGTCCTACTCCGGCCCCCTTCCACAACTTTTTCTCCGGTACATCGATGATTACTTCGGTGCCGCTTCATGCTCTCGTCGGGACTTGGAAAAATTTATTAATTTTGCTTCCAATCTCCACCCCTCCATCATTTTCACGTGGTCCATCTCTGACACTTCCCTTCCCTTCCTTGACCTCTCTGTCTCAATCTCTGGCGATAGACTGTCCACCAATATCCATTACAAACCCACCGACTCCCACAGCTACCTGGACTACAGTTCCTCACACCCCGCTTCCTGTAAGGACTCCATCCCATTCTCCCAGTTCCTTCGCCTCCGTCGCGTCTGTTCCGATGATGTTACCTTCAAAAATAGTTCCTCTGACATGTCCTCCTTCTTCCTTAACCCAGGTTTTCCACCCACGGTCGTTGACAGGGTCCTCAACCGTGTCCGGCCCATCTCCCACGCATCCACTCTCACACCTTCTCCTCCCTCCCAGAAACATGATAGGGTCCCCCTTGTCCTCACTTATCACCCCACCAGCCTCCGCATTCAAAGGATCATCCTCCGCCATTTCCGCCAACTCCAGCATGACGCCACTACCAAACATATCTTCCCTTCACCACCCCCCCTATCAGCATTCCATAGGGATCGTTCACTGGTCCACTCCTCCATCACCCCCTACTCCCCAACCCCCACCTATGGCACCACCCCATGCCCACGCAAAAGATGTAACACCTGCCCCTTCACCTCCTCTCTCCTCACCGCCCAAGGGCCCAAACACTCCTTTCAAGTGAAGCAGCATTTCACTTGCATTTCCCCCAACTTAGTCTACTGCATTCGTTGCTCCCAATGTGGTCTCCTCTACATTGGAGAGACCAAACGTAAACTGGGCGACCGCTTTGCAGAACACCTGCGGTCTGTCCGCAAGAATGATCCAAACCTCCCTGTCGCTTGCCATTTTAACACTCCACCCTGCTCCCTTGCCCACATGTCTGTCCTTGGCTTGCAGCATTGTTCCAGTGAAGCCCAACGCAAACTGGAGGAACAACACCTCATCTTCCGACTAGGCACCTTACAGCCTTCCGGTCTGAATATTAAGTTCAACAACTTTAGGTCTTGACCTCCCTCCTCCATCCCCACCCACCCCCCACCCCCCACCCCCCCCCCCCCCGCCTCTGTTTCTGCCCCCTTTTGTTTTTTTCCAATGAATTATATAGATTTTTCTTTTCCCACCTATTTCCATTATTTTTAAATATTTTAAAATCTTTTATGCTCCCTCCACCCCCACTAGAGCTGTACCTTGAGTGCCCTACCATCCATTCTTAATTAGCACATTCGTTTAGATAATATCACCAACTTCGACACCTATGTGTTCTTTTGTTCTGCTGTCTGTGACATCTTTTGCTGATCTGCTTCTATCACTGCTTTTACCTACAACCACACCACCCCCCTCCACTTCTCTCCCCCCACCCAACCCCAGCTCCCCCCACCACCTTAAACCAGCTTATATTTCAACCCTTCCTTGGATTCACCTAGTTCTGTCGAAGGGTCATGAGGACTCGAAACGTCAACTCTTTTCTTCTCCGCCGATGCTGCCAGACCTGCTGAGTTTTTCCAGGTCATTCTGTTTTTGTTTTATATATAACTCTCTCTGTGTAACCCTCTCTTTATATATAACTCTTGCTCTCTCTCTCTCGATAAATATACATATACCTCTGTCTGTATAACCCTCACTTTGTATATAACTCTCTCTCTCTATAAATACCTCTGAGTATAACACTCTCTTTATATATAACTCTATCTCTATAAATATATATATATACAACTCTCTCTGTATAACCCTCTGTATTAGTATAACTCTCTCTCTGTAAATATATATATATATATATATATATATATATAACACTCACTGTGTAACCATTTCTTTGTATATAATTCACTCTCGATATAAATAAATAAATAACTCTCTCTGTATAACTCTCTGTATACAGCTCTCTCTCCCTCTTTAAATATATATATAACTTCTCTCTGTTTAATGCTTTCTTTGTATATAAATCTCTCTCTCTATAAATATATACATATGACTCTCTGTATAACCTTCTCTTTGTATATAACTCTCCCTCTATATAAATATATAATTCTCTCTGTATAACCCTCCCTTTGCTTATAACTGTCTCTCTCTATGAATATATATATATAAAACTCTCTCTGTATAACCCCCTCTTTGTATATAACTCCATCTCTCTCTACAAATATATATATAACTCTCTCTGTGTAACCCTCTCTATTTCTATAACTCTCTCTCTTTATAAATATGTATATAACTCTCCCTCTGTAACCCTCTCTTTGTATATAAATCTCTCCCTCTCTATAAATATATATAACTCTCAGTGTAACCCTCTCTTTATATATAACTCTCTCCCTATAAACATATATATAACACTCTCTCTGTATAACCCTCTCTTTGTATATAACTCTCGCTCTCTCTGTGTAACCCTCTCTTTGAATATAACTTTCTCTCAATAAATATACATATACCTCTGTCTGTATAACCCTATCTTTGTATATAATTCTCTCTCTATAAATATATATATAACTCTCTCTTTGTAACACTCTCTTTGTATATAACTCTCTCTCTCTATTAATATCTATATAACTCTCTCTGTGTAACCCTCTCTTTATATATCTCTCTATAAATATATGACTCTCTGTGCAACCCTCTCTTTGTATATAACTCTCTCTCTCCCTCTATAAATATATATTTAACTCTCTCTGTGTTACACTCTCTTTGTATATCTCTCTCTGTAAATATATATAATTCTCTCTATATAGCCCTCTCTTTGTATATAACACTCTCTCTCTATAAATATATATATAACTCTGTAAAGCACTCTCTTTGTATATAACTCCCTCTCTCTATAAATATATACATATAACTATCTCTGTGTAACCCTCACTTTGTAAATACCTCCCTCTCTCTATAAATATGTATATAAATCTCTCTGTATAACCCTCTCTTTATATATAACTCTCTCTCTATAAATATATATAAAACTCTCTCTCTCTGTATCCCTCTCTTTGTATATAACTCTCTCTCTATAAATATATATATATAACTCTCTCTGTGTAACCCTCTCTTTGTATATACCTCTCTCTCTATAAATATGTATATAAATCTCTCTGTATACCCTCTCTTTATATATAACTCCCTCACTATAAATATATATAAAACTCTCTCTGTGTGTAACCCTCTCTTTGTATATAACTCTCTCTCTCTATAAATATCTATATAACTCTCTCTGTTGCAACCCTCTCTTTGTATATCTCTCCTTAAATATATGATTCTCTCTGTGTAACCCTCTCTTTGTTTATAACTCTCTCTCTATAAATATATATATAACCCGCTGTGTGTAACACTCTTTGTATATAACTCTCTCTCTCTCTATTAATATCTATATGATTCCCTCTGTGTATCCCTCTCTTTGTATATAACTCTCTCTCTCTCTCTATAAATATATTTATAACTCTCTCTGTGTAAACCTCTCTTTATATATCTCTCTCTATAAATATATATAACTCTCTGTGTAAGCCTCTCTTTGTATATAATTCTCGCTCTCCCTCTATAAATATATATAAAGCTCTCTCTGTAAAGCACTCCCTTTGTACATAATTCTCTCTCTCTATAAATATATATAAAACTCTCTCTGTGTAACACTCTCTTTGTATATAACTGTCTCACTATAGATATATATATATAACTCTCTGTAAAACTCTCTCTTTGCATATGACTCTCTCTCTATAAATATATATAACACTCTCTGTGTGTAACCTGCTCATTGTATATATCTCTCTCTCTATAAATATATATAATCCTCTCTTGTATATAATTCCATTTCTCTCTATAAATATATATAAAACTCTCTCTGTGTAACACTCTCTTTGTATATAACTCTCTCTCTATAAATATGTATATAACTCTCTCTGTAAAACTCTCTCTTTGTATATGACTCTCTCTCTATAAATATATATAAAACTCTCTCTGTGTAACCTTCTCATTGTATATATCTCTCTCTCTATAAATACATATAATCCTCTCTTTGTATATAACTCCATTTCTCTCTATAAATATATATAAAACTCTTTGGGTAAACTTCTCATTGTATATATCTCTCTCTCTATAAATATATATAACCCTCTATTTGTATATAACTCTCTCTCTCTGTGTAACACTCTCTTCGTATATAACTCTTTCTATAAATACATATAACTCTCTTCGTATATAACTCCCTCTCTCTATAAATATATATATAACTCTCTCTGTGTGACCCTCTCTTTGTATATACCTCTCTCTCTCTATAAATATATATAACTCTCTGTGTATAAATCTCTCCTTGTGTATAACTCTCTCTCTATAAATATATATATAACTCTTTGTGTAAAGCACTCTCTTTGTATATAACTGTCTCTCTATAAATATATATATAACTGTCTCTGTAAAACTCTCTCTTTGTATATGACTCTGTCTATCAATATATATAAAACTCTCTCTGTGTAACCTTCTCATTGTATATAAACCTCTCTCTATAAATATATATATAACTCTCATTGTAAAACGCTCTCTTTGTATATAACTCTCTCTCTATAAATATATATAACTCTTATCTGTATAACCCACTCTTTGTATATACCTCTCTCTCTCTATAAATATATATAACTCTCTGTGTATAAATCTCTCCTTGTGTATAACTCTCTTTCTATAAATATATATATAACTCTCTCTGTATAACCCTCTCTTTGTATATAACTGTCTCTCTATAAATATATATATAACTGTCTCTGTAAAACTCTCTCTTTGTATATGACTCTCTCTCTATAAATATATATAAAACTCTCTCTGTGTAACCTTCCCATTGTTTATAAACCTCTCTCTATAAATATATGTATAACTCTCATTGTAAAACGCTCTCTTTGTATATAACTCTCTCTCTATAAATATATATAACTCTATCTGTATAACCCTCTCTTTGTATATACCTCGCTCTCTCTATAAATATGTATATAAATCTCTCTGTATAACCCTCTCTTTATATATAACTCTCTCTCTATAAATATATATATAACTCTCTCTGTAAAACACTCTCTTTATATATAATATTCTCTCTATATTAATATATATAACTCTCTCTGTATAACCCTCTCTTTGTATATAACTGTCTCTCTATAGATATGTATATAACTCCCACTGTAAAACTCTCTCTTTGTATGACTCTCTCTTTATAAATATATATAAAACTCTCTCTGTGATACCTTCTCATTGTGTATATCTCTCTCTCTATAAATATATATAATCCTCTCTTTGTGTATAACTCTCTCTCTCTCTATAAATATATATAAAACTCTCTCTGTGTAACACTCTCTTTGTATATAACTCTCTATAAATATATATATAACTCTCTCTGTAAAACTCTCTCTTTGTATATGACTCTCTCTCTATACATATATATAAAACTCTCTCTGTGTAACACTCTCTTTGTATATAACTCTCTCTCTATAAATATATATAACTCTCTCTGTATAACCCTCTCTTCGTATATACCTCTCTCTCTCTATAAATATATATATAACTCTCAGTGTATAAACCTCTCTTTGTATATAACTCTCTCTCTATAAATATATATTTAACTCTTTCTGTAAAACACTCTCTTTGTATATAACTCTCTCTCTATAAATATATATAAAACTATCTCTGTGTAACCTTCTCATTGTATTAACTCTCTCTCTATAAATATATATATAACTCTCATTGTAAAACGCTCTCTTTGTATATAACTCTCTATAAATATATATATAACTCTATCTGTATAACCCTTTCTGTATATACCTCTCTCTCTATATAAATATGTATATAAATCTCTCTGTATAACCCTCTCTTTATATATAACTCTCTCTCTATAAATATATAGAAAACTCTCTCTCTCTGTGTATCCCTCTCTTTGTATATAACTCTCTCTCTCTCTATTAATGTCTATATAACTCTCTCTGTGTAACCCTCTCTTTGTATATAACTCTATCTCCCTCTATAAATATATTTATAACTCTCTCTGTGTAAACCTCTCTTTGTATATCTCTCTCTATAAATATATATAACTCTCTGTGTAAGCCTCTCGTTGTATATAATTCTCGCTATCCTTCTATAAATATATATAAAGCTCTCTCTGTAAAGCATTCTCTTTGTACATAATTCTCTCTCTCTGTAAATATATATATAACTCTCTCTGTATAACCCTCTCTTTATACATAACTGTCTCTCTGTAAATATATATACAACTGTCTCTGTAAAACTCTCTTTGTATATGACTCTCTCTCTATCAATATATATAAAACTCTCTCTGTGTAACCTTCTCATTGTATATAAACCTCTCTCTATAAATATATATATAACTTTCATTGTAAAACGCTCTTTTTGTATATAACTCTCTCTCTATAAACATATATAACTCTATCTGTATAACCCTCTCTTTGTATATACCTCGCTCTCTCTATAAATATGTATATTAATCTCTCTGTATAACCCTCTCTTTATATATAATTCTCTCTCTATAAATATATATATAACTCTCTCTGTATAACCCTCTCTTTGTATATAACTGTCTCTCTATAGATATATATATAACTCCCACTGTAAAACTCTCTCTTTGTATATGACTCTCTCTCTATAAATATATATAAAACTCTCTCTGTGATACCTTCTCATTGTATATATCTCTCTCTATAAATATATATAATCCTCTCTTTGTATATAACTCTCTCTCTCTCTATAAATATATATAAAACTCTCTCTGTGTAACACTCTCTTTGTATATAACTCTCTATAAATATATATATAACTCTCCCTGTAAAACTCTCTCTTTGTATATAACTCTCTCTCTATAAATATATATAAAACTCTCTCTGTGATACCTTCTCATTGTATATATCTCTCTCTATAAATATATATAATCCTCTCTTTGTATATAACTCTCTCTCTCTCTATAAATATATATAAAACTCTCTCTGTGTAACACTCTCTTTGTATATAACTCTCTATAAATATATATATAACTCTCCCTGTAAAACTCTCTCTTTGTATATGACTCTCTCTCTATAAATATATATAAAACTCTCTGTGTAACCTTCTCATTGTATATATCTCTCTCTCTATAAATATATATAACCCTCTATTTGTATATAACTCTCTCTCACTCTATAAATATATATAAAACTCTCTCTGTGTAACACTCTCTTTGTATATAACTCTCTCTGTATAACCCTCTCTTCGTATATAACTCCCTCTCTCTATAAATATATATATAACTCTCTCTGTGTAACCCTCTCTTTGTATATACCTCTCTCTCTCTATAAATATATATATAACTCTCAGTGTATAAATCTCTCTGTGTATATAACTCTCTCTCTATAAATATATATAAAACTCTCTCTGTGTAACCTTCTCATTGTATTAACACTATCTCTATAAATATATATATATAACTCTCATTGTAAACGCTCTCTTTGTATATAACTCTCTATAAATATATATATAACCCGCTCTTTGTATATAACTCTATCTCTCTCTATAAATATATATATAACTCTCTCTGTGTAACCCTCTCTTTGTTTATAACTATCTCTCTCTCAAAGAACAAAGAACAAAGAAAAGTACAGCACAGGAACAGGCCCTTCGGCCCTCCAAGCCTGCGCCGATCATATTGCCCGTCAACTAAAACATGTTGCACTTCTGGGGTCCGTATCCCCTCTATTCCCATCCTATTCATGTATTTGTCAAGCTGCCTCGTAAACACCACTATCGTACCTGCTTCCACCACCTCCTCTGGAAGCGAATTCCAGACACTCACTACCCTCTGTGTAAAAAACTAGCCTTGCACATCTCCTCTATAGTTTTCTCCTCTCACCTTAAACCTATGTCCCCTAGTAATTGACTCTTCCACCCTGGGAAAAAGCTTCTGACTATCTACTCTGTCCATGCCACTTATAATTTTGTAAACTTCTATCAAGTCGCACATCAATCTCCATCACTCTAGTGAGAACAATCCTAGTTTCTCCAACATCTCCTCATAGCTAATAACCTCCAGACCAGGCAGCATCCTGCTAAACCTCCTCTGCACCCTCTCCAACCCCTCCATATCCTTCTGGTAATGTGGCGACCAGAATTGCACGCGATATTCCAAGTGTGGCCTAACCAAGGTTCGATACAGCTGCAGCATGACTTCCCAGCTTTTATACTCAATACCCCTGCCAATGAAGGCAAGCATGGCATATGCCTTCCTGACTACATTATCCACCTGCGTTGCTACTTTCAGTGACCTGTGGAGCTGTACACCCAGATCCCTCTGCCCGTCGATGCACTTAAGGGTTCTGCCATTTACTGTATAATTCCTGCCTGTATTAGACCTTCCAAAATGCATTACCTCGCACTTGTCGGGATTAAACTCCATCTGCCATTTCTCCACCCAAGTCTCCAACCGATCTATATCCTGTTGTATCCTTTGAGAAACCTCTTCACTATCTGCAGCTCCTCCAACCTTGGTGTCGTCTGCAAACTTACTCATTAGCCCAGTTACATTTTCCTTCAAATCATTTATGTATACTACAAATAGCAAAGGTCCCAGCACTGATCCCTGCGGAACACCACTAGTCACAGCTCTCCATTCAGAAAAGCACCCTTACCACTGCTACTCTCTGTCTTCTATGACCAAGCCAATTCTGTATCCATCCTGCCAGCTTATCTCTGATCTTGTGCGACTTTACCTTCTGTACCAGTCTGCCATGAGAGAACTTGTCAAAGGCCTTACTGAAATCCATGTAGATAACATCCACTGCCCTTCCATCATCGATCATCTTTGTCACTTCCTCGAAAAGCTCGATCAAGTTAGTGAGACACGACCTCCCCTTCACAAAACCATGCTGCCTCTCACTAATACGCCCATTTGCTTCCAAATGGTAGCAAATCCTGTCACGAAGCATCTTCTCCAATAATTTCCCTACCACTGACGTAAGTCTCACCGGCCTGTAATTTCCTGGATTATCCCTGCTACCCTTCGTAAACAGTGGAACAACATTGGCCATTCTCCAGTCCTCTGGGACCTCACCATAGCCAGTGAGGATACAAAGATTTCTGTCAAGGCCCCAGCAATCTCCTCCCTCGCCTCCCTCAGTATTCCTGGGGTAGATCTGGGGTAGATCCCATCTGGCCCTGGGGACTTATCCACCTTAATATTCTTCAAGACGCCTAACACCTCCTCTTTTTTGATCCCAACATGATCCAGGCTATCTACACACTCTTCCCGAGACAAATCGACCGCTGAGTCCTTCTGTTTGGTGAATACTGATGAGAAGTATTCATTCAGTATTTCCCCCATTTCTTCTGGCTCCACACACAGATTCCCACCTCTGCCCCTGAGTGGGCCTACCCTTTCCCTGGCTATACTCTTGCCCTTTACATATGTATAAAAGGCCTTGGGATTTTCCTTAATCCTGGTTGCCAGTGACTATTCATGACCCCTTTTAGCCCTCCTGACTCCTTACTTAAGTTTCTTCCTACTTTCTTTGTAGTCTCCATGGGCTTCATCTGTTCCCAGCCTTCTAGCCCTTACGAACGCTTCGCTTTTCTTTTTCACTAATCTCACAATATCCTTCGTTATCCAAGGTTCCTGAAACTTGCCATACTTATCCTTCATCCTAGCAGGAACATGCCGGTCCTGAATTCTTTTCAACTGACGTTTGAAAGCCTCTCCACATGTCAGTTGTTGATTTGCCCTCAAACATTCGCCTCCAGTCTAGATTCCTCAGTTCCTGCCTAATATTGTAATAATTATCCTTCCCCCAATTAAGCACCTTAACTCGAGGACTCCTGTTATCCTGATCCACCAGTACCTTGAAACTTACTGAATTATGGTCACTTTTCCCAAAATGCTCCCCTACTGAAACTTCGACCAGCTGGCCGGGTTCATTCCCTAATACCAGGTCCAGTATTGCCCATTCCCTAGTTGGACTATCTACATATTGTCTCAGGAAGCCCTCCTGGATGCACCTTACAAATTCTGCACCATTCAAACCCCTATCACTAATTGATTCCAAGTCGATATAGGGAAAGTTAAAATCACCCACCACAACAACCCTATTGCTCTTATATCTTTCCAAAAGCTGCCTAAATAACTGTTCCTCAATCTCCTGCCAGCAATTGGGAGGCCTATAGTAAACCTCCAACATTGTGACTGTACCCTTCCTATTCCGGAGCTCTACCCATATTGCCTCACTGCATGAACCCACCGAGGTGTCCTCCTGTCGTACAGCTGTGATATTCCCCTTAACCAGCGGTGCAACCCCCCCACCTCTTCTACATCCCTCTCTATCCTGCCTGAAACATCAAAATCCTGGAACGTTTATCTGCTAATCTCGTTCATCCTTCAACCAAGTCGCTATAATAGCAATAACATCATAGTCCCAAGTACTAATCCAAACTCTAAGCTCATCTGCCTTGCCTTTTATACTTCCCGCTTTGCTCTCTTTATAAATATAAATATATACCTCTCTCTGTGTAACCCTCTCTTTCTACATAACTCTATCTCTATAAATATATATATACCTCTCTCTGTATAACCCACTCTTTGAATATAACTCTTTCTCCTTTTAAATATATATATATAAATCACTCTGTGTAACATTCTGCTTATATATAAATCTCTCTCTATAAATACATAATTAACTCTCTCTAATTAACCCTCTCTTTGTACATAACTCTCTCTCTCTCTCTCTATAAATATATGTATATAACTCTCTGCATTATCCTCTCTTTGTATATAACTCTCATTGTCTCTCTATAAATATAACTCTCCCTGTGTAACCCCCTCTTTGTATATAACTTTCTGTCTCTCTATAAACATATATATAAATCTCTCTTTGTATGTAACTCTCTCTCTAACTATAAATAGACATATAACTCTCTCTGTATAACACTCTCTTTGTATATATATCTCTCTTTATAAATATATTTATGACTCTCTCCGTGTAACCCTCTCTTTGTATATAACTCTCTGCCTCTCTATATATATATAACTCTCTCTGTGTAAACCTCTCTTTGTACATAACACTCTCTCTTTCTTTATAAATATATATATTCCTCTGTGTAACCCTCTCTTTCTATATTACTCTCTTTCTATAAATATATATATAACTCTCTCTGTCTTACCCTCTCTTTATATATAATTCTCTCTCTATATATAAATATATATATCACAGTCTCTATATAAACCTCTCTTTGTATATAACTCCCTCTCTCTATAAATATATATATTACTCTCTCTGCGTAACCCTCTCTTTGGACATCTCTCTCTCTCTATCAATATGTATATATATATATACATAAAACTCCCTCTCTCTCTCTGTGTATACCTATCTTTGTATATAACTCCCTCTCTCTTTAAATATTTATATAACTCTCTCTCTCTGTTTAACCCTCTCTTTTTATATAACTCTCTCTCTCTATAAATATGTATATAACTCTCTCTTTCTTATCCTCTCTTTGTATATGACTCTCTCTCTCTATAAATAATTATATAACTCTCTCTCTGTTTAACCCTCTCTTTGTATATAACTCTCTCTCTATAAATATATATATAACTCTCTCTGTGTAACCCTCTCTTTGTATATAACTCTCTCTCTATAAATATATATAAAACTCTCTGTGTAACCCTCTCTTTCTATATTACTCTCTTTCTATAAATATATATATAACTCTCTCTGTCTTACCCTCTCTTTATATATAATTCTCTCTCTATATATAAATATATATATATCACAGTCTCTATGTAAACCTCTCTTTGTATATAACTCCCTCTCTCTATAAATATATATATTACTCTCTCTGCGTAACCCTCTCTTTGGACATCTCTCTCTCTCTCTATCGATATATATATATAATTAAAACTCCCTCTCTCTCTCTGTGTATACCTCTCTTTGTACATAACTCCCTTTCTCTATAAATATTTATATAACTCTCTCTCTGTTTAACCCTCTCTTTTTATATAACTCTCTCTCTCTATAAATATATATATAACTCTCTCTTTCTTATCCTCTCTTTGTATATGACTCTCTCTCTATAAATATTTATATAACTCTCTCTGTTTAACCCTCTCTTTGTATATAACTCTCTCTATAAATATATATATAACTCTCTCTGTCTTATCCTCTCTTTGTATATAACTCTCTATATATAAATATTTATATAACTCTCTCTCTGTTTAACCCTCTCTTTGTATATACCTCTCTCTCTCTCTCTCTCTCTATATATATATATATATATATAAAACTCTTTCTGTATATCACTCTCTTTGTATATAACTCTCTCTCTCTATAAACATATATTTAACTCTCTCTGTGTAACCCTCTTCGTATATAACTCGCTCTCTCTCTCTGTAAATATATATAAAACTCTCTCTGTGTAACCCTCATTTTGTACGTAACTATTTCTCACTCTATCAATATATTTATAACTCTCTGTATAACCCTCTATATATAACTCTATAAAAATATTTGCAACTCTCTCTGTATAGCCTTCTCTTTATATATCTCTCTCTCTATAACTATATATATCATTCTCTCTGTATAACCCTCTTATATAACGCTCTCTCTTTATAAATATATATATAACTCTCTCTGTATATCACTCTCTTTGTATATAACTCTTTCTTTAAATATATATATAAAACACTCTGTATGACCCTCTCTTTGTGTATAACACTCCCTCCCTATAAACATATGTATAACTCTCTCTGTGCAACCCCCCTCTATGTATATAACTCTCTTTCTATAAATATATAACTTGCTCTTGTCCTCTCTCTGCCTATTAATCTGTCACTTCACTTTCTATCTTTAACTCCCTCGGGACATAGGAGCAACAGGAGGCCACTCAGCCTGCCAGATGTGTCCCCAGTTTGTTATGACCACTCCATGGGTGATGTCTCCCAAGTTGTTCACTTTCTCGAGGTGAGATGGGGGATAAACCGCCTCCCCACATTGTTACTCAATTCAAAAATCCACTATTTGGCTTCCATGGGATTGTGAACTCGGATCCCCCCCCCCCCCCCTCCCCCAGGTTTGCTAGCCCCAGCAACCATACCACTACGCTATCGCCTCCCCGATGCGACTACTATATCCCCCCCATGAAGGGTCATGAGGACTCGGGACATCAATTGCGTTCTCTCTTCCACCGATGCTACCAGACCTGCTGAGTTTTCCCAGGTATTTCTGTTTCTGTTTTATGCTTTTATTTCTCAACCTCCTTTAACAGGAGCCTTCTGAAAGCCCAAGGCCTGAACTTCCACCTGCCCTCCCCCTCCACCCCCCACCCCCCACCCCGGAGACGGGAAGCGCGCACCAGACCCGCCGGCGATCGGCCTCTGAACACAATCTCACGCCGGCCCGCTCGGTCGGTCAATCAGCGGGAAGGGCGGGCGGGTTGGGGGGGGGGTATCGGCTGGGGGCTTCTGGGCGGGACAGTGAGCTGCCTCTGGGAGCGGGCAAACCCAGGCAGATTAAACAGCCAGGGTCCAGTGCACCAGGGTCTGTGTCTGAGATCAAAGACAAAGGGCGATCGGTCCCCAGGCCTTCACTTGCTGCTATCATAACGTAAAAGCAAAGAACTGGGTGGGGATGCTGCAAATCCCGAACAAAAACAGAAATACATAGCAAAACTCAGCAGGTCTGGCAGCATCGGCGGAGGAGAGCACAGCTGGCGTTTCGAGTCCTCATGACCCTTCAACAGAACTAAGTAAAAATAGGAAAGGGGGTGAAATATAAGCTGGTTTAAGGGGGGGGGGGGGGGGGGGAGGGTAGAGCTGGATAGAGGGCCAGTGATAGGTGGAGATAACCAAAAGATGTCACAGACAAAAGGACAAAGAGGTGTTGAAGGTGGTGATATTATCTAAGGAATGTGCGAATTAAGAGTAGAAAGCAGGACGAGACAAGTGGTTATGATACTGGGCTTGTAACCCCAAGATCAAGAGTTCAAATCTCACAATGGCAAAACAATGTAACTTTATCTGAAACAGATGGAAACGGGTTTGTACTCAAAAGAGTTACAAATCAGATAGTTCCATTGCTTGACTTTAAAAAAGGGCTTGGCCTAAATAGCCAAGTGGTTATGGTACTGGGTTTGTAACCCCAAGATCAAGAGTTCAAATCTCACTAATGGTAAACTATGAAACAATGTAACTTCATCTGAAAACAGATGGAAACGGGTTTGTACTCGAAAGAGTATCAAGAGTTCAAGTCTCACAATGGCAAACCATGAAACAATGTACAGATAGCCCTAGTGGGGGTGGGGGGGTGAAGGAATCAAAAAAGGTTAAAAGGTAGAGATAAACAATGGGTGGAAATACATTTAAAAATAATGGAAATAGGTGGGAGAAGAAAAATCTATATAAATTATTGGAAAAAACAAAAGGAAGGGGAAAGAAACAGAAGGGGGGTGGGGATGGAGGAGAGAGTTCATGATCTAAAATTGTTGAATTCAATATTCAGACCGGAAGGCTGTAAGGTGCCTAGTCAGAAGATGAGGTGCTGTTCCTCCAGTTTGCGTTGGGCTTCACTGGAACAATGCAGTAAGCCAAGGACAGACATGTGGGCAAGAGAGAAGGGTGGTGTGTTAAAATGGCAAGCGACAGGGAGGTTTGGGTCATTCTTGCGGACAGACCGCAGGTGTTCTGCAAAGCGGTCGCCCAGTTTACGTTTGGTCTCTCCAATGTAGAGGAGACCACATTGGGAGCAACGAATGCAGTAGACTAAGTTGGGGGAAATGCAAGTGAAATGCTGCTTCACTTGAAAGGAGTGTTTGGGCCCTTGGACGGTGAGGAGAGAGGAAGTAAAGGGGCAGGTGTTGCACCTTGTGCAGTTGCATGGGAAGGTGCCTTGGGAGGGGATTGAGGTGTAGGGAGTGATGGAGGAGTGGACCAGGGTGTCCCGGAGGGAGCGATCCCTGTGAAATGCCGCCGGGGGGGTGAAGGGAAGATGTGTTTGGTGGTGGCATCATGCTGGAGTTGGAGGAAATGGCGGAGGATGATCCTTTGAATGCGGAGGCTGGTGGGGTGATAAGTGAGGACAAGGGGGACCCTATCATGTTTCTGGGAGGGAGGAGAAGGCGTGAGGGCGGATGCGCGGGAGATGGGCCGGACACGGTTGAGGGCCCTGTCAACTACTGTGGGTGGAAAACCTGGGTTAAGGAAGAAGGAGGACATGTCAGAGGAACTGTTTTTGAAGGTAGCATCATCGGAACAGATGCGACGAAGGCGAAGGAACTGGGAGAATGGGATGGAGTCCTTACAGGAAGCGGGGTGTGAGGAGCTGTAGTCGAGGTAGCTGTGGGAGTCGGTAGGCTTGTAATGGATATTGGTGGACAATCTATCACCAGAAATTGAGACAGAGAGGTCAAGGAAGGGAAGGGAAGTGTCAGAGATGGACCACATGAAAATGATGGAGGGGTGGAAATTGGAAGCAAAATTAATAAATTTTTCCAAGTCCCGACGAGAGCATGAAGCGGCACCGAAGTAATCATCGATGTACCGGAGAAAGAGTTGTGGAAGGGGGCCGGAGTAGGACTGCAACAAGGAATGTTCCACATACCCCATAAAGAGACAGGCATAGCTGGGGCCCATGCGGGTACCCATAGCCACACCTTTTATTTGGAGGAAGTGAGAGGAGTTGAAGGAGAAATTGTTCAGTGTGAGAACAAGTTCAGCCAGACGGAGGAGAGTGGTGGTGGATGGGGATTGTTCGGGCCTCTGTTCGAGGAAGAAGCTAAGGGCCCTCAGACCATCCTGGTGGGGGATGGAGGTGTAGAGGGATTGGACGTCCATGGTGAAGAGGAAGCGGTAGGGGGCCAGGGAACTGTCCGGCCCCCTTCCACAACTCTTTCTCCAGTACATCGATGATTACTTCGGTGCCGCTTCATGCTCTCGTCGGGACTTGGAAAAATTTATTAATTTTGCTTCCAATCTCTACCCCTCCATCATTTTCACGTGGTCCATCTTTGACACTTCCCTTCCCTTCCTTGACCTCTCTGTCTCAATCTCTGGTGATAGACTGTCCACCAATATCCATTACAAACCTACCGACTCCCACAGCTACCTCGACTACAGCTCCTCACACCCTGCCTCCTGTAAGGACTCCATCCCATTCTCCCAGTTCCTTCGCCTTCGTCGCATCTGTTCCGATGATGCTACCTTCAAAAACAGTTCCTCTGACATGTCCTCCTTCTTCCTTAACCCAGGTTTTCCACCCACGGTCGTTGACAGGGCCCTCAACCGTGTCCGGCCCATCTCCCGCGCATCCGCCCTCACGCCTTCTCCTCCCTCCCAGAAACATGCTAGGGTCCCCCTTGTCCTCACTTATCACCCCACCAGCCTCCGCATTCAAAGGATCATCCTCCGCCATTTCCGCCAACTCCAGCATGATGCCACTACCAAACACATCTTCCCTTCACCCCCACTGTCGGCATTCCGTAGGGATCGTTCCCTCCGGGACACCCTGGTCCACTCCTCCATCACCCCCTACTCCCCAACCCCCACCTATGGCACCACCCCATGCCCACGCAAAAGATGTAACACCTGCCCCTTCACTTCCTCTCTCCTCACCGTCCAAGGGCCCAAACATTCCTTTCAAGTGAAGCAGCATTTCACTTGCACTTCCCCCAACTTAGTCTACTGCATTCGTTGCTCCCACTGCGGTCTCCTCTACATTGGAGAGACCAAACGTAAACTGGGCGACCGCTTTGCAGAACACCTGCGGTCTGTCCGCAAGAATGACCCAAACCTCCCTGTCGCTTGCCATTTTAACACTCCACCCTGCTCTCTTGCCCACATGTCTGTCCTTGGCTTGCTGCATTGTTCCAGTGAAGCCCAACGCAAACTGGAGGAACAACACCTCATCTTCCGACTAGGCACTTTACAGCCTTCCGGACTGAATATTGAATTCAACAACTTTAGGTCTTGACCTCCCTCCTCCATCCCCACCCCCTTTCTGTTTCTTCCCCCTTCCTTTTGTTTTTTCCAATAAATTATATAGATTTTTCTTTTTCCACCTATTTCCATTATTTTTAAATATCTTTAAATCTTTTATGCTCCCTCCACCCCCACTAGAGCTGTACCTTGAGTGCCCTACCATCCATTCTTAATTAGCACATTCGTTTAGATAATATCACCAACTTCGACACCTATGTGTTCTTTTGTTCTGCTGTCTGTGACATCTTTTGATGATCTGCTTCTATCACTGCTTTTACCTTCAACCACAGCACCCCCTCCACTTCTCTCCCCCCACCCAACCACCCCCTCCCCCCCAACCACCACCCTTAAACCAGCTTATATTTCAACCCTTCCTGGGATTCACCTAGTTCTGTCGAAGGGTCATGAGGACTCGAAACCTCAACTCTTTTCTTCTCCGCCGATGCTGCCAGACCTGCTGAGTTTTTCCAGGTAATTCTGTTTTTGTTTTGGATTTCCAGCATCCGCAGTTTTTTGTTTTTGTTTTTACCTCTAGTTGATGTGACGTAAGGTGTCAGAGGAATCACGGATGTAGGTGGGAAGGGACTGGACAAGGGGAGAGGGAAAGGAGTCAAGATCACGAGGAATGAGTTCCGTGGGGCAGGAACAGGCTGACATGATCGGTCTGCTGGGACAGTCCTGTTTGTGGATTTTGGGTAGGAGATAGAAGCGGGCCGTCCGAGGTTGGGAGACTATCAGGTTGGAAACTGTGAAAGAAAGATCTCCAGAGGAGATGAGGTCAGTGACAGTCCTGGAAACAATGGCTTGATGTTCAGTGGTGGGGTCATGGTCCAGGGAGAGGTAGGAGGAAGTGTCTGCGAGTTGACGCTCAGCCTCCGCGAGGTAGAGGTCAGTGCGCCAGACAACAACAGCACCACCCTTGTCAGCGGGTTTGATGACAATGTCAGGGTTGGACCTGAGAGAATGGAGTGCAGTAAGTTCAGAGAGAGACAGGTTAGAATGGGTGAGAGGAGCAGAGAAATTGAGACGGCTAATGTCGCGCCGACAGTTCTCAATGAAAAGATCAAGAGAAGGTAAGAATCCAGAGGGATTCAGAGTACCCGCATGGGCCTGTCTCTTTTTGGGATATGTGGAACATTCCTTGTTCTAGTCCAACTCCAGCCCCCTCCCACAACTTTTTCTCCGGTACATCGATGATTACTTCGGTGCCGCTTCATGCTCTCGTCGGGACCTGGAAAAATTTATTAATTTTGCTTCCAATCTCCACCCCTCCATCATTTTCACATGCTCCATCTCTGACACTTCCCTTCCCTTCCTAGACCTCGCTGTCTCAATCTCTGGTGATAGACTGTCCACCAATATCCATTACAAACCCACCGACTCCCACAGCTACCTCGACTACAGCTCCTCACACCCCCGCTTCCTGTTAGGACTCCATCCCATTCTCTCAGTTCCTTCACCTCCATCGCATCTGTTCCGATGATGCTATTTTCAAAAACAGTTCCTCTGACATGTCCACCTTCTTCCTTAACCGAGGTTTTCCACCCACGGTCGTTGACAGGGCCCTCAACCGTGTCCGGCCCATCTCCCGCGCATCCGCCCTCACGCCTTCTCCTCCCTCCCAGAAACATGATAGGGTCCCCCTTGTCCTCACTTATCACCCCACCAGCCTCCGCATTCAAAGGATCATCCTCCGCCATTTCCGCCAACTCCAGCATGATGCCACCACCAAACACATCTTGCCTTCACCCCTCTGGCAGCATTTCTCAGGGATCATTCCCTCTATGACACCTGGTCCACTCCTCCATCACCCCCTACTCCTCAACCCCCAACTATGGCACCTTCCCATGCAACTGCAGAAGATGTAACACCTGCCCCTTCACTTCCTCTCTTCTCACCGTCCAAGGGCCCAAACACTCCTTTCAAGTGAAGCAGCATTTCACTGCATTTCCCTCAACTTAGTCTACTGTATTCGCTGCTCCCAATGTGGTTTCCTCTAAATTGGAGAGACCAAATGCAGACTGGGTGACCGCTTTGCAGAACATCTTCGATCTGTCTGCAAGCATTACCCAGACCTTCCTGTCACTTGCCATTTTAACACTCCACCCTGCACTCTTGCCCACATGTCTGTCCTTGGCTTGCTGCATTGTTCCAGTGAAGCCCAACGCAAACTGGAGGAACAACACCTCATCTTCCGACTAGGCACTTTACAGCCTTCCGGACTGAATATTGAATTCAACAATTTTAGATCATGAACTCTCTCCTCTATCCCCACCCCCTTTCCGTTTCTTCCCCCTCTTTGTTTTTTCCAATAATTTATATAGATTTTTCTTTTCCCACCTACTTCCATTATTTTTAAATGTATTTCCACCCATTGTTTTATCTCTACCTTTTAGCCTGTTCCGATTCGTCCACCCCATCCCAACCCCACTAGGGCTATCTGTACCTTGCTTGTCCTGCTTTCTACTGTTTATTAGCACATTCCTTAGATAATATCATCACCTTCAACACCTCTTTGTCCTTTTGTCTGTGACATCTTTTGGTTATCTCCACCTATTACTGGCTTCTTGTCCCAACAACGCCCCCAACCCCTTAAACCAGCTTATATTTCACCCCTTTCCTATTTTTACCTTGTTCTGTTGAAGGGTCATGAGGACACTACGTCCCCTTTATTGATTCTGTGAGTAATACCCTTGAAAAAAACTGACAGCTTTGTGGAGCGCGATTCCCCATTCACAAATCCGTGTCCAGTCAGATCCTGATTATCCAAGTGTCCATTTATCACATCCTTTATAATACATTCCAGCATTTTCCCTGCTACTGATGTCAAGGTTAACAGGTCTGTAGTTCCCTGTTTTCTCTCTCCCTCCCTTCTTAATTAGTGGGGTGACATTTGCTATCTTCCAATCTTCAGGAACCATTCCAGGATCTATAGAATTTTGGAAGATGATCATCAATGCATCCACTATCTCTGGAGCCATCTCTAAGTATATATAACACATATTCTTCTCTCTCTCTGTAAGTCTCTCTATAATTCTGCCTCTCTCTCTATAACTCTCTCAATATATAACTCTCTCTCTCTATAATTCCCTTAAGCTTTCTCTATGCACACAATATATATAACTATATATATAACTCTAACTTTCTATAACTCTCTCTACATATGACTCTCTCTCTAATTCTCTTTACCTTTCTCTCTCTATACATATATAACTCCCTCTATAGTACATCTCTAACTTTCTCCTTAACTTTCTATATAACTTTCTCTCTATAACTCTCTCTCTATATTTATATATAAAAACTCTAACTTTCTCTCTAACTATATATATATAAAACTCTAGCATTCTCTCTATAACGCTCTCTCTATATAAATTTAAAAAACTTTTTAGCTTTCTCTCTATAACTCTCTCTTTATATATAACGCTAACTCCCTCTCTCTCCCTCTCTATTTTATATCTCACTTCCTCTTTATGTAACTGTCTCTCTCTCTCTCTCTATAATTCTCTCCCTGTTTACCAGTCCGCCCTGCACCTCAAGAGGAGATGAGTTTTGCGGCTGCCCTTTTCTTAACCTGGTAACTTGTATTAAAAAAGATATGGTGTGAATCAATGTGTCTCCTATCCCTGAAATATCCAAATTCAACACTTTTCCAAATAGGATTTGACCGTCAGAAATGTCCACCTTTACAAAGCAGGAACTGACTCGTGGCCCCCGCCCCCCTGATTAATTCAGGAAGTCGGGTGTGAAAGTTCCATTCCCTTGTTGCTTTGTGTCTCAGGGTTCTAATTCATTGTTACATTGTAGCCTCGGGGTTCTATTCCATTGATACATTGTGTCTCGGGATTCTTTTCCATTGTTACATTTGTGTGTTCGAGTTCCAAGCACCGGGGGACTCTCCTGATGAAAGGCGGAGGTGGGATGGAAGAGGACACCGAACAAGAGTGAGTTTCAACTCCTGCCCCAGTCCACCTCCCCGGCTGCTTTCCCAATCCCCAATCCACCCGGGAGTAGCAGGCAACTTCCGTCTCGGCCCCTTCCCTCGCCCTGTCGATTTCATGTCAGTGGCCTGTCAGATGTGTCCTTTTCATGTCAATAACCTGTCAGGTTTGTGTCCTTTTCATGTCACTGGCCTGTCAGATTCATGTCCATTTAATGTTGATTTCCTGTCAGATTCATGTCCATTTCATGTCAATGGCCTGTCAGATTCATGTCCATTTCCTGTAATTTTCATAAGAACATTAAGAGCATAAGAACTAGGAGAGGAGTAGCTAATTCAGCCCTTCGAGCCTGCCCCACCATTCAATACGATCATGGCTGATCTCATTTCGGCCTCAACTCCAATTTCCTGCCCTCTCCCTATAACCTTTCAACCCCTTACTAATTAAAAATCTGTCTATCTCCTCCTTAAATTTATTCATCGTCCCGGCATCCACTGCTCTCTGAGGTAGTGAATTCCACAGATTCACGACCCTTTGAGAAAAGTAATTCCTCCTCATCTCTGATTTAAATCTACCGCCCCTTAGCCTAAAACTATGGCCTCTCGTTCTAGAATGCCTCACAAGGGGGAAACATCTGCTCCACCTCTACTTTGTGTCTATCCCCTTTAGCATCTTATATACCTCAATTAGATCTCCTCTCATCCTTCTAAACTTTACCGAGTACAGGCCTAAACTGCTCAATCTCGCCTCATAAGACAAGCCCTGCATCTCTGGAATTAATCTAGTGAACCTCCTCTGAACCGCCTCCAATGCAGCTACATCCTTCCTCAAGTAAGGGGCCCAAAACTGTGCACAGTTCTCCAGCTGCGGTCTCACCGATGCCTTATACATTTGCAACAACACTTCCCTATTTTTATACTCGATTCCTTTAGCAATAAATGTCCACTTCATGTCTAAGCCTTGTCACTTTCCCATTGGGTTTTTATTACATTTTATTTCTGGCTTTGTGCTGATTTCTTCTTGAAGTGTCGGTTTGTGGGCTAATTCTTTGAGGTTGTTACCCTGTTCAGTTTCTGTTCCTCTCTCTCTCTTTCACTTCCTCCTTGGCTGTTTTAATTGTATGTGGGCATGGAAGTTGGGTTTTTTTTTTATATAACTATGTCTGAGGCCCTGTTTGTAGAGACGTTTGGAGAAGCAGAGAAGTTTCTGGAAAGTTCCAGACAGCCTTGGCAACTAGTCAATCTGTCCCAAAGGAGCTGCAATTGTGTTAGTGTGTCCAATTTGTCTAATCCATTTCCCCACCATCAAGACACTGACACCTATCACCGAAGGTGCATGTGTGAGGCCAGGCTGCTGATCAGCATGAGGGGGCATCAGTTAACTCTGATGCTGTCCTGGTTTAACTTTCCAGCAGTGTATTGATGAGCAGCAATTCCTGATGGATTTCTCTGATAGTGAATGTTGAAGGGGCTGGAGGAGGTTACAGAGATAGGGAGTGCTGTAGGGACTGGAGGAGGTTATAGAGATGGGGAGGTTTGTAGGGAATGAAGGAGGTTACAGGTATAGGGAGGGGTGTGGGGGGCTGGAGGAGGTTACGGAGATAGGGAGGATTGTAGGAGCTGGAGGAGGTTACAGAAATAGGAGGGTTGTAGGCACTGGAGGAGGTTAAAGAGATCGGGAGGGTTGTAGGGACTGGAGGAGGTTACAGACATAGGGAGGGTTGTAGGGACTGAAGGAGGTTACAGAGATAGGGAGGGGTGTAGGGGGCTGCAGGAGGTTACAGAAATAGGGAGGGTTGAAGGGGCTGGAGGAGGTTACAGAGATAGGGAGGGTTGAAGGGGCTGGAGGAGGTTACAGAGATAGGGAGGGGTGTAGGGGCTGGAGGAGGTTACAGAGATAGTGAGGGTTGAAGGGTTGGAGGAGGTAACAGAGATAGGGAGGGGTGTAGGGGCTGGAGGAGGTTACAGAGATAGTGAGGGTTGAAGGGTTGGAGGAGGTAACAGAGAGAGGGAGGGGTGTAGGGGCTGGAGGAGGTTACACAGATAGTGAGGATTGTAGGGACTGGAGGGGGTTACAGAGATGGGGAGGGTTGTAGGACTGGAGGGGGTTACAGAGATGGGGAGGGTCGTAGGGACTGGAGGAGGTTACAGATATAGGGAGGGTGTAGGGACTGGAGGAGGTTACAGAGATAGGGAAGGTGGTGGAGTAGGAGCAGGTTACATGGATAGGAGAGTTGTAGGTGTTGGAGGGGGTTACAGAGATAGGGAGGGTTGTAGGGACTGGAGGAGGTTACAGATATAGGGAGGGGTGTAGGGACTGGAGGAGGTTACAGAGATAGGGAAGGTGGTGGAGTAGGAGCAGGTTACATGGATAGGGAGAGTTGTAGGTGTTGGAGGGGGTTACAGAGATAGGGAGGGTTGTAGGGACTGGATAAGCTTATAGAGATAGGGTTGTAGGGGCTGGAGGAGGTTACAGGGAAAGGGAGGGTTGGGGGAGGTTACAGAGATAGGGAGGGTTGAAGGGGCTGGAGGAGGTTACAGAGATAGGGAGGGATGTAGGGACTGGAGGAGGTTATACAGATAGTGAGGATTGTAGGGACTGGAGGGGGTTACAGAGATGGGGAGGGTTGTAGGGACTGGAGGGTGTTACAGAGATGGGGAGGGTCGTAGGGACTGGAGGAGGTTACAGAGATAGGGAGGGGTGTAGGGACTGGAGGAGGTTACAGAGATAGGGAAGGTGGTGGAGTAGGAGCAGGTTACATGGATAGGGAGAGTTGTAGGTGTTGGAGGGGGTTACAGAGATAGGGAGGGTTGTAGGGACTGGATAGCTTATAGAGATAGGGTTGTAGGGGCTGGAGGAGGTTACAGGGATAGGGAGGGTTGGGACTGGAGGAGATTACAGAGATAGGGATGCTTGTTGGAGGCTGGAGGAGGGCACAGAGATAGGGATGCTTGTAGGATGCTGGAGGAGGTTACAGAGATAGGGATGCTTGTAGGAGGCTGGAGGAAGTTACAGAGATAGGGAGGATTGTAGGGGGTTGGAGGAGGTTCCAGAGATAGCAATGGGTGAAGGGGCTGGAGGAGGTTACAGGGATAGGGCGGGTTGTAGGGACTGGATAAGCTTACAGAGATAGGGTTGTAGGGGCTGGAGGAGGTTACAGGGATAGGGAGGATTGTAGGAGCCGAGGAGGTTCCAGAGATAGCGAGGGGTGTAGGGACTGGAGGAGGTTACAGAGATAGGGAGGGATGTAGGGGCTGGAGGTGGTTACAGAGATAGGGATGGGTGTAGGGGCTGGAGGAGGTTACAGAGATAGGGTGGGCTGTAGGGACTGAGAAGTTTACAGCGATAGGGAGGGTTGTAGGGGAATGGAGGAGGTTACAGAGATAGGGAGGGTTGGATGGGGTTACAGAGATAGGGAGGGTTGTAGGGACTAGAGGAGGTTACAGGGATAGGGAGGGGTGTAGGCACTGGACGAGGTTACAGGGATAGGGAGGGGTGTAGGGGCTGGAGGAGGTTACAGAGATAGGGAGGGTTGAAGGGGCTGGAGGAGGTTATAGAGATAGGGAGGGTTGAAGGGGCTGGAGGAGGTAACAGACATAGGGAGTGCTGTAGGGACTGGAGGAGGTTATAGAGATGGGGAGGTTTGTAGGGACTGAAGGAGGTTACAGGTATAGGGAGGGGTGTGGGGGGCTGGAGGAGGTTACGGAGATAGGGAGGGTTGTAGGCACTGGAGGAGGTTACAGAGATAGGGAGGGTTGTAGGGGCTGGAGGAGGTTACAGAGATAGGGTTGTAGGAGCTGGAGGAGTTACAGAGATAGGGAGGGTTGTAGGCACTGGAGGAGGGTACAAGGATAGGGAGGGTATCTCCCTCTGTTCCCCCTCCCTTTCTCCCATGCTGCCCTCAGTCTCAGATCTCTGGC
>JANJGN010000243.1:0-12500 GCA_026770705.1 Isurus oxyrinchus
CATCCAGACCCTGGGATGAGTGACCCCTGCCCGCTGGCCCTTGCATTGAACACCCAATAGTCCCTGTTGAGCCAGTTGATCTGAATTAAGGTGGCAGCAAAGAGAAAAGCAGCCAGGATTCCCTCCCGAAGTGTACAGTGGCCAGTATTGGTAACATAGGACAATTCCGACTCCCCTACATTGGACTGCAGCAGTTCAAGATGGCGGCTCACTAGCGCCTCCTCAAGGGCACTTAGGGATGGGCAACGCCTGCTAGCCAGCGTCCCCTCAATGAATTAAAAGCTATATACTATAACATGCGTACAGTACCTGCTCCTCCATACTGTTGCATACGCACAGCACCAACTCCCAGGATTAAGTCAACGTCCCCGTGAATAAAATATTAACGGCCCCCCCCCCCCCCCGGCATAATCTTCCAAAGGAGGGGGAGCCCAGAACTGCTCAAAGCAACTCCAGGGGCGAGACGTTCTGGCCACTGCACCCCCCCCCCCCCGTCACTGGCATCGTTCAGTCCCGCCGAAAGTCGATGGACTTCTGATTGGGCTGCCCATCACCCTCGGCGGGTCCCAGTCCAGGGTGCGGCCTAGCCGGAGCTCTGTGCAGCTGAAGCCTGACTCCTACCCCCTCGTGTCCCAGTCCTCCGGATATAAAGGCCAGCGTCCCACAGGCCTCTTTTTGACCGTTCTCCGAAGCTGTCCCGTGACATTTTAAGGATCCGTGTACCTGGACACGCCCTCCCCTCAAATCTCTTCGGGACCTCCACTGTTTCTGGCTTTTCACCATTTCGACAGCCCTACCCCCACCCCCCCGTTCTATTCTTGCTCGGTCCAAAGTGGATGACCTCCCATTGAAATCCATCTGTCACAGTTTTGCCCATTCACTGTCGGTGGGGGGGGGGGTTCCTTTCTTGCCAGTAGTAGGAATTGCAGCTGGAGAGATAGGGAACATTTGGCCAAAAGTCAATTGACTGAATTGCACAGTAATTTTATGCTTCCATCTGCCCCCTGCGCACGACGCCTCCTCTCTTTGTGCCGTGGACAATTTTGGATCTGTGACTCTCTATCCCGTCATCCAAGTTGTTAATAAAGGCGGTGAATTGTTGAGGCCCCAACGCAGATCCTTGCGGGACACCACAAGTCGCACCCTGACAATGAGAGTACCTGCCCATGATCCCTCCTTACTGTCTCCTGTCGCTCAGCCAATCCCTGAACCAGGGCAAGAATTCGCCTTCAGTTCCATGAGCTTTCACTTTAACTAACCATCTCTCATGAGGGACTGTACCCATGCTTCCTTGCAGTCCGTATAAATCACATCCAAACTCACCAGGGCTCCTTCGACAGCACCTTCCAAACCCATGACCTCTACCACCTAGAAGGACAAGGGCAGCAGACACATGGGGAACACCACCACCTGCAAGTTCCCCTCCGAGCCACTCACCATCCTGACTTGGAAATATATCGGCCGTTCCTTCACTGTCGCTGGGTCAAAATCCTGGAACTCCCTCTCTAACGGCACTGTAGGTGTACCTACACCACAGGGACTGCAGCGGCTCAAGAAGGCGGCTCACCCCCCCCACCTTCTCAAGGGGCAATTGGGGATGGGCAATGAGTGCTGGGCCCAGCCAGCGACACCCACACCCTGTAAACAGATCGGAAGAGAAAAATTCGCCCGTACACTACTTCAAGCGGATTCGTCAGGAATAACCTGACCTTTACAAATCAGCGCTGGACTCTATGACCAGCCGAATTAGCTCAGGCTGTTCACTCAGCCTACCCTTCAATAACCTGATAACACAAATTATGATTGTGACGTCTCCAATGTTCGCTCCAATTTCCTTTAATTCCTGGGATGGAAATCATCTGGCCCTGGGGACTTGACTGTAGCGAGTGCCACTTTTTTCTCCTCAACTTTAACTTAACATTATGTTAACTTTCTTGGGCCCCTGTCCCTAATTAGTTTCCTTGAGATGTCTAACATGGTATCCTCTTCCTTGCCCTGCAGTTGCCGACTGGAAGTTATTATGCAGCGTGTCCGCCATTTAGCAACTCCCCGTATTCCGTAATATCTTCAGCGCTAACGTCCCTTTTTTTTTAATGATGTTTGACCCGCCAAGCTCGCCTGACACCCAAGCACGTGGAGTTTATCGCCAGTGCTCACCGCGAGTGGGAACCCTGAAACTGAGCAAAACAGACCCTGGCAGAGCCAAACAGAGCCTATCAGAGCCTGGCAGAGCCAAACAGAGCCAATCAGAGCCTGGCAGAGCCAAACAGAGCCAATCAGAGCCTGGCAGAGCCAAACAGAGCCAATCAGAGCCTGGCAGAGCCAAACAGAGCCAATCAGAGCCTGGCAGAGCTAAATAGAGGCAAGCAGGGCTAATCAGAGCCAAACAGAGGAAAACAGAGCCTGGCAGAGGTAAACAGAGCCAATCAGAGCCTGGCAGAGCTAAATAGAGGCAAGCAGGGCCAATCAGAGCCAAACAGAACCAATCATAGCCAAACAGAGGCAATCAGAGCCTGGCAGAGCTAAATAGAGGCAAGCAGGGCCAATCAGAGCCAAACAGAACCAATCATAGCCAAACAGAGGCAAACAGAGACTGGCAGAGCCAAACAGAGCCAATCAGAGCCTGGCAGAGCTAAATAGAGGCAAGCAGGGCCAATCAGAGCCAAACAGAGCCTGGCAGATCCAAGCAGGGCCAATCAGAGCCAAACAGAACCTATCATAGCCAAACAGAGGCAAACAGAGCCTGGCAGAGCCAAGCAGAGCCTGGCAGAGCTTGGGAACCCTGCCTGATTTCCCCCCACCCCTCCTCTGACCCACGGACGCTGATCCCTGTCACAGCTCCCCGTCCCCACCCCGAGCTCACTCAGTGCGGACCCGGGACTCAATCAGGGACCCGTCAGGGTCAGGGACCCGCTCCCTCGCCCCCCCCACTAACCCCCCCCCCCCACCTCCGTTCGTTGCTCAGACCAGCAGCAAATCATCGGCTCGAATCCGATTGCCGCGAGGCCACAGTCTGCGATGACGGGGTGCTGACCACACAGGGCGAGGCCGTGCTTCTCATCGGGTCTGTGCTGCCTCTCCGCAAGGGTGACTCAGCCAAATCCACCGCACACTCTCTCGCCGCAAACGTGCTCCCTTCAAAAGCCTGGGGGGAAAAAAAACCCAGAAAAAAATACTTGGTAGTTCAACACTATGTATTTATTAACTACGAGTAACTATACACATAGGTACAGTAAAGGTCCAAACTCCGAGCTGCCTCCATGCTTGTTTCTACACACGGCTCTGTCTAGCACGACCTTGACCCCTTAAGTGAGGGTCACATGTTCTCTTACATCACTGCGTGGGCGGTGCAGTGTACTCCAGCCCCACCTTAACCCTTTGCGCGCCAGACCCTTATACTCCAGGGCACAGGCCGTAAATGCCGGCCCAGCCGGTGAAGCCCACGTCCCGTGAATGAATTAACCAGTAAAAACAGCCCCAGCGCCACCTCACTCTTCACCATAATTAAGTGAGTGGGCAAGGAGGGGGGCAGGTGGAGTGTAAAAGTTACGCAGGGAATAAAAGCCAATTTGGCGGGAAGGGTTATCTCCGTCAGGAACGTCACGCAGCCTGGGGGTCCTGTATGAAGTACCGAAGGTTAACGTGTAGACACAGCAGGCAGTTAGGAAGGTAAATAACGTGTGTGGCAAGGGGGCTGGAGTACGAGGGTAAGGGAGCTTTGCTACAGATGCACGGGGCATTGGTGAGGGTGTGCCTGGAACGCTGCGCCCCGTTTTGCCTCCTCGTTTAGGGAAGGGTCTCATTTTTTTTTTGAGGGTCACAAGTAAGGGATTGCTTCTCGGGATAAGATTGTAATCCCACGGGGAGAGACCGAGCTGAATGGAGGTTGGAAGAATGAGGGGTGACCTCATTGACATGTGTAAAACTCTTCAGAGGGTTTGACAGGGTCCAGGATGGAGGTCGAGGATGGGGGGTGCGATGATGGGGGTCAAGGATGGGGGACGAGGATGAGGGGGCGATGATGGGGGTCGATGCTGGGGGGGCGATGATGGGGGGTCGATTATTGGGGGGTTGATGATGGGGGGATGATGATGGGGGGCAATGATGTGGGTCGAGGATGGGGGGTCGATGATGGGGGGCTGATGATGGGGGGCAATGATGTGGGTCGAGGATGGGGGGGTCGATGATGGGGGGCTGATGATGGGGGGCAATGATGTGGGTCGAGGATGGGGGGTCGATGATGGGGGGCTGATGATGGGGGGCAATGATGTGGGTCGAGGATGGGGGGTCGATGATGATGGGTCGATGCTGGGCGTTGATGCTGGGGGGCGATGATGGGTGGCGATGATGGGGAGCAAGGATGGGGGTTGAGGATGGGGGGTCGATGATGATGGGTCGATGCTGGGGGTCGATGCTGGGGGGCGATGATTGGTGGCGATGATGGGGGGGTCGATGATGATGGGTCGATGCTGGGGGTCGATGCTGGGGGGCGATGATGGGTGGCGATGATGGGGGGGTGATGATGGGGAGCAAGGATGGGGGTCGAGGATGGGGGGTTGATGATGGGGGGCTGATGATGGGGGGCGATGATGGGTGGCGATGATGGGGGGTCGATGATGGTGGGTCCATGCTGGGGGTCGATGCTGGGGGGCGATGATGGGTGGCGATGATGGGGGGGTGATGATGGGGGGTCGATGCTGGGGGTCGATGCTGGGGGGCGATGATGGGTGGCGATGATGGGGGGGTGATGATAGGGAGCAAGGATGGGGGTTGAGGATGGGGGGTCGATGATGATGGGTCGATGCTGGGGGGTGATGATGGGTGGCGATCATGGGGGCGATGATGGTGGGTCGATTATGGGGGTCAATGATGGGGGTCAATGATGGGGTCGATGTTGGAGTGTCGATGCTGGGGGGCGATGATGGGGGGTCGATGATGGGGGGCGATGATGGGGGTCAATGATGGGGTCGATGATGGAGTGTCGATGCTGGGGGGCGATGATGGGGGGTCGATGATGGGGGGCGATGATGGGTGGCGATGATGGGGGCGATGATGGTGGGTCGATTATGGGGGTCAATGATGGGGGTCAATGATGGGGGGTCAATGATGGGGTCGATGATGGAGGGTCGATGCTGGGGGTCGATGCTGGGGGGCGATGATGGGGGATCGATGATGGGGGGTCAATTATGGGGGGCAGTGACGGGGGTCAAGGATGGGGGGTTGATGATGATGGGTGGCGATGCTGGAGGTCGATGCTGGGGGGCGATGATGGGTGGCGATGCTGGGAGGCTATGATGGGGGGCGATGCTGGGGGGGCGATGATGGGGGGGGGGTGATGATGGGGAGCAATGATGGGGGTCGGTGCTGGGGGTCAATGATGGTGTCGGTGCTGGGGGTCGATGATGGGGGTTCGATGATGGGGGGTTGATTATGGGAGTGAATGATGGGGTCGATGATGGGGGTCGATGATGGGGGTCGGTGCAGGGGTTCGATGATGGGGGTCGGTGCAGGGGGTCGATGATGGGGTCAATGATGGGGGGTAAATGATGGGGTCGATGATGGAGGGTCGATGATGGGGGTCGGTGTGGGGGTTCGATGATGGGGGTCAGTGCTGGGGACCGATGATGGGGGTTGGTGCGGGTGTTTGATGATGGGGGTCAGTGCTGGGTGTTCGATGATGGGGGCGATGATGGGGGGCGATGATGGGGGGTTGATGATGGGGGTCGATGCTGGGGATCGATGATAGGGGACGATGATGGGGTCAATGATGGGGGAGCGTTGTTGGGTGTCAATGATGGGTGGGTCGATGATGGGGGTCGATGCTGGTGTTCGATGATGGGGGAGCGATGATGGGGGTTAAGGATGGGGGTCGATGCTGGGGGTCGATGCTGGTGTTCGATGATGGGGGAGCGATGATGGGGGTTGAGGATGGGGGTCGATGCTGGGGGTCGATGATGGTGGTCGATGCTGGTGTTCGATGATGGGGGAGCGATGCTGGGGGTTGAGGATGGGGGTCGATGATGTGGAGCGATGATGTGGAGTGATGATGAGCATAATGATGGGGGTAGATGTTTCCACCCCACCCCACACCGCCTGCGCTGCCGCCCCCATCAGAGACTCTGGAACTAGGGTGGGGAGGTCACATTCTCAGGATGAGGTGTTGGCCATTTTGGGACTGAGGTTAGGAGAATCTCCTTCACTCGGAGCGCTGTGAATCTTTGAGTTCTCTGCCCCCAGGGAGCAGTGGCGGCTCAGCCGCTGAGTCCGTCCAGGACTCAGATCGATGGGTGTTTGTTTTAAGACCCTGAGGGATGCGAGGGGACGAGGCGGGGGAGGTGGGGTTCCGATAGATGATCAGCCGCGGTCCTATCTGAACGGCAGAGCCGGCTGGAGTGAGCGGGAAGGCCCAATCCTGCGCCGCTTTCTAACGTCCACCACCCCCCGGACCCCCACGTTGTTGACATGGGTCCCCCTCAGCCTGTGGTAGCCTGTTCTTGCCCAAGGAAGCTGCACTGAGTGGTGACACCATGGTGCCAGTCACAGACCGCAGCACCCGCACGTGCCCAGCGTATTTATAATGAGCCGGAACTCCCGATAGGATATTCGCAGGCGGAACAGACATAATAACCTTCTCTGTCACAAAAAGAATAAAGTCACATTGTGGATCATTCAAAACCTCAGATCTAATCAAGCTGTTTCCCTCATCTAATAATCTTTGACTCCCAGCATGTAACACACTGATTCTCATTTAATATTGGCTCCTATCTGAAGAATGCTTAACCACTGCTTCCTGGGCACCTACCAAGAGAGAATGGGACCAGCGCTCCTTTCAGACGGGAAGGGAGCTCTCCGAGTAGCGTGTCCCCCACACAAGGTGCAATTTTATTCCAGAGGCAGGAAGTTCTTGCGTTTCTGTAGCACCTACCCCCACCGCACCGCCCCCCCAACCACCTCAGGGCACCCCGGAAAGCCTCCCGGCCCGCTAGGCTGCTTTTTGAAGGGTGGTCCCTGTTGTAATGTAAGGGAATGTGGGAGCCAATTTGCGCGCAGCAAGCTCCCACACACACAGCAGCACCTTCATTGCCCGGTCTAGCGACGTTGGTTGACGGAAAAATATTGGCCCCAGGACACCAGAGGGAAATCCACCCCCTCCCCCCCCCTCAACCCAACCTCCACCCTGGTCCCGCACCCACCCCCGCTCCCCTTCCAATTGTGCCCGTGGGATCTTTTTACTTGCACATGAGGGGGCAGGTGGAGGCCTCGGGTTAACATCTCATCTGAAAGATGGCACCTTCAGCAGTGCAGCAACCCCTCAGTACTGACCCTCTGACAGTGCAGCACTCCCTCAGTACTGACCCTCCGACAGTGCAGCACTCCCTCAGTACTGACCCTCTGACGGTGCAGCACTCCCTCAGTACTGCATAGCAAGCATTGGCCTGGGTGATGAAGCTCAGATCTGTGGAGCGGAGCTCGAACACACCACTTTCTGCTTCAGAGTCGAGAGAGAGAGATTGAGAGATAGGGAGAGGGAGAGAGAGAGAGATTGAGAGATAGGGAGAGGGAGAGAGAGAGAGATTGAGAGATAGGGAGAGGGAGAGAGAGAGAGATTGAGAGATAGGGAGAGGGAGAGAGAGAGAGATTGAGAGATAGGGAGAGGGAGAGAGAGAGAGATTGAGAGATAGGGAGAGGGAGAGAGAGAGAGATTGAGAGATAGGGAGAGGGAGAGAGAGAGAGATTGAGAGATAGGGAGAGGGAGAGAGAGGGAGATTGAGAGATAGGGAGAGGGAGAGAGAGAGAGATTGAGAGATAGGGAGAGGGAGAGAGAGAGAGATTGAGAGATAGGGAGAGGGAGAGAGAGAGAGATTGAGAGATAGGGAGAGGGAGAGAGAGAGAGATTGAGAGATAGGGAGAGGGAGAGAGAGAGAGATTGAGAGATAGGGAGAGGGAGAGAGAGAGAGATTGAGAGATAGGGAGAGGGAGAGAGAGAGATTGAGAGATAGGGAGAGGGAGAGAGAGGGAGATTGAGAGATAGGGAGAGGGAGAGAGAGAGAGATTGAGAGATAGGGAGAGGGAGAGAGAGAGAGATTGAGAGATAGGGAGAGGGAGAGAGAGAGAGATTGAGAGATAGGGAGAGGGAGAGAGAGAGAGATTGAGAGATAGGGAGAGGGAGAGAGAGAGAGATTGAGAGATAGGGAGAGGGAGAGAGAGAGATTGAGAGATAGGGAGAGGGAGAGAGAGAGAGAGATACCCGCTGATTTGTGTCACACTTCACTGTGTCCCCATCACATTCTAGAGCTTTTCACCCACAGTTAATTGTAACTTCGGTGTAGTCGTGGTATTTTTGGGCAAATTTTGCCACCATCTTGCACACAGCAACTCCTCACAAAGAAACTGATAACCTGCACGTCAAATTAATCCCCTTTTAGTGATGTTGGTTGAGAGATAAATATCGGGCCCCAGGGCACCGGGCAGAACTCTCGCCCCCACCACCTCCTCTTCTAATAGTGGCCCCCCTCCCTCCCTCCCCCCACCGAGAGGGCCTCAGATTAACACCGAATCCCTCAGAATGAATGACAGCGACTGGCCGTTTCGACAAGCCTGGTATGGCCTTGCGTATGGAAGGTTAAGGGGAGATCTCATCGAGGCATTTGAATCAAGGGGAGGGTAAATCTGGAACTCTCTCCTCCTCAAACAGGTGTCGAGGCTGGGGCCCAGCTCAAAATATCAAAGTGGAGATGGGTAGATTTTTGGCAGGCAAGTGGATTAAGGGTTAGGGACCCTGACACTCAGGGTCAGTGCTGAGGGAGTGCTGCACTGTCGGAGGGTCAGTACTGAGGGAGTGCTGCACTGTCGGAGGGTCAGTACTGAGGGAGTGCTGCACTGTCGGAGGGTCAGTACTGAGGGAGTGCTGCACTGTCGGAGGGTCAGTACTGAGGGAGCGCTGCACTGTCAGAGGGTCAGTAATGAGGGAGTTCTGCACTGTCGGAGGGTCAGTACTGAGGGAGTGCTGCACTGTCGGAGGGTCAGTACTGAGGGAGTGCTGCACCGTCGGAGGGTCAGTACTGAGGGAGTGCTGCACTGTCGGAGGGTCAGTACTGAGGGAGTGCTGCACTGTCGGAGGGTCAGTACTGAGGGAGTGCTGCACTGTCGGAGGGTCAGTACTGAGGGAGTACCGCACTGTCGGAGGGTCAGTACTGAGGGAGAGCTGCACTGTCAGAGGGTCAGTACTGAGGGAGTGCTGCACTGTTGGAGTGTCAGTACTGAGGGAGTGCTGCTCTCTCAGGGGGTCAGTACTGAGGGAGTGCTGCACTGTCAGAGAATCAGTACTGAGGGAGTGCTGCACTGTTGGAGGGTCAGTATTAAGGGAGCACTGCATTCTCGGACTCTCAGTACTGAGGGAGCGCTGCAGTCCCTGTGGTGTAGGTACACCCACCGTGCTGTTAGGGAGGGAGTTCCAGGATTTTGACCCAGCGACAGTGAAGGAACGGCCGATATATTTCCAAGTCAGGATGGTGAGTAGTTTGGAGGGGAACTTGCAGGTGGTGGTGTTCCCCATGTGTCTGCTGCCCTTGTCCTTCTAGATGGTAGCAGTCGAAGAAGCCTTGGTGAATTCCTGCTCTGATGGAATGACAGAATGGGCTGGATGGGATGAATGGCCTCCTTGAGATCCTTCGCAACCCACTGTAATGTGGTTGTCTGCCTTGAGGCTCCAATTCTGCCACCATTCTGGAACCATCTGAATGTAGAGCTGAGGGCGCATTGTGATCCCTCAGCCCACCCACAGGAGGCGGTGCATACAAGAGGCTTGACCTACCTCAGACACGGCACCTATCACAGCACACACCTGCCCAGCCTGCCATCATTGCCCCCCACCTTCCATAAACCTCACTCCACCCTCCCCCCTGCAGCCCCATACCCTAACTCACACCAAGTCCAGCACACCCAGCGCTCGCTGACCTGCAGTCTGACAAAGCCTCATTTTATAATCCCTTGTTTTTTAAACCCCTCCGCCCTCTCCCTATCTCTCCAATCATCTCCAGCCCCACTTCCCTCCGAGATCTCCGCACTTCTCCAATTCCTGCCTCTTGAGCATCCCCCCCGATTTTGAGAAGTCCACCATTGGGCGGCCATGCCTTCAGCTGCCTTGGGGGGGGGTGGGGGGGGGGCTAAGCTCTGGAATTCCCTCCCTAAACCTCTCCGCCTCTCTAACCTCTCTTCTCCTTTAAGATGCTCCTTCAAACTGACCCCTTTGACCGAGCATTTGGTCGCCTGTCTGAATATCTCATTACGTGGCTCGTTCACCTGATAACGCTCTTGTCAAGTGCCTTTTGGATGCCTTACTAGAGGTGCTATATAAATGCAAGCTGTAGTTACTATTTAATAATGGAGGGTACACAGCTGGAGCAGCCCTGTCATCAGGCAAGGTGCATTCTGAAGCAAAGATATAAAGCTGTCAGGATCATCTTCATCTCCGTGCTCAATTCAAAAATTTATAAGCAGGGATGCCAAGGAAATCACAATGAATTATAGCCCCAAAAAAGCATTGCAACCTTTCTCACATCAAAGCTGGAGGCAATTTAGATAGCAGGAACATCAAACATCAAACAGCAATCCCAATTCCAGCACCTGATCTATGTGCTGCATCGAGAGAGTGTTTGTGTGTGTGTCAGTGTGTGTGTGTCAATGTGTGTGTGTCAGTGTGTGTATGTCAGTGTGTGTGTGTGTGTCAGTGTGTGTGTGTGTGTCAGTGTGTGTGTGTGTCAGTGTGTGTGTGTCAGTGTGTGTGTCAGTGTGTGTGTGTGTGTGTGTGTGTGTGTGTCAGTGTGTGTGTGTCAGTGTGTGTGTGTCTGTGTGTCAGTGTGTGTGTGTCAGTGTGTGTATGTCAGTGTGTGTGTGTGTGTCTGTGTGTCAGTGTGTGTGTGTGTGTGTCTGTGTGTCAGTATATGTGTGTCTGTGTGTCAGTGTGTGTGTGTCAGTGTGTGTGTGCGTCAGTGTGTGTGTGTCTGTGTGTCAGTGTGTGTGTGTCTGTGTGTGTGTCTGTGTGTCAGTGTGTGTGTGTGTGTGTGCGCGTGTGTCTGTGTGTGTGTGTGTGTGTGTGTGTGTGTGTGTGTCAGTTTGTATACAGAATGTGTGGGTGAGCGAGAGTATGTATGTGTGCAGTGTGTGTGCATGGAGTCTGTGTGTGTGCATGTGTCAGTTTGTGTAGAGTGTGCGTGTGTGTGAGTGAGAGTATGTGTGTGTGCAAAGTGTGTGTGTGCACAGAGTGTGTGTGTGTGTGTGTCATTTTGTATACAGAATGTGTGTGTGAGTGCAAGTATGTATATGTACAGTGTGTGTGTGCACGGAGTGTGTGTGTGTGCGCGTGTGTCAGTTTGTGTACAGATCGTGTGTGTGTGAGCGAGAGTATGTGTGTGTGTGTGCACAGAGTATGTCTGTGCACAGAGTGTGTGTGTGTGTGTGTGTGTGAGCGAGTGTCTGTGTGAGCAGGAGTATTTGTTTGTGTGTGTGTTGTTTCGCCTTGAGTTCGGGGTCTAGATGAGGCTTCTTTAGGGTTTGCCTGTTACCCTAAGAATGCTGCCACAGACTGTTATCCACAAAACGCATTCCTGTTCATTTACAGATGTATATTCATCTAAGCAACTCCACACAAGGTTACATATCTGCTTCCCATCAGAACTCAATCTCTTAGTCTTGTGACATTGCGCCATAGTTACATCATCAGTATCAGGTCGTCCTGATGTTAACCCTTTACATCTCCCCCCAGGTCTTTATGTCAACTACACACATCCTCCTACACCTCCCTCCCAAAAGAGTCAGACTTCACAGGGTTAGTCTGTGTGGGTGCCTTGACCAAACTCCTTGGCCTGGTCCTGATTTTGTTCCGAGGTTGAGGATGTACTGTGCTCGCTCGTCGTTCGATAGGAATGCCTTCTACCCGAGCGGTGGGAGAGTTTCTCCTAGTTTCTAGTTCCTCGCTTCCATCCGAATCTAAATAGTCTGTCCAAGGCTCCATAGGGTTTCCTTCCCCGTGATATCAAAGCTCTTCGGTTCTTTCTGGTATCCCCCCCGGTCCGTCTCAATTGTAGAATATCTAGGGTGTCGAGCTCTCTCTCTGTTGCTCTGCCTCCTTCCTGTTGAGCTCGCGTCCGCTCTCCATCCCTTTCAAGCGCTTTCAAGTCTCGTGCTCGGTGCCTGAAGTTGAAGTCACGAGCTTGACTGTCCCTTTGTTGCTCCGCGCTTTCTCACGATCGTCTCGAGGGAAGGTGAGGCTGGTTTTGTTGTGGAGCTGGGAGCTGTGCTCACAGCTGCCTTCGCATCAATAGTTCGGCTGGCCAGAACCCCTATTTCTTTTCCAGTGCTGAGGTTGTGTTAGTTAAGAAGGGCCACGTTAATACCTTTGTTCTTTCTCATCAATTCTGAGTGGCTGAGGGCTCTCTCCTCGCCGTGAAGAGACAGTTAGGCTCGACACCCCACCCCGCAGGGTGACACAATATCCCGCC
>JANJGN010000243.1:617500-811056 GCA_026770705.1 Isurus oxyrinchus
GTGTGGGTCAGTGTGTGAGTCAGTGTGCGGGTCAGTGTGCGGGTCAGCGTGCGAGTCTGTGTGTGAATCAGTGTGTGAAAAATTGTGTGAGTCAGTGTGTGGGTCAGTGTGTGGGTCAATGTGTGGATCAGTGTGTGAGTCAGTGTGTGGGTCAGTGTGCGGGTCAGTGTGTGCGTCAGTGTGTGGGTCAGTGTTTGAATCAGTGTGTGAGTCAATGTGTGTGTCAGTGTTTGGTCAGACTGTTGATCAGTGTGTGAGTTAGTGTGTGAGTCATTGTGCAGGTCAGTGTGTGTGTCAGTGTGCAGGTCAGTGTGTGAGTCAGTGTGCGGGTCAGTGTGCGAGTCTGGGTGCGAGTCTGTGTGTGAGTCAGTGTGTGAGTCAGTGTGTGAGTCAGTGTGCGAGTCAGTGTGTGCGTCAGTGTGCGGTTCAGTGTGCGGGTCAGTGTGCGAGTCAGTGTGTGAGCCAGTGTGTGGGTCAGTGTGTGAGTCAGAGTGCGGGTCAGTGTGCGGGTCAGTGTGTGGGTAAGTGTGTGAATTAGTGTGTAGGTCAGTGTGCGGGTCAGTGTGTGGGTCAGTGTGTGAGTCAGTTTCTGTGTCAGTGTGTGAGTCAGTGTGTGAGTCATTGTGTGGTCAGTGTGTGAGTCAGTGTGTGAGTCATTGTGCGGGTCAGTGTGCGGGTCAGTGTGCGGGTCAGTGTGCGGGTCCGTGTGCGGGTCAGTGTGCGGGTCAGTGTGCGAGTCAGTGTGTGAGTCATTGTGTGGTCAGTGTGTGAGTCAGTGTGTGAGTCATTGTGCGGGTCAGTGTGCGGGTCAGTGTGCGGGTCAGTGTGCGGGTCTGTGTGCGGGTCAGTGTGCAGGTCAGTGTGCGAGTCAGTGTGCGAGTCAGTGTGCGAGTCAGTGTGCGGGTCAGTGTGTATGTCAGTGTGCGAATCATTGTGCGAGTCATTATCCGTGTCAGTGTGTGAGTCAGTGTGTGAGTCAGTGTGTGGTTCAGTGTGTGAGTCAGTGTGTGAGTCAGTGTGTGTTTCAGTGTGCGGGTCAGTGTGCGGGTCAGTGTGTGGGTCAGTGTGTGAGTCAGTGTGCGGGTCAGTGTGCGGGTCAGTGTGCGAGTCTGTGTGTGAATCAGTGTGTGAGTCAGTGTGTGAGTCAGTGTGTGGGTCAGTGTGTGGGTCAATGTGTGGATCAGTGTGTGAGTCAGTGTGTGGGTCAGTGTGCGGGTCAGTGTGTGCGTCAGTGTGTGAATCAGTGTTTGAATCAGTGTGTGAGTCAGTGTGTGTGTCAGTGTTTGGTCAGACTGTTGATCAGTGTGTGAGCTAGTGTGTGAGTCAGTGTGCAGGTCAGTGTGTGTGTCAGTGTGCAGGTCAGTGTGTGAGTCAGTTTGCGGGTCAGTGTGCGAGTCTGGGTGCGAGTCAGTGTGTGAGTCAGTGTGTGAGTCAGTGTGTGAGTCAGTGTGTGGGTCAGTGTGTGAGTCAGTGTGTGAATCAGTGTGGGGGTCAGTCTGTGGGTCAGTGTGTGAGTCAGTGTGTGGGTCGGTGTGCGAATCAGTGTGTGGGTCAGTGTGTGAGTCAGTGTGTGAATCAGTGTATGAGTCAGTGTGTGGGTCAGTGTGTGGGTCAGTATGCGGGTCCGTGTGCAAGTCAGTGTGTGGGTCAGTGTGTGGGTCAGTGTGTGAGTCAGTGTGCGAGTCAGTGTGTGCGTCAGTGTGCGGTTCAGTGTGCGGGTCAGTGTGCGGGTCAGTGTGTGGGTCAGTGTGGTGGTCAGTGTGTGAGTCAGTATGAGGGTCAGTGTGCGGGTCAGTGTGTGGGTCAGTGTGTGGGTCAGTGTGGGGGTCAGTGTGTGGGTCAGTGTGGGGGTCAGTGTGTGAATCAGTATGTGGGTCAGTGTGCGGGTCAGTGTGCAGGTCAGTGTGTGGGTCAGTGTGTGGGTCAGTGTGGGGGACAGTGTGTGAGTCAGTATGTGGGTCAGTGTGCGGGTCAGTGTGTGGGTCAGTGTGTGGGTCCGTGTGTGGGTCCGTGTGTGGGTCAGCATGTGGGTCAGTGTGCGGATCAGTGTGTGAGTCAGTGTGTGGGTCAGTGTGTCTGTCAGTTTGTGTGTCAGTGTGCGAGTCAGTGTGTGAGTCAGTGTGTGAGTCAGTGTGTGGTTCAGTGTGTGAGTCAGTGTGCGGGTCAGTGTGCGGGTCAGTGTGTGGGTCAGTGTGTGAGTCAGTGTGCGGGTCAGTGTGCGGGTCAGTGTGCGAGTCTGTGTGTGAATCAGTGTGTGAATCAGTGTGTGAGTCAGTGTGTGGGTCAATGTGTGGGTCAATGTGTGGATCAGTGTGTGAGTCAGTGTGTGTGTCAGTGTTTGGTCAGACTGTTGATCAGTGTGTGAGTTAGTGTTTGAGTCAGTGTGCAGGTCAGTGTGTGTGTCAGTGTGCAGGTCAGTGTGTGAGTCAGTGTGCGGGTCAGTGTGCGAGTCTGGGTGCGAGTCAGTGTGTGAGTCAGTGTGTGAGTCATTGTGTGGGTCAGTGTGCGAGTCAGTGTGTGCGTCAGTGTGCGGTTCAGTGTGCGGGTCAGTGTGCGAGTCAGTGTGTGAGCCAGTGTGTGGTTCAGTGTGTGAGTCAGAGTGCGGGTCAGTGTGCGGGTCAGTGTGTGGGTAAGTGTGTGAATCAGTGTGTAGGTCAGTGTGCGGGTCAGTGTGTGGGTCAGTGTGTGAGTCAGTGTGTGGGTCAGTGTGTGAGTCAGTTTGTGTGTCAGTGTGTGAGTCAGTGTGTGAGTCATTGTGTGGTCAGTGTGTGAGTCAGTGTGTGAGTCATTGTGCGGGTCAGTGTGCGGGTCAGTGTGCGGGTCTGTGTGCGGGTCAGTGTGCGGGTCAGTGTGCGAGTCAGTGTGCGAGTCAGTGTGCGAGTCAGTGTGCGGGTCAGTGTGTGGGTCAGTGTGCGAATCATTGTGCGAGTCATTGTGAGAGTCAGTGTGTGAGTCAGTGTGTGAGTCAGTGTGTGGTTCAGTGTGTGAGTCAGTGTGTGAGTCAGTGTGTGAGTCAGTGTGCGGGTCAGTGTGCGGGTCAGTGTGTGGGTCAGTGTGTGAGTCAGTGTGCGGGTCAGTGTGCGGGTCAGTGTGCGAGTCTGTGTGTGAATCAGTGTGTGAATCAGTGTGTGAGTCAGTGTGTGGGTCAGTATGTGGGTCAATGTGTGGATCAGTGTGTGAGTCAGTGTGTGGGTCAGTGTGCGGGTCAGTGTGTGCGTCAGTGTGTGGGTCAGTGTTTGAATCAGTGTGTGAGTCAGTGTGTGTGTCAGTGTTTGGTCAGACTGTTGATCAGTGTGTGAGTTAGTGTGTGAGTCAGTGTGCAGGTCAGTGTGTGTGTCAGTGTGCAGGTCAGTGTGTGAGTCAGTGTGCGGGTCAGTGTGCGAGTCTGGTTGCGAGTCAGTGTGTGAGTCAGTGTGTGAGTCAGTGTGTGGGTCAGTGTGTGAGTCAGTGTGTGAATCAGTGTGGGGGTCTGTCTGTGGGTCAGTGTGTGAGTCAGTGTGTGGGTCAGTGTGCGAGTCAGTGTGTGGGTCAGTGTGTGAGTCAGTGTGTGAATCAGTGTGTGAGTCAGTGTGTGGGTCAGTGTGTGGGTCAGTATGCGGGTCCGTGTGCAAGTCAGTGTGTGGGTCAGTGTGTGGGTCAGTGTGTGAGTCAGTGTGCGAGTCAGTGTGTGCGTCAGTGTGCGGTTCAGTGTGCGGGTCAGTGTGCGGGTCAGTGTGTGGGTCAGTGTGGTGGTCAGTGTGTGAGTCAGTATGAGGGTCAGTGTGCGGGTCAGTGTGTGGGTCAGTGTGTGGGTCAGTGTGGGGGTCAGTGTGTGGGTCAGTGTGGGGGTCAGTGTGTGAATCAGTATGTGGGTCAGTGTGCGGGTCAGTGTGCAGGTCAGTGTGTGAGTCAGTGTGTGGGTCAGTGTGGGGGACAGTGTGTGAGTCAGTATGTGGGTCAGTGTGCGGGTCAGTGTGTGGGTCAGTGTGTGGGTCCGTGTGTGGGTCCGTGTGTGGGTCAGTATGTGGGTCAGTGTGCGGATCAGTGTGTGAGTCAGTGTGTGGGTCAGTGTGTCTGTCAGTTTGTGTGTCAGTGTGTGAGTCAGTGTGTGTGTCATTGTGTGGGTCAGTGTGTGGGTCAGTGTGTGAGTCAGTATGTGGGTCAGTGTGCGGGTCAGTGTGTGGGTCAGTGTGTGGGTCAGTGTGTGGGTCAGTGTATGGGTCAGTATGTGGGTCAGTGTGCGGGACAGTGTGTGAGTCAGTGTGTGGGTCAGTGTGTGTGTCAGTTTGTGTGTCAGTGTGTGAGTCAGTGTGTGAGTCATTGTGTGGGTCAGTGTGTGGGTCAGTGTGTGAGTCAGTGTGTGTGTGTCAGTGTGTGGTTCAACGTGTGGGTCAGTATGTGGGTCAGTGTGCGGGTCAGTGTGCGGGTCAGTGTGTGGGTCAGTTTGTGTGTCAGTGTGTGATTCAGTGTGTGAGTCATTGTGTGGGTCAGTGTGTGGGTCAGTCTGTGAGTCAGTGTGTGGGTCAGTGTGTGGTTCAATGTGTGGGTCAGTATGTGGGTCAGTGTGCGGGTCAGTGTGCGTGTCAGTGTGTGAGCCAGTGTGTGGGTCAGTGTTTGAGTCAGAGTGCGGGTCAGTGTGCGGGTCAGTGTGTGGGTAAGTGTGTGAATCAGTGTGTAGGTCAGTGTGCGGGTCAGTGTGTGGGTCAGTATGATGGTCAGTGTGCGAGTCAGTGTGTGGGTCAGTGTGTGAGTCAGTTTGTGTGTCAGTGTGTGAGTCAGTGTGTGAGTCAGTGTGTGAGTCATTGTGTGGTCAGTGTGTGAGTCAGTGTGTGAGTCATTGTGCGGGTCAGTGTGCGGGTCACTGTGCGGGTCAGTGTGCGGGTCTGTGTGCGGTTCAGTGTGCGGGTCAGTGTGCGAGTCAGTGTGCGAGTCAGTGTGCGAGTCACTGCGCGGGTCAGTGTGCGGGTCAGTGTGCGAGTCAGTGTGTGAGTCAGTGTGTGAATCAGTGTGTGAATCAGTGTGTGAGTCAGTGTGTGGGTAAGTGTGTGGGTCAATGTGTGGATCAGTGTGTGAGTCAGTGTGTGGGTCTGTGTGCGGGTCAGTGTTTGCGTCAGTGTGTGGGTCAGTGTGGGGGTCAGTGTGTGGGTCAGTGTGGGGGTCAGTGCTTGGGTCAGTGTGTGAGTCAGTATGTGGGTCAGTGTGCGGGTCAGTGTGTGGGTCAGTTTGTGTGTCAGTGTGTGAGTCAGTGTGTGAGTCATTGTGTGGGTCAGTGTGTGGGTCAGTGTGTGAGTCAGTGTGTGGGTCAGTGTGTGGTTCAACGTGTGGGTCAGTATGTGGGTCAGTGTGCGGGTCACTGTGCGAGTCAGTGTGTGAGCCAGTGTGTGGGTCAGTGTGTGAGTCAGAGTGCGGGTCAGTGTGTGGGTAAGTGTGTGAATCAGTGTGTAGGTCAGTGTGCGGTCAGTGTGTGGGTCAGTGTGAGGGTCAGTGTGTGAGTCAGTGTGTGGGTCAGTGTGTGAGTCAGTTTGTGTGTCAGTGTGTGCGTCAGTGTGTGAGTCATTGTGTGGTCAGTGTGTGAGTCAGTGTGTGAGTCATTGTGCGGGTCAGTGTGCGGGTCAGTGTGCGGGTCAGTGTGCAGGTCTGTGTGCGGGTCAGTGTGCAGGTCAGTGTGCGAGTCAGTGTGCGAGTCAGTGTGCGAGTCAGTGTGCGGGTCAGTGTGTGCGTCAGTGTGCGAATCATTGTGCGAGTCATTGTGCGAGTCAGTGTGCGAGTCATTGTGCGAGTCAGTGTGTGAGTCAGTGTGTGAGTCAGTGTGTGGTTCAGTGAGTGAGTCAGTGTGTGAGTCAGTGTGTGAGTCAGTGTGCGGGTCAGTGTGCGGGTCAGTGTGTGGGTCAGTGTGTGAGTCAGTGTGCGGGTCAGTGTGCGGGTCAGTGTGCGAGTCTGTGTGTGAATCAGTGTGTGAAAAATTGTGTGAGTCAGTGTGTGGGTCAGTGTGTGGGTCAATGTGTGGATCAGTGTGTGAGTCAGTGTGTGGGTCAGTGTGCGGGTCAGTGTGTGCGTCAGTGTGTGGGTCAGTGTTTGAATCAGTGTGTGAGTCAATGTGTGTGTCAGTGTTTGGTCAGACTGTTGATCAGTGTGTGAGTTAGTGTGTGAGTCAGTGTGCAGGTCAGTGTGTGTGTCAGTGTGCAGGTCAGTGTGTGAGTCAGTGTGCGGGTCAGTGTGCGAGTCTGGGTGCGAGTCTGTGTGTGAGTCAGTGTGTGAGTCAGTGTGTGAGTCAGTGTGCGAGTCAGTGTGTGCGTCAGTGTGCGGTTCAGTGTGCGGGTCAGTGTGCGAGTCAGTGTGTGAGCCAGTGTGTGGGTCAGTGTGTGAGTCAGAGTGCGGGTCAGTGTGCAGGTCAGTGTGTGGGTAAGTGTGTGAATCAGTGTGTAGGTCAGTGTGCGGGTCAGTGTGTGGGTCAGTGTGTGAGTCAGTTTCTGTGTCAGTATGTGAGTCAGTGTGTGAGTCATTGTGTGGTCAGTGTGTGAGTCAGTGTGTGAGTCATTGTGCGGGTCAGTGTGCGGGTCAGTGTGCGGGTCAGTGTGCGGGTCCATGTGCGGGTCAGTGTGCGGGTCAGTGTGCGAGTCAGTGTGTGAGTCATTGTGTGGTCAGTGTGTGAGTCAGTGTGTGACTCATTGTGCGGGTCAGTGTGCGGGTCAGTGTGCGGGTCAGTGTGCGGGTCTGTGTGCGGGTCAGTGTGCAGGTCAGTGTGCGAGTCAGTGTGCGAGTCAGTGTGCGAGTCAGTTTGTGTGTCAGTGTGTGCGTCAGTGTGTGAGTCATTGTGTGGTCAGTGTGTGAGTCAGTGTGTGAGTCATTGTGCGGGTCAGTGTGCGGGTCAGTGTGCGGGTCAGTGTGCAGGTCTGTGTGCGGGTCAGTGTGCAGGTCAGTGTGCGAGTCAGTGTGCGAGTCAGTGTGCGAGTCAGTGTGCGGGTCAGTGTGTGGGTCAGTGTGCGAATCATTGTGCGAGTCATTGTGCGAGTCAGTGTGCGAGTCATTGTGCGAGTCAGTGTGTGAGTCAGTGTGTGAGTCAGTGTGTGGTTCAGTGAGTGAGTCAGTGTGTGAGTCAGTGTGTGAGTCAGTGTGCGGGTCAGTGTGCGGGTCAGTGTGTGGGTCAGTGTGTGAGTCAGTGTGCGGGTCAGTGTGCGGGTCAGTGTGCGAGTCTGTGTGTGAATCAGTGTGTGAAAAATTGTGTGAGTCAGTGTGTGGGTCAGTGTGTGGGTCAATGTGTGGATCAGTGTGTGAGTCAGTGTGTGGGTCAGTGTGCGGGTCAGTGTGTGCGTCAGTGTGTGGGTCAGTGTTTGAATCAGTGTGTGAGTCAATGTGTGTGTCAGTGTTTGGTCAGACTGTTGATCAGTGTGTGAGTTAGTGTGTGAGTCAGTGTGCAGGTCAGTGTGTGTGTCAGTGTGCAGGTCAGTGTGTGAGTCAGTGTGCGGGTCAGTGTGCGAGTCTGGGTGCGAGTCTGTGTGTGAGTCAGTGTGTGAGTCAGTGTGTGAGTCAGTGTGCGAGTCAGTGTGTGCGTCAGTGTGCGGTTCAGTGTGCGGGTCAGTGTGCGAGTCAGTGTGTGAGCCAGTGTGTGGGTCAGTGTGTGAGTCAGAGTGCGGGTCAGTGTGCGGGTCAGTGTGTGGGTAAGTGTGTGAATCAGTGTGTAGGTCAGTGTGCGGGTCAGTGTGTGGGTCAGTGTGTGAGTCAGTTTCTGTGTCAGTATGTGAGTCAGTGTGTGAGTCATTGTGTGGTCAGTGTGTGAGTCAGTGTGTGAGTCATTGTGCGGGTCAGTGTGCGGGTCAGTGTGCGGGTCAGTGTGCGGGTCCGTGTGCGGGTCAGTGTGCGGGTCAGTGTGCGAGTCAGTGTGTGAGTCATTGTGTGGTCAGTGTGTGAGTCAGTGTGTGAGTCATTGTGCGGGTCAGTGTGCGGGTCAGTGTGCGGGTCAGTGTGCGGGTCTGTGTGCGGGTCAGTGTGCAGGTCAGTGTGCGAGTCAGTGTGCGAGTCAGTGTGCGAGTCAGTGTGCGGGTCAGTGTGTGGGTCAGTGTGCGAATCATTGTGCGAGTCATTATCCGTGTCAGTGTGTGAGTCAGTGTGTGAGTCAGTGTGTGGTTCAGTGTGTGAGTCAGTGTGTGAGTCAGTGTGTGTTTCAGTGTGCGGGTCAGTGTGCGGGTCAGTGTGTGGGTCAGTGTGTGAGTCAGTGTGCGGGTCAGTGTGCGGGTCAGTGTGCGAGTCTGTGTGTGAATCAGTGTGTGAATCAGTGTGTGAGTCAGTGTGTGGGTCAGTGTGTGGGTCAATGTGTGGATCAGTGTGTGAGTCAGTGTGTGGGTCAGTGTGCGGGTCAGTGTGTGCGTCAGTGTGTGAATCAGTGTTTGAATCAGTGTGTGAGTCAGTGTGTGTGTCAGTGTTTGGTCAGACTGTTGATCAGTGTGTGAGCTAGTGTGTGAGTCAGTGTGCAGGTCAGTGTGTGTGTCAGTGTGCAGGTCAGTGTGTGAGTCAGTGTGTGAGTCAGTGTGTGAGTCAGTGTGTGGGTCAGTGTGTATGAGTCAGTGTGTGAATCAGTGTGGGGGTCAGTCTGTGGGTCAGTGTGTGAGTCAGTGTGTGGGTCAGTGTGCGAGTCAGTGTGTGGGTCAGTGTGTGAGTCAGTGTGTGAATCAGTGTATGAGTCAGTGTGTGGGTCAGTGTGTGGGTCAGTATGCGGGTCCGTGTGCAAGTCAGTGTGTGGGTCAGTGTGTGGGTCAGTGTGTGAGTCAGTGTGCGAGTCAGTGTGTGCGTCAGTGTGCGGTTCAGTGTGCGGGTCAGTGTGCGGGTCAGAGTGTGGGTCAGTGTGGTGGTCAGTGTGTGAGTCAGTATGAGGGTCAGTGTGCGGGTCAGTGTGTGGGTCAGTGTGTGGGTCAGTGTGGGGGTCAGTGTGTGGGTCAGTGTGGGGGTCAGTGTGTGAATCAGTATGTGGGTCAGTGTGCGGGTCAGTGTGCAGGTCAGTGTGTGGGTCAGTGTGTGGGTCAGTGTGGGGGACAGTGTGTGAGTCAGTATGTGGGTCAGTGTGCGGGTCAGTGTGTGGGTCAGTGTGTGGGTCCGTGTGTGGGTCCGTGTGTGGTCAGCATGTGGGTCAGTGTGCGGATCAGTTTGTGTGTCAGTGTGTGAGTCAGTGTGCGAGTCAGTGTGTGAGCCAGTGTGTGGGTCAGTGTGTGAGTCAGAGTGCGGGTCAGTTTGCGGGTCAGTGTGTGGGTAAGTGTGTGAATCAGTGTGTAGGTCAGTGTGCGGGTCAGTGTGCGGGTCAGTGTGTGAGTCAGTGTGTGGGTCAGTGTGTGAGTCAGTTTCTGTGTCAGTGTGTGAGTCAGTGTGTGAGTCAGTGTGTGAGTCAGTGTGTGGGTCAGTGTGTGGGTCAGTATGCGGGTCCGTGTGCAAGTCAGTGTGTGGGTCAGTGTGTGGGTCAGTGTGTGAGTCAGTGTGCGAGTCAGTGTGTGCGTCAGTGTGCGGTTCAGTGTGCGGGTCAGTGTGCGGGTCAGTGTGGTGGTCAGTGTGCGAGTCAGTATGAGGGTCAGTGTGCGGGTCAGTGTGTGGGTCAGTGTGTGGGTCAGTGTGGGGGTCAGTGTGTGGGTCAGTGTGGGGGTCAGTGTGTGAATCAGTATGTGGGTCAGTGTGCGGGTCAGTGTGCAGGTCAGTGTGTGGGTCAGTGTGTGGGTCAGTGTGGGGGACAGTGTGTGAGTCAGTATGTGGGTCAGTGTGCGGGTCAGTGTGTGGGTCAGTGTGTGGGTCCGTGTGTGGGTCCGTGTGTGGGTCAGTATGTGGATCAGTGTGCGGGTCAGTGTGTGAGTCAGTGTGCGAGTCAGTGTGTGAGCCAGTGTGTGGGTCAGTGTGTGAGTCAGAGTGCGGGTCAGTGTGCGGGTCAGTGTGTGGGTAAGTGTGTGAATCAGTTTGTAGGTCAGTGTGCGGGTCAGTGTGTGAGTCAGTGTGTGAGTCATTGTGCGGGTCAGTGTGCGGGTCAGTGTGCGGGTCAGTGTGCGGGTCCGTGTGCGGGTCAGTGTGCGGGTCAGTGTGCGAGTCAGTGTGTGAGTCATTGTGTGGTCAGTGTGTGAGTCAGTGTGTGAGTCATTGTGCGGGTCAGTGTGCGGGTCAGTGTGCGGGTCAGTGTGCGGGTCTGTGTGCGGGTCAGTGTGCGGGTTAGTGTGCGAGTCAGTGTGCGAGTCACTGTGCGAGTCAGTTTGCGGCTCAGTGTGTGGGTCAGTGTGCGAATCATTGTGCGAGTCATTGTGCGAGTCAGTGTGTGAGTCAGTGTGTGAGTCATTGTGCGGGTCAGTGTGCGGGTCAGTGTGCGGGTCAGTGTGCGGGTCTGTGTGCGGGTCAGTGTGCAGGTCAGTGTGCGAGTCAGTGTGCGAGTCAGTGTGCGAGTCAGTGTGCGGGTCAGTGTGTGGGTCAGTGTGCGAATCATTGTGCGAGTCATTGTGCGAGTCAGTGTGTGAGTCAGTGTGTGAGTCAGTGTGTGAGTCATTGTGCGAGTCATTGTGCGAGTCAGTGTGTGAGTCATTTTGTGAGTCAGTGTGTGAGTCAGTGTGTGGTTCAGTGTGTGAGTCAGTGTGTGAGTCAGTGTGTGAGTCAGTGTGCGGGTCAGTGTGCGGGTCAGTGTGTGGGTCAGTGTGTGAGTCAGTGTGCGGGTCAGTGTGCGGGTCAGTGTGCGAGTCTGTGTGTGAATCAGTGTGTGAATCAGTGTGTGAGTCAGTGTGTGGGTCAGTGTGTGGGTCAATGTGTGGATCAGTGTGTGAGTCAGTGTGTGGGTCAGTGTGCGGGTCAGTGTGTGCGTCAGTGTGTGGGTCAGTGTTTGAATCAGTGTGTGAGTCAGTGTGTGTGTCAGTGTTTGGTCAGACTGTTGATCAGTGTGTGAGTTAGTGTGTGAGTCAGTGTGCAGGTCAGTGTGTGTGTCAGTGTGCAGGTCAGTGTGTGAGTCAGTGTACGGGTCAGTGTGTGGGTCAGTGTGTGAGTCAGTGTGTGAATCAGTGTGGGGGTCAGTCTGTGGGTCAGTGTGTGAGTCAGTGTGTGGGTCAGTGTGCGAGTCAGTGTGTGGGTCAGTGTGTGAGTCAGTGTATGAATCAGTGTGTGAGTCAGTGTGTGGGTCAGTGTGTGGGTCAGTATGCGGGTCCGTGTGCAAGTCAGTGTGTGGGTCAGTGTGTGGGTCAGTGTGTGAGTCAGTGTGCGAGTCAGTGTGTGCGTCAATGTGCGGTTCAGTGTGCGGGTCAGTGTGCGGGTCAGTGTGTGGGTCAGTGTGGTGGTCAGTGTGTGAGTCAGTATGAGGGTCAGTGTGCGGGTCAGTGTGTGGGTCAGTGTGTGTGTCAGTGTGGGGGTCAGTGTGTGGGTCAGTGTGGGGGTCAGTGTGTGAATCAGTATGTGGGTCAGTGTGCGGGTCAGTGTGCAGGTCAGTGTGTGGGTCAGTGTGTGGGTCAGTGTGGGGGACAGTGTGTGAGTCAGTATGTGGGTCAGTGTGCGGGTCAGTGTGTGGGTCAGTGTGTGGGTCCGTGTGTGGGTCCGTGTGTGGGTCAGTATGTGGGTCAGTGTGCGGATCAGTGTGTGAGTCAGTGTGTGGGTCAGTGTGTCTGTCAGTTTGTGTGTCAGTGTGTGAGTCAGTGTGTGTGTCATTGTGTGGGTCAGTGTGTGGGTCAGTGTGTGAGTCAGTATGTGGGTCAGTGTGCGGGTCAGTGTGTGGGTCAGTGTGTGGGTCAGTGTGTGGGTCAGTATGTGGGTCAGTGTGCGGGACAGTGTGTGAGTCAGTGTGTGGGTCAGTGTGTGTGTCAGTTTGTGTGTCAGTGTGTGAGTCAGTGTGTGAGTCAATGTGTGGGTCAGTGTGTGGGTCAGTGTGTGAGTCAGTGCGTGGGTCAGTGTGTGGTTCAACGTGTGGGTCAGTATGTGGGTCATTGTGCGGGTCAGTGTGCGTGTCAGTGTGTGAGCCAGTGTGTGGGTCAGTGTGTGAGTCAGAGTGCGGGTCAGTGTGCGGGTCAGTGTGTGGGTCAGTGTGGTGGTCAGTGTGTGAGTCAGTATGAGGGTCAGTGTGCGGGTCAGTGTGTGGGTCAGTGTGTGGGTCAGTGTGGGGGTCAGTGTGTGGGTCAGTGTGGGGGTCAGTGTGTGAATCAGTATGTGGGTCAGTGTGCGGGTCAGTGTGCAGGTCAGTGTGTGGGTCAGTGTGTGGGTCAGTGTGGGGGACAGTGTGTGAGTCAGTATGTGGGTCAGTGTGCGGGTCAGTGTGTGGGTCAGTGTGTGTGTCCGTGTGTGGGTCCGTGTGTGGGTCAGCATGTTGGTCAGTGTGCGGATCAGTGTGTGAGTCAGTGTGTGGGTCAGTGTGTCTGTCAGTTTGTGTGTCAGTGTGTGAGTCAGTGTGCGAGTCAGTGTGTGAGCCAGTGTGTGGGTCAGTGTGTGAGTCAGAGTGCGGGTCAGTGTGCGGGTCAGTGTGTGGGTAAGTGTGTGAATCAGTGTGTAGGTCAGTGTGCGGGTCAGTGTGTGGGTCATTGTGTGAGTCAGTGTGTGGGTCAGTGTGTGAGTCAGTTTCTGTGTCAGTGTGTGAGTCAGTGTGTGAGTCAGTGTGTGAGTCAGTGTGTGGGTCAGTGTGTGGGTCAGTATGCGGGTCCGTGTGCAAGTCAGTGTGTGGGTCAGTGTGTGGGTCAGTGTGTGAGTCAGTGTGCGAGTCAGTGTGTGCGTCAGTGTTTGGTCAGACTGTTGATCAGTGTGTGAGTTAGTGTGTGAGTCAGTGTGCAGGTCAGTGTGTGTGTCAGTGTGCAGGTCAGTGTGTGAGTCAGTGTGCGGGTCAGTGTGTGGGTCAGTGTGTGAGTCAGTGTGTGAATCAGTGTGAGGGTCAGTCTGTGGGTCAGTGTGTGAGTCAGTGTGTGGGTCAGTGTGCGAGTCAGTGTGTGGGTCAGTGTGTGAGTCAGTGTATGAATCAGTGTGTAAGTCAGTGTGTGGGTCAGTGTGTGGGTCAGTATGCGGGTCCGTGTGCAAGTCAGTGTGTGGGTCAGTGTGTGGGTCAGTGTGTGAGTCAGTGTGCGAGTCAGTGTGTGCGTCAGTGTGCGGTTCAGTGTGCGGGTCAGTGTGCGGGTCAGTGTGTGGGTCAGTGTGGTGGTCAGTGTGTGAGTCAGTATGAGGGTCAGTGTGCGGGTCAGTGTGTGGGTCAGTGTGGGGGTCAGTGTGTGGGTCAGTGTGGGGGTCAGTGTGTGAATCAGTATGTGGGTCAGTGTGCGGGTCAGTGTGCAGGTCAGTGTGTGGGTCAGTGTGTGGGTCAGTGTGGGGGACAGTGTGTGAGTCAGTATGTGGGTCAGTGTGCGGGTCAGTGTGTGGGTCCGTGTGTGGGTCCGTGTGTGGGTCCGTGTGTGGGTCAGTATGTGGGTCAGTGTGCGGATCAGTGTGTGAGTCAGTGTGTGGGTCAGTGTGTCTGTCAGTTTGTGTGTCAGTGTGTGAGTCAGTGTGTGTGTCATTGTGTGGGTCAGTGTGTGGGTCAGTGTGTGAGTCAGTATGTGGGTCAGTGTGCGGGTCAGTGTGTGGGTCAGTGTGTGGGTCAGTGTGTGGGTCAGTATGTGGGTCAGTGTGCGGGACATTGTGTGAGTCAGTGTGTGGGTCAGTGTGTGTGTCAGTTTGTGTGTCAGTGTGTGAGTCAGTGTGTGAGTCAATGTGTGGGTCAGTGTGTGGGTCAGTGTGTGAGTCAGTGCGTGGGTAAGTGTGTGGTTCAACGTGTGGGTCAGTATGTGGGTCAGTGTGCGGGTCAGTGTGCGTGTCAGTGTGTGAGCCAGTGTGTGGGTCAGTGTGTGAGTCAGAGTGCGGGTCAGTGTGCGGGTCAGTGTGTGGGTCAGTGTGGTGGTCAGTGTGTGAGTCAGTATGAGGGTCAGTGTGCGGGTCAGTGTGTGGGTCTGTGTGTGGGTCAGTGTGGGGGTCAGTGTGTGGGTCAGTGTGGGGGTCAGTGTGTGAATCAGTATGTGGGTCAGTGTGCGGGTCAGTGTGCAGGTCAGTGTGTGGGTCAGTGTGTGGGTCAGTGTGGGGGACAGTGTGTGAGTCAGTATGTGGGTCAGTGTGCGGGTCAGTGTGTGGGTCAGTGTGTGGGTCCGTGTGTGGGTCCGTGTGTGGGTCAGCATGTTGGTCAGTGTGCGGATCAGTGTTTGAGTCAGTGTGTGGGTCAGTGTGTCTGTCAGTTTGTGTGTCAGTGTGTGAGTCAGTGTGCGAGTCAGTGTGTGAGCCAGTGTGTGGGTCAGTGTGTGAGTCAGAGTGCGGGTCAGTGTGCTGGTCAGTGTGTGGGTAAGTGTGTGAATCAGTGTGTAGGTCAGTGTGCGGGTCAGTGTGTGGGTCAGTGTGTGAGTCAGTGTGTGGGTCAGTGTGTGAGTCAGTTTCTGTGTCAGTGTGTGAGTCAGTGTGTGAGTCAGTGTGTGAGTCAGTGTGTGGGTCAGTGTGTGGGTCAGTATGCGGGTCCATGTGCAAGTCAGTGTGTGGGTCAGTGTGTGGGTCAGTGTGTGAGTCAGTGTGCGAGTCAGTGTGTGCGTCAGTGTGCGGTTCAGTGTGCGGGTCAGTGTGCGGGTCAGTGTGGTGGTCAGTGTGCGAGTCAGTATGAGGGTCAGTGTGCGGGTCAGTGTGTGGGTCAGTGTGTTGGTCAGTGTGTGGGTCAGTGTGTGGGTCAGTGTGGGGGTCAGTGTGTGAATCAGTATGTGGGTCAGTGTGCGGGTCAGTATGCAGGTCAGTGTGTGGGTCAGTGTGTGGGTCAGTGTGGGGGACAGTGTGTGAGTCAGTATGTGGGTCAGTGTGCGGGTCAGTGTGTGGGTCAGTGTGTGGGTCCGTGTGTGGGTCCGTGTGTGGGTCAGTATGTGGATCAGTGTGCGGGTCAGTGTGTGAGTCAGTGTGCGAGTCAGTGTGTGAGCCAGTGTGTGGGTCAGTGTGTGAGTCAGAGTGCGGGTCAGTGTGTGGGTCAGTGTGTGGGTAAGTGTGTGAATCAGTTTGTAGGTCAGTGTGCGGGTCAGTGTGTGAGTCAGTGTGTGAGTCATTGTGCGGGTCAGTGTGCGGGTCAGTGTGCGGGTCAGTGTGCGGGTCCGTGTGCGGGTCAGTGTGCCGGTCAGTGTGCGAGTCAGTGTGTGAGTCATTGTGTGGTCAGTGTGTGAGTCAGTGTGTGAGTCATTGTGCGGGTCAGTGTGCGGGTCAGTGTGCGGGTCAGTGTGCGGGTCTGTGTGCGGGTCAGTGTGCGAGTCAGTGTGCGAGTCAGTGTGCGGGTCAGTGTGTGGGTCAGTGTGCGAATCATTGTGCGAGTCATTGTGCGAGTCAGTGTGTGAGTCAGTGTGTGAGTCATTGTCCGGGTCAGTGTGCGGGTCAGTGTGCGGGTCAGTGTGCGGGTCTGTGTGCGGGTCAGTGTGCAGGTCAGTGTGCGAGTCAGTGTGCGAGTCAGTGTGCGGGTCAGTGTGCGGGTCAGTGTGTGGGTCAGTGTGCGAATCATTGTGCGAGTCATTGTGCGAGTCCGTGTGTGAGTCAGTGTGTGAGTCAGTGTGTGAGTCATTGTGCGAGTCATTGTGCGAGTCAGTGTGTGAGTCAGTTTGTGAGTCAGTGTGTGAGTCAGTGTGTGGTTCAGTGTGTGAGTCAGTGTGTGAGTCAGTGTGTGAGTCAGTGTGCGGGTCAGTGTGCGGGTCAGTGTGCGGGTCAGTGTGTGAGTCAGTATGCGGGTCAGTGTGCGGGTCAGTGTGCGAGTCTGTGTGTGAATCAGTGTGTGAATCAGTGTGTGAGTCAGTGTGTGGGTCAGTGTGTGGGTCAATGTGTGGATCAGTGAGTGAGTCAGTGTGTGGGTCAGTGTGCGGGTCAGTGAGTGCGTCAGTGTGTGGGTCAGTGTTTGAATCAGTGTTTGAGTCAGTGTGTGTGTCAGTGTTTGGTCAGACTGTTGATCAGTGTGTGAGTTAGTGTGTGAGTCAGTGTGCAGGTCAGTGTGTGTGTCAGTGTGCAGGTCAGTGTGTGAGTCAGTGTGCGGGTCAGTGTGTGGGTCAGTGTGTGAGTCAGTGTGTGAATCAGTGTGGGGGTCAGTCTGTGGGTCAGTGTGTGAGTCAGTGTGTGGGTCAGTGTGCGAGTCAGTGTGTGGGTCAGTGTGTGAGTCAGTGTATGAATCAGTGTGTGAGTCAGTGTGTGGGTCAGTGTGTGGGTCAGTATGCGGGTCCGTGTGCAAGTCAGTGTGTGGGTCAGTGTGTGGGTCAGTGTGTGAGTGTGCGAGTCAGTGTGTGCGTCAGTGTGCGGTTCAGTGTGCGGGTCAGTGTGCGGGTCAGTGTGTGGGTCAGTGTGGTGGTCAGTGTGTGAGTCAGTATGAGGGTCAGTGTGCGGGTCAGTGTGTGGGTCAGTGTGTGGGTCAGTGTGGGGGTCAGTGTGTGGGTCAGTGTGGGGGTCAGTGTGTGAATCAGTATGTGGGTCAGTGTGCGGGTCAGTGTGCAGGTCAGTGTGTGGGTCTGTGTGTGGGTCAGTGTGTGGGTCAGTGTGGGGGTCAGTGTGTGGGTCAGTGTGGGGGTCAGTGTGTGAATCAGTATGTGGGTCAGTGTGCGGGTCAGTGTGCAGGTCAGTGTGTGGGTCTGTGTGTGGGTCAGTGTGGGGGACAGTGTGTGAGTCAGTATGTGGGTCAGTGTGCGGGTCAGGGTGTGGGTCAGTGTGTGGGTCCGTGTGTGGGTCCGTGTGTGGGTCAGTATGTGGGTCAGTGTGCGGATCAGTGTGTGAGTCAGTGTGTGGGTCAGTGTGTCTGTCAGTTTGTGTGTCAGTGTGTGAGTCAGTGTGTGTGTCATTGTGTGGGTCAGTGTGTGGGTCAGTGTGTGAGTCAGTATGTGGGTCAGTGTGCGTGTCAGTGTGTGGGTCAGTGTGTGGGTCAGTGTGTGGGTCAGTTTGTGGGTCAGTGTGCGGGACAGTGTGTGAGTCAGTGTGTGGGTCAGTGTGTGTGTCAGTTTGTGTGTCAGTGTGTGAGTCAGTGTGTGAGTCAATGTGTGGGTCAGTGTGTGGGTCAGTGTGTGAGTCAGTGCGTGGGTCAGTGTGTGGTTCAACGTGTGGGTCAGTATGTGGTTCAGTTTGCGGGTCAGTGTGCGTGTCAGTGTGTGAGCCAGTGTGTGGGTCAGTGTGTGAGTCAGAGTGCGGGTCAGTGTGCGGGTCAGTGTGTGGGTAAGTGTGTGAATCAGTGTGTAGGTCAGTGTGCGGGTCAGTGTGTGGATCAGTACGAGGGTCAGTGTGTGAGTCAGTGTGTGGGTCAGTGTGTGAGTCAGTTTGTGTGTCAGTGTGTGAGTCATTGTGTGAGTCAGTGTGTGAGTCATTGTGTGGTCAGTGTGTGAGTCAGTGTGTGTGTCATTGTGCGGGTCAGTGTGCGGGTCTGTGTGCGGGTCAGTGTGCGGGTCAGTGTGCAAGTCAGTGTGCGAGTCAGTGTGTGAGTCACTGCGCGGGTCAGTGTGCGGGTCAGTGTGTGAGTCAGTGTGCGGGTCAGTGTGCTGGTCAGTGTGCGGGTCAGTGTGCGAGTCTGTGTGTGAATCAGTGTGTGAATCAGTGTGTGAGTCAGTGTGTGGGTCAGTGTGTGGGTCAATGTGTGGATCAGTGTGTGAGTCAGTGTGTTGGTCAGTGTGCGGGTCAGTGTTTGCGTCAGTGTGTGGGTCAGTGTGGGGGTCAGTGTGTGGGTCAGTGTGGGGGTCAGTGTGTGAATCAGTATGTGGGTCAGTGTGCGGGTCTCTGTGCGGGTCACTGTGTGGGTCAGTGTGTGGGTCAGTGTGGGGGTCAGTGTGTGAGTCAGTATGTGGGTCAGTGTGCGGGTCAGTGTGTGGGTCAGTTTGTGTGTCAGTGTGTGGGTCAGTGTGTGGTTCAACGTGTGGGTCAGTTTGTGGGTCAGTGTGCGGGTCACTGTGCGAGTCAGTGTGTGAGCCAGTGTGTGGGTCAGTGTGTGAGTCAGAGTGCGGGTCAGTGTGCGGGTCAGTGTGTGGGTAAGTGTGTGAATCAGTGTGTAGGTCAGTGTGCGGGTCAGTGTGTTGGTCAGTGTGAGGATCAGTGTGTGAGTCAGTGTGTGGGTCAGTGTGTGAGTCAGTTTGTGTGTCAGTGTGTGAGTCAGTGTGTGAGTCATTGTGTGGTCAGTGTGTGAGTCAGTGTGTGAGTCATTGTGCGGGTCAGTGTGCGGGTCAGTGTGCGGGTCAGTGTGCGGGTTTGTGTGCGGGTCAGTGTGCAGGTCAGTGTGCGAGTCAGTGTGCGAGTCAGTGTGCGGGTCAGTGTGTGGGTCAGTGTGCGAATCATTGTGCGAGTCATTGTGCGAGTCAGTGTGCGAGTCATTGTGCGAGTCAGTGTGTGAGTCAGTGTGTGAGTCAGTGTGTGGTTCAGTGTGTGAGTCAGTGTGTGAGTCAGTGTGTGAGTCAGTGTGCGGGTCAGTGTGCGGGTCAGTGTGTGGGTCAGTGTGTGAGTCAGTGTGCGGGTCAGTGTGCGGGTCAGTGTGCGAGTCTGTGTGTGAATCAGTGTGTGAAACAGTGTGTGAGTCAGTGTGTGGGTCAGTGTGTGGGTCAATGTGTGGATCAGTGTGTGAGTCAGTGTGTGGGTCAGTGTGCGGGTCAGTGTGTGCGTCAGTGTGTGGGTCAGTGTTTGAATCAGTGTGTGAGTCAGTGTGTGTGTCAGTGTTTGGTCAGACTGTTGATCAGTGTGTGAGTTAGTGTGTGAGTCAGTGTGCGAGTCTGGGTGCGAGTCAGTGTGTGAGTCAGTGTGTGAGTCAGTGTGTGAGTCAGTGTGCGAGTCAGTGTGTGCGTCAGTGTGCGGTTCAGTGTGCGGGTCAGTGTGCGAGTCAGTGTGTGAGCCAGTGTGTGGGTCAGTGTGTGAGTCAGAGTGCGGGTCAGTGTGCGGGTCAGTGTGTGGGTAAGTGTGTGAATCAGTGTGTAGGTCAGTGTGCGGGTCCGTGTGCGGGTCAGTGTGCGGGTCAGTGTGCGAGTCAGTGTGCGAGTCAGTGTGCGAGTCAGTGTGCGGGTCAGTGTGCGAGTCAGTGTGCGAATCAATGTGCGAGTCATTGTGCGAGTCAGTGTGTGAGTCAGTGTGTGAGTCAGTGTGTGGTTCAGTGTGTGAGTCAGTGTGTGAGTCAGTGTGTGAGTCAGTGTGCGGGTCAGTGTGCGGGTCAGTGTGCGGGTCAGTGTGTGAGTCAGTGTGCGGGTCAGTGTGCGGGTCAGTGTGCGAGTCTGTGTGTGAATCAGTGTGTGAATCAGTGTGTGAGTCAGTGTGTGGGTCAGTGTGTGGGTCAATGTGTGGATCAGTGTGTGAGTCAGTGTGTGGGTCAGTGTGCGGGTCAGTGTGTGCGTCAGTGTGTGGGTCAGTGTTTGAATCAGTGTGTGAGTCAGTGTGTGTGTCAGTGTTTGGTCAGACTGTTGATCAGTGTGTGAGTTAGTGTGTGAGTCACTGTGCAGGTCAGTGTGTGTGTCAGTGTGCAGGTCAGTGTGTGAGTCAGTGTGCGGGTCAGTGTGCGAGTCTGGGTGCGAGTCAGTGTGTGAGTCAGTGTGTGAGTCAGTGTGTGAGTCAGTGTGTGGGTCAGTGTGTGAGTCAGTGTGTGAATCAGTGTGGGGGTCAGTCTGTGGGTCAGTGTGCGAGTCAGTGTGTGGGTCAGTGTGAGAGTCAGTGTGTGGGTCAGTGTGTGAGTCAGTGTGTGAATCAGTGTGTGAGTCAGTGTGTGGGTAAGTGTGAGGGTCAGTATGCGGGTCCGTGTGCAAGTCAGTGTGTGGGTCAGTGTGTGGGTCAGTGTGTGAGTCAGTGTGCGAGTCAGTGTGTGCGTCAGTGAGCGGTTCAGTGTGCGGGTCAGTGTGCGGGTCAGTGTGTGAGTCAGTGTGGTGGTCAGTGTGTGAGTCAGTATGAGGGTCAGTGTGCGGGTCAGTGTGTGAGTCAGTGTGTGGGTCAGTGTGGGGGTCAGTGTGTGGGTCAGTGTGGGGGTCAGTGTGTGAATCAGTATGTGGGTCAGTGTGCGGGTCAGTGTGCGGGTCAGTGTGTGGGTCAGTGTGTGGGTCAGTGTGGGGGACAGTGTGTGAGTCAGTATGTGGGTCAGTGTGCGGGTCAGTGTGTGGGTCAGTGTGTGGGTCCGTGTGTGGGTCCGTGTGTGGGTCAGTATGTGGGTCAGTGTGCGGATCAGTGTGTGAGTCAGTGTGTGGGTCAGTGTGTCTGTCAGTTTGTGTGTCAGTGTGTGAGTCAGTGTGTGTGTCATTGTGTGGGTCAGTGTGTGGGTCAGTGTGTGAGTCAGTCTGCGCGTCAGTGTGTGGGTCAGTGTGTGGGTCAGTGTGTGGGTCAGTGTGTGGGTCAGTATGTGGGTCAGTGTGCGGGACAGTGTGTGAGTCAGTGTGTGGGTCAGTGTGTGTGTCAGTTTGTGTGTCAGTGTGTGAGTCAGTGTGTGAGTCATTGTGTGGGTCAGTGTGTGGGTCAGTGTGTGAGTCAGTGTGTGTGTGTCAGTGTGTGGTTCATCGTGTGGGTCAGTATGTGGGTCAGTGTGCGGGTCAGTGTGCGGGTCAGTGTGTGGGTCAGTTTGTGTGTCAGTGTGTGATTCAGTGTGTGAGTCATTGTGTGGGTCAGTGTGTGGGTCAGTCTGTGAGTCAGTGTGTGGGTCAGTGTGTGGTTCAACGTGTGGGTCAGTATGTGGGTCAGTGTGCGGGTCAGTGTGCCTGTCAGTGTGTGAGCCAGTGTGTGGGTCAGTGTGTGAGTCAGAGTGCGGGTCAGTGTGCGGGTCAGTGTGTGGGTAAGTGTGTGAATCAGTGTGTAGGTCAGTGTGCGGGTCAGTGTGTGGGTCAGTATGAGGGTCAGTGTGTGAGTCAGTTTGTGTGTCAGTGTGTGAGTCAGTGTGTGAGTCAGTGTGTGAGTCATTGTGTGGTCAGTGTGTGAGTCAGTGTGTGAGTCATTGTGCGGGTCAGTGTGCGGGTCAGTGTGCGGGTCAGTGTGCGGGTCTGTGTGCGGGTCAGTGTGCGGGTCAGTGTGCTAGTCAGTGTGCGAGTCAGTGTGCGAGTCACTGCGCGGGTCAGTGTGTGGGTCAGTGTGTGAGTCAGTGTGCGGGTCAGTGTGCGGGTCAGTGTGCGGGTCAGTGTGCGAGTCTGTGTGTGAATCAGTGTGTGAATCAGTGTGTGAGTCAGTGTGTGGGTCAGTGTGTGGGTCAATGTGTGGATCAGTGTGTGAGTCAGTGTGTGGGTCAGTGTGCGGGTCAGTGTGTGCGTCAGTGTGTGGGTCAGTGTTTGAATCAGTGTGTGAGTCAGTGTGTGTGTCAGTATTTGGTCAGAGTGTGGATCAGTGTGTGAGTTAGTGTGTGAGTCAGTGTGCAGGTCAGTGTGTGTGTCAGTGTGCAGGTCAGTGTGTGAGTCAGAGTGCGGGTCAGTGTGCGAGTCTGGGTGCGAGTCAGTGTGTGAGTCAGTGTGTGAGTCAGTGTGTGAGTCAGTGTGTGGGTCAGTGTGTGAGTCAGTGTGTGAGTCAGTGTGTTAATCAGTGTGGGGTTCAGTGTGCGGGTCAGTCTGCGGGTCAGTGTGTGAGTCAGTGTGTGGGTCAGTGTGCGAGTCAGTGTGTGAATCAGTGTGTGAGTCAGTGTGTGGGTCAGTGTGTGAGTCAGTTTGTGAGTCAGTGTGTGTGTCAGTGTGTGAGTCAGTGTGTGAATCAGTGTTTGAGTCAGTGTGTGGGTCAGTGTGTGGGTCAGTATGCGAGTCCGTGTGCAAGTCAGTGTGTGGGTCAGTGTGTGAATCAGTGTGCGGGTCAGTGTGCGAGTCAGTGTGTGCGTCAGTGTGCGGTTCAGTGCGCGGGTCAGTGTGCGGGTCAGTGTGTGGGTCAGTGTGGGGTTCAGTGTGTGAGTCAGTATGAGGGTCAGTGTGCGGGTCATTGTGTGGGTCAGTGTGTGGGTCAGTGTGGGGGTCAGTGTGTGGGTCAGTGTGGGAGTCAGTGTGTGAATCAGTATGTGGGTCAGTGTACGGGTCAGTGTGCGGGTCAGTGTGTGGGTCAGTGTGTGGGTCAGTGTGGGGGACAGTGTGTGAGTCAGTATGTGGGTCAGTGTGCGGGTCAGTGTGTGGGTCAGTGTGTGGGTCATTGTGTGGGTCAGTGTGTGGGTCAGTGTGTGAGTCAGTGTGTGGGTCAGTGTGTGGTTCAACGTGTGGGTCAGTATGTGGGTCAGTGTGGGGGTCAGTGAGCGAGTCAGTGTGTGAGCCAGTGTGTGGGTCAGTGTGTGAATCAGAGTGCGGTTCAGTGTGCGGGTCAGTGTGTGGGTAAGTGTGTGAATCACTGTGTAGGTCAGTGTGCGGGTCAGTGTGTTAGTCAGTGTGAGGGTCAGTGTGTGGGTCAGTGTGTGGGTCAGTGTTTGGGTCAGTGTGCGGGTCAGTGTGCGAGGCAGTGTGTGAGTCAGTGTGTGGGTCAGTGTGTGAGTCAGTGTGCGAGTTAGTGTGTGAGTCAGTGTGTGGGTCAGTGTGTGAGTCAGTGTGTGATTCAGTGTGCTAGTCAGTGTGTGCGTCAGTGTGCGGGTCAGTGTGCGGGTCAGTGTGCGGGTCAGTGTGTGGGTCAGTGTGTGGTTCAGTGTGGGAGTCAGTGTGTGGGTCAGTGAGGGGGTCAGTGTGTGAGTCAGTATGTGGGTCAGTGTGCGGGTCAGTGTGCGAGTCAGTGTGTGGTTCAGTGTGTGGGTCAGTGTGGGGGTCTGTGTGTGAGTCAGTATGTGGGTCAGTGTGCGGGTCAGTGTGTGGGTCAGTGTGTGGGTCAGTATGTGGGTCAGTGTGCGGGTCAGTGTGTGAGTCAGTGTGTGGGTCAGTGTGTGAGTCAATTTGTGTGTCAGTGTGTGAGTCAGTATGTGAGTCATTGTGTGGTCAGTGTGCGAGTCAGTGTGCGAGTCAGTGTGCGGGTCAGTGTGTGAGTCAGTGTGTGAGTTAGTGTGTCAGTCAGTGTGCGGGTCAGTGAGTGAGTCAGTGTTTGGCCAGTGTTTGGGTCAGTGTGTGAGTCAGTGTGTGAGTCAGTGTGCGGGTCAGTGTGCGAGTCAGTGTGCGGGTCAGTGTGCGGGTCAGTGTGCAAATCATTGTGCGAGTCATTGTGCGAGTCAGTGTGTGAGTCAGTGTGTGAGTCAGTGTGTGAGTCAGTGTGTGGTTCAGTGTGTGAGTCAGTGTGTGAGTCAGTGTGTGGGTCAGTGTGCGGGTCAGTGTGTGGGTCAGTGTGTGAGTCAGTGTGCGGGTCAGTGTGCGGGTCAGTGTGCGAATCTGTGTGTGAATCAGTGTGTGAATCAGTGTGTGAATCAGTGTGTGGGTCAGTGTGTGGGTCAATGTGTGGATCAGTGTGTGAGTCAGTCTGTGGGTCAGTGTGCGGGTCTGTGTGCGAGTCAGTGTGCGGGCCAGTGTACGGGTCAGTGTGTGAGTCAGTATGTGGGTCAGTGTGCGGGTCAGTGTGTGGGTCAGTGTGTGGGTCAGTATGTGGGTCAGTGTGCGGGTCAGTGTGTGAGTCAGTGTGTGGGTCAGTGTGTGAGTCAATTTGTGTGTCAGTGTGTGAGTCAGTATGTGAGTCATTGTGTGGTCAGTGTGCGAGTCAGTGTGCGAGTCAGTGTGCGGGTCAGTGTGTGAGTCAGTGTGTGAGTTAGTGTGTCAGTCAGTGTGCGGGTCAGTGAGTGAGTCAGTGTTTGGCCAGTGTGTGGGTCAGTGTGTGAGTCAGTGTGTGAGTCAGTGTGCGGGTCAGTGTGCGAGTCAGTGTGCGGGTCAGTGTGTGGGTCAGTGTGCAAATCATTGTGCGAGTCATTGTGCGAGTCAGTGTGTGAGTCAGTGTGTGAGTCAGTGTGTGAGTCAGTGTGTGGTTCAGTGTGTGAGTCAGTGTGTGAGTCAGTGTGCGGGTCAGTGTGCGGGTCAGTGTGTGGGTCAGTGTGTGAGTCAGTGTGCGGGTCAGTGTGCGGGTCAGTGTGCGAATCTGTGTGTGAATCAGTGTGTGGGTCAGTGTGTGGGTCAATGTGTGGATCAGTGTGTGAGTCAGTCTGTGGGTCAGTGTGCGGGTCAGTGTGTGCGTCAGTGTGTGGGTCAGTGTTTGAATCAGTGTGTGAGTCAGTGTGTGTGTCAGTGTTTGGTCAGCGTGTGGATCAGTGTGTGAGTCAGTGTGCAGGTCAGTGTGCAGGTCAGTGTGTGAATCAGTGTGCGGGTCAGTGTGCGAGTCTGGGTGCGAGTCAGTGTGTGAGTCAGTGTGTGAGTCAGTGTGTGGGTCAGTGTTTGAGTTAGTGTGTGAATCAGTGTGGGGGTCAGTGTGCAGGTCAGTCTGCAGGTCAGTGTTTGAGTCAGTGTGCGGGTCAGTGTGCGAGTCAGTGTGTGGGTCAGTGTGCGGGTCAGTGTGCGGGTGAGTGTGCGGGTCACTGCGCGAGTCAGTGTGCGGGTCAGTGTGCGAGTCATTGTGTGGGTCAGTGTGTGGGTCAGTGTGCGGGTCAGTGTGCGGGTCAGTGTGCTGGTCAGTGTGTGGGTCTGTGTGTGAGTCATTGTGTGGATCCGTGTGTGGGTCAGTGTGTGGGTCAGTGTGTGGATCATTGTGCGAGTCAGTGTGTGAGTCAGTGTGTGATTCAGGGTGCGGGTCAGTGTGTGAGTCAGTGTGTGAGTCAGTGTGTGAGTCATTGTGCGGGTCAGTGTGTGTCAGTGTGTGAGTCAGTGTGTGAACCAGTGTGTGTGTGTGTCAGTGTGTGATTCAGTGTGTGGGTCAGTGTGTGAGGCAGTGTGTGGGTCAGCGTGCGAGTCAGTGTGCGGGTCAGTGTGTGAGTCAGTGTGTGGATCAGTGTGTGAGTCAGTGTGTGAGTCAGTGTGCGGGACAGTGTGTGAGTCAGTGTGTGAGTCAGTGTGTGAATCAGTGTGTGAGTCAGTGTGCGGGTCCGTGTGCGGGTCAGTGTGTGATTCTGTGTGCGGGTCAGTGTGTGAATCAGTGTGTGAGTAAGTGTGTGGGTCAGTGTGTGGGTCAGTGTGCGGCTCAGTGTGCGAGTCAGTGTGTGGGTCAGTGTGCCAGTCAGTGTGCGGGTCAGTGTGTGAGTCAATGTGCGGGTCAGTGTGTGAGTCTGTGTGTGGGTCAGTGTGCGGGTCAGTGTGTGGGTCAGTGTGTGAGTCAGTGTGCGGGTCAGTGTGTGAGTCAGTGTGCAGGTCAGTGTGTGAGACAGTGTGTGAGTCAGTGTGTGAGTCAGTGTGAGGTCAGTGTGCGGGTCAGTGTGTGAGTCAGTGTGCGGGTCAGTGTGTGAGTCAGTGTGTGAGTCGGTTTGTGAGTCAGTTTGCGGGTCAGTGTGTGAATCAGTGTGTGGGTCAGTGTGCGGGTCAGTGTGTGAGTCAGTGTGTGAGTCAGTGTGTGAGTCAGTGTGTGAGTCAGTGTGCAGGTCAGTGTGTGAGTCAGTGTGTGGATCAGTGTGTGAGACTGTATGTGAGTCAGTGTGCGGGTCAATGTGCGGGTCAGTGTGTGAGTCAGTGTGTGAGTCAGTGTGTGTGTCAGTGTGTGAGTCATGTGTTGGTCAGTGTGTGAGTCTGTGTGTGAGTCTGTGTGCGGGTCAGTGTGTGGGTCAGTGTGTGGGTCAGTGTGTGGGTTAGTTTGTGAGTCAGTGTGTGGGTCAGTGTGCGGGTCAGTGTGCGAGTCAGTTTGTGGGTCAGTGTGTGAGTCAGTGTGTGAGTCAGTGTGCGAGTCAGTATGTGAGTCGGTGTGTGAGTCAGTGTGCGGGTCAGTGTGTGAGTCAGCGTGTTAGTCAGTGTGTGGGTCAGTGTGTGTGTCAGTGTGTGGGTCAGTGTGTGGGTCAGTGTGCGAGTCAGTGTGTGGGTCAGTGTGTGAGTCAGTTTGTGGGTCAGTGTGCGAGTCAGTGTGTGAGTCAGTGTGCGGGTCAGTGTGTGAGTCAGTGTGCGAGTAAGTGTGTGGGTCAGTGTGTGGGTCAGTGTGCGTGTCAGTGTGCGAGTCAGTGTGTGGGTCAGTGTGCGAGTCAGTGTGCGGGTCAGTGTTTGAGTCAATGTGCGGGTCAGTGTGTGAGTCTGTGTGTGGGTCAGTGTGCGGGTCAGCGTGTGGGTCAGTGTGTGAGACTGTGCGGGTCAGTGTGTGAGTCAGTGTGCAGGTCAGTGTGTGAGTCAGTGTGTTGGTCAGTGTGTGAGTCTGTGTGCGGGTCAGTGTGTGGGTCAGTGTGTGGGTCAGTGTGTGGGTCAGTTTGTGAGTCAGTGTGTGGGTCAGTGTGCGGGTCAGTGTGCGGGTCAGTGTGCGAGTCAGTTTGTGGGTCAGTTTGTGAGTCAGTGTGTGAGACAGTGTGCGAGTCAGTGTGTGAGTCAGTGTGTGAGTCAGTGTGCGGGTCAGTGTGTGAGTCAGCGTGTTAGTCAGTGTGTGGGTCAGTGTGTGAGTCAGTGTGTGGGTCAGTGTGTGAGTCAGTGTGTGGGTCAGTGTGTGGGTCAGTGTGTTGGTCAGTGTGTGAGTCACTGTGCCGGTCAGTGTGTGAGTAAGTGTGTGAGTCACTGTGCCGGTCAGAGTGTGAGTCAGTGTGTGGGTCACTGTGTGAGTCAGTGTGCGGGTCAGTGTGCGGGTCAGTGTGTGGGTCAGTGTGTGAGTCAGTGTGCGGGTCAGTGTGTTAGTCAGTGTGCGGTCAGTGTGCGGATCAGTGTGTGAGTCAGTGTGTGAGTCAGTGTGCGGGTCAGTGTGTGCGTCAGTGTGCGGGTCATTGTGTGGGTCAGTGTGCGAGTCAGTGTGTGGGTCAGTGTGCGGGTCAGTGTGCGGGTCAGTGTGCGGGTCAGTTTGCAGGTCAGTGTGTGAGTCAGTGTGAGAGTCAGTGTGTGAGGCAGTGTGTGGGTCAGTGTGCGAGTCAGTGTGTGGGTCAGTGTGTGTGTCAGTGTGTGAGTCAGTGTGTTGGTCAGTGTGTGAGTCTGTGTGCGGGTCAGTGTGTGGGTCAGTGTGTGGGTCAGTGTGTGGTTCAGTGTGTGAGTCAGTGTGTGGGTCAGTGTGCGGGTCAGTGTGCGAGTCAGTTTGTGGGTCAGTGTGTGAGTCAGTGTGTGAGTCAGTGTGCGAGTCAGTGTGTGAGTCAGTGTGTGAGTCAGTGTGCGGGTCAGTGTGTGAGTCAGCGTGTTAGTCAGTGTGTGGGTCAGTGTGTGAGTCAGTGTGTGGGTCAGTGTGTGGGTCAGTGTGCGAGTCAGTGTGCGGGTCAGTGTGCGAGTCAGTGTGCGAGTCAGAGTGTGGGTCAGGGTGTGGGTCAGCGTGCGGGTCAGTGTGCGGGTCAGTTTGCAGGTCAGTGTGTGAGTCAGTGTGTGCGTCAGTGTGTGAGGCAGTGTGTGGGTCAGTGTGCGAGTCAGTGTGTGTCAGTGTGTGTGTCAGTGTGTGAGTCAGTGTGTTGGTCAGTGTGTGAGTCTGTGTGCGGGTCAGTGTGTGCGTCAGTGTGTGGGTCAGTGTGTGGGTCAGTGTGTGAGTCAGTGTGTGGTTCAGTGTGCGGGTCAGTGTGCGCGTCAGTGTGCGAGTCAGTTTGTGGGTCAGTGTTCGAGTCAGTGTGTGGGTCAGTGTGTGAGTCAGTGTGTGGGTCAGTGTGTGGGTCAGTCTGTGGGGCTGTGTGTGAGTCACTGTGCCGGTCAGTGTGTGAGCCAGTGTGTGAGTCACTGTGCCGGTCAGTGTGTGAGTCAGTGTGTGGGTCACTGTGTGAGTCAGTGTGCGGGTCAGTGTGCAGGTCAGTGTGTGGGTCAGTGTGTGGGTCAGTGTGCAGGTCAGTGTGTTAGTCAGTGTGTGGGTCAGTGTGTGAATCAGTGTGTGGGTCAGTCTGCGGGTCAGTGTGTGGGTCAGTGTGTGGGTCAGTTTGTGAGTCAGTGTGTGGGTCAGTGTGCGGGTCAGTGTGCGGGTCAGTGTGCGAGTCAGTTTGTGGGTCAGTTTGTGAGTCAGTGTGTGAGACAGTGTGCGAGTCAGTGTGTGAGTCAGTGTGTGAGTCAGTGTGCGGGTCAGTGTGTGAGTCAGCGTGTTAGTCAGTGTGTGGGTCAGTGTGTGAGTCAGTGTGTGGGTCAGTGTGTGAGTCAGTGTGTGGGTCAGTGTGTGGGTCAGTGTGTTGGTCAGTGTGTGAGTCACTGTGCCGGTCAGTGTGTGAGTAAGTGTGTGAGTCACTGTGCCGGTCAGAGTGTGAGTCAGTGTGTGGGTCACTGTGTGAGTCAGTGTGCGGGTCAGTGTGCGGGTCAGTGTGTGGGTCAGTGTGTGAGTCAGTGTGCGGGTCAGTGTGTTAGTCAGTGTGCGGTCAGTGTGCGGATCAGTGTGTGAGTCAGTGTGTGAGTCAGTGTGCGGGTCAGTGTGTGCGTCAGTGTGCGGGTCATTGTGTGGGTCAGTGTGCGAGTCAGTGTGTGGGTCAGTGTGCGGGTCAGTGTGCGGGTCAGTGTGCGGGTCAGTTTGCAGGTCAGTGTGTGAGTCAGTGTGAGAGTCAGTGTGTGAGGCAGTGTGTGGGTCAGTGTGCGAGTCAGTGTGTGGGTCAGTGTGTGTGTCAGTGTGTGAGTCAGTGTGTTGGTCAGTGTGTGAGTCTGTGTGCGGGTCAGTGTGTGGGTCAGTGTGTGGGTCAGTGTGTGGTTCAGTGTGTGAGTCAGTGTGTGGGTCAGTGTGCGGGTCAGTGTGCGAGTCAGTTTGTGGGTCAGTGTGTGAGTCAGTGTGTGAGTCAGTGTGCGAGTCAGTGTGTGAGTCAGTGTGTGAGTCAGTGTGCGGGTCAGTGTGTGAGTCAGCGTGTTAGTCAGTGTGTGGGTCAGTGTGTGAGTCAGTGTGTGGGTCAGTGTGTGGGTCAGTGTGCGAGTCAGTGTGCGGGTCAGTGTGCGAGTCAGTGTGCGAGTCAGAGTGTGGGTCAGGGTGTGGGTCAGCGTGCGGGTCAGTGTGCGGGTCAGTTTGCAGGTCAGTGTGTGAGTCAGTGTGTGCGTCAGTGTGTGAGGCAGTGTGTGGGTCAGTGTGCGAGTCAGTGTGTGTCAGTGTGTGTGTCAGTGTGTGAGTCAGTGTGTTGGTCAGTGTGTGAGTCTGTGTGCGGGTCAGTGTGTGCGTCAGTGTGTGGGTCAGTGTGTGGGTCAGTGTGTGAGTCAGTGTGTGGTTCAGTGTGCGGGTCAGTGTGCGCGTCAGTGTGCGAGTCAGTTTGTGGGTCAGTGTTCGAGTCAGTGTGTGGGTCAGTGTGTGAGTCAGTGTGTGGGTCAGTGTGTGGGTCAGTCTGTGGGGCTGTGTGTGAGTCACTGTGCCGGTCAGTGTGTGAGCCAGTGTGTGAGTCACTGTGCCGGTCAGTGTGTGAGTCAGTGTGTGGGTCACTGTGTGAGTCAGTGTGCGGGTCAGTGTGCAGGTCAGTGTGTGGGTCAGTGTGTGGGTCAGTGTGCAGGTCAGTGTGTTAGTCAGTGTGTGGGTCAGTGTGTGAATCAGTGTGTGGGTCAGTCTGCGGGTCAGTGTGCGGCTCAGTGTGCGAGTCAGTGTGTGGGTCAGTGTGCCAGTCAGTGTGCGGGTCAGTGTGTGAGTCAATGTGCGGGTCAGTGTGTGAGTCTGTGTGTGGGTCAGTGTGCGGGTCAGTGTGTGGGTCAGTGTGTGAGTCAGTGTGCGGGTCAGTGTGTGAGTCAGTGTGCAGGTCAGTGTGTGAGACAGTGTGTGAGTCAGTGTGTGAGTCAGTGTGAGGTCAGTGTGCGGGTCAGTGTGTGAGTCAGTGTGCGGGTCAGTGTGTGAGTCAGTGTGTGAGTCGGTTTGTGAGTCAGTTTGCGGGTCAGTGTGTGAATCAGTGTGTGGGTCAGTGTGCGGGTCAGTGTGTGAGTCAGTGTGTGAGTCAGTGTGTGAGTCAGTGTGTGAGTCAGTGTGCAGGTCAGTGTGTGAGTCAGTGTGTGGATCAGTGTGTGAGACTGTATGTGAGTCAGTGTGCGGGTCAATGTGCGGGTCAGTGTGTGAGTCAGTGTGTGAGTCAGTGTGTGTGTCAGTGTGTGAGTCATGTGTTGGTCAGTGTGTGAGTCTGTGTGTGAGTCTGTGTGCGGGTCAGTGTGTGGGTCAGTGTGTGGGTCAGTGTGTGGGTTAGTTTGTGAGTCAGTGTGTGGGTCAGTGTGCGGGTCAGTGTGCGAGTCAGTTTGTGGGTCAGTGTGTGAGTCAGTGTGTGAGTCAGTGTGCGAGTCAGTATGTGAGTCGGTGTGTGAGTCAGTGTGCGGGTCAGTGTGTGAGTCAGCGTGTTAGTCAGTGTGTGGGTCAGTGTGTGTGTCAGTGTGTGGGTCAGTGTGTGGGTCAGTGTGCGAGTCAGTGTGTGGGTCAGTGTGTGAGTCAGTTTGTGGGTCAGTGTGCGAGTCAGTGTGTGAGTCAGTGTGCGGGTCAGTGTGTGAGTCAGTGTGCGAGTAAGTGTGTGGGTCAGTGTGTGGGTCAGTGTGCGTGTCAGTGTGCGAGTCAGTGTGTGGGTCAGTGTGCGAGTCAGTGTGCGGGTCAGTGTTTGAGTCAATGTGCGGGTCAGTGTGTGAGTCTGTGTGTGGGTCAGTGTGCGGGTCAGCGTGTGGGTCAGTGTGTGAGACTGTGCGGGTCAGTGTGTGAGTCAGTGTGCAGGTCAGTGTGTGAGTCAGTGTGTTGGTCAGTGTGTGAGTCTGTGTGCGGGTCAGTGTGTGGGTCAGTGTGTGGGTCAGTGTGTGGGTCAGTTTGTGAGTCAGTGTGTGGGTCAGTGTGCGGGTCAGTGTGCGGGTCAGTGTGCGAGTCAGTTTGTGGGTCAGTTTGTGAGTCAGTGTGTGAGACAGTGTGCGAGTCAGTGTGTGAGTCAGTGTGTGAGTCAGTGTGCGGGTCAGTGTGTGAGTCAGCGTGTTAGTCAGTGTGTGGGTCAGTGTGTGAGTCAGTGTGTGGGTCAGTGTGTGAGTCAGTGTGTGGGTCAGTGTGTGGGTCAGTGTGTTGGTCAGTGTGTGAGTCACTGTGCCGGTCAGTGTGTGAGTAAGTGTGTGAGTCACTGTGCCGGTCAGAGTGTGAGTCAGTGTGTGGGTCACTGTGTGAGTCAGTGTGCGGGTCAGTGTGCGGGTCAGTGTGTGGGTCAGTGTGTGAGTCAGTGTGCGGGTCAGTGTGTTAGTCAGTGTGCGGTCAGTGTGCGGATCAGTGTGTGAGTCAGTGTGTGAGTCAGTGTGCGGGTCAGTGTGTGCGTCAGTGTGCGGGTCATTGTGTGGGTCAGTGTGCGAGTCAGTGTGTGGGTCAGTGTGCGGGTCAGTGTGCGGGTCAGTGTGCGGGTCAGTTTGCAGGTCAGTGTGTGAGTCAGTGTGAGAGTCAGTGTGTGAGGCAGTGTGTGGGTCAGTGTGCGAGTCAGTGTGTGGGTCAGTGTGTGTGTCAGTGTGTGAGTCAGTGTGTTGGTCAGTGTGTGAGTCTGTGTGCGGGTCAGTGTGTGGGTCAGTGTGTGGGTCAGTGTGTGGTTCAGTGTGTGAGTCAGTGTGTGGGTCAGTGTGCGGGTCAGTGTGCGAGTCAGTTTGTGGGTCAGTGTGTGAGTCAGTGTGTGAGTCAGTGTGCGAGTCAGTGTGTGAGTCAGTGTGTGAGTCAGTGTGCGGGTCAGTGTGTGAGTCAGCGTGTTAGTCAGTGTGTGGGTCAGTGTGTGAGTCAGTGTGTGGGTCAGTGTGTGGGTCAGTGTGCGAGTCAGTGTGCGGGTCAGTGTGCGAGTCAGTGTGCGAGTCAGAGTGTGGGTCAGGGTGTGGGTCAGCGTGCGGGTCAGTGTGCGGGTCAGTTTGCAGGTCAGTGTGTGAGTCAGTGTGTGCGTCAGTGTGTGAGGCAGTGTGTGGGTCAGTGTGCGAGTCAGTGTGTGTCAGTGTGTGTGTCAGTGTGTGAGTCAGTGTGTTGGTCAGTGTGTGAGTCTGTGTGCGGGTCAGTGTGTGCGTCAGTGTGTGGGTCAGTGTGTGGGTCAGTGTGTGAGTCAGTGTGTGGTTCAGTGTGCGGGTCAGTGTGCGCGTCAGTGTGCGAGTCAGTTTGTGGGTCAGTGTTCGAGTCAGTGTGTGGGTCAGTGTGTGAGTCAGTGTGTGGGTCAGTGTGTGGGTCAGTCTGTGGGGCTGTGTGTGAGTCACTGTGCCGGTCAGTGTGTGAGCCAGTGTGTGAGTCACTGTGCCGGTCAGTGTGTGAGTCAGTGTGTGGGTCACTGTGTGAGTCAGTGTGCGGGTCAGTGTGCAGGTCAGTGTGTGGGTCAGTGTGTGGGTCAGTGTGCAGGTCAGTGTGTTAGTCAGTGTGTGGGTCAGTGTGTGAATCAGTGTGTGGGTCAGTCTGCGGGTCAGTGTGTGGGTCAGTGTGTGGGTCAGTTTGTGAGTCAGTGTGTGGGTCAGTGTGCGGGTCAGTGTGCGGGTCAGTGTGCGAGTCAGTTTGTGGGTCAGTTTGTGAGTCAGTGTGTGAGACAGTGTGCGAGTCAGTGTGTGAGTCAGTGTGTGAGTCAGTGTGCGGGTCAGTGTGTGAGTCAGCGTGTTAGTCAGTGTGTGGGTCAGTGTGTGAGTCAGTGTGTGGGTCAGTGTGTGAGTCAGTGTGTGGGTCAGTGTGTGGGTCAGTGTGTTGGTCAGTGTGTGAGTCACTGTGCCGGTCAGTGTGTGAGTAAGTGTGTGAGTCACTGTGCCGGTCAGAGTGTGAGTCAGTGTGTGGGTCACTGTGTGAGTCAGTGTGCGGGTCAGTGTGCGGGTCAGTGTGTGGGTCAGTGTGTGAGTCAGTGTGCGGGTCAGTGTGTTAGTCAGTGTGCGGTCAGTGTGCGGATCAGTGTGTGAGTCAGTGTGTGAGTCAGTGTGCGGGTCAGTGTGTGCGTCAGTGTGCGGGTCATTGTGTGGGTCAGTGTGCGAGTCAGTGTGTGGGTCAGTGTGCGGGTCAGTGTGCGGGTCAGTGTGCGGGTCAGTTTGCAGGTCAGTGTGTGAGTCAGTGTGAGAGTCAGTGTGTGAGGCAGTGTGTGGGTCAGTGTGCGAGTCAGTGTGTGGGTCAGTGTGTGTGTCAGTGTGTGAGTCAGTGTGTTGGTCAGTGTGTGAGTCTGTGTGCGGGTCAGTGTGTGGGTCAGTGTGTGGGTCAGTGTGTGGTTCAGTGTGTGAGTCAGTGTGTGGGTCAGTGTGCGGGTCAGTGTGCGAGTCAGTTTGTGGGTCAGTGTGTGAGTCAGTGTGTGAGTCAGTGTGCGAGTCAGTGTGTGAGTCAGTGTGTGAGTCAGTGTGCGGGTCAGTGTGTGAGTCAGCGTGTTAGTCAGTGTGTGGGTCAGTGTGTGAGTCAGTGTGTGGGTCAGTGTGTGGGTCAGTGTGCGAGTCAGTGTGCGGGTCAGTGTGCGAGTCAGTGTGCGAGTCAGAGTGTGGGTCAGGGTGTGGGTCAGCGTGCGGGTCAGTGTGCGGGTCAGTTTGCAGGTCAGTGTGTGAGTCAGTGTGTGCGTCAGTGTGTGAGGCAGTGTGTGGGTCAGTGTGCGAGTCAGTGTGTGTCAGTGTGTGTGTCAGTGTGTGAGTCAGTGTGTTGGTCAGTGTGTGAGTCTGTGTGCGGGTCAGTGTGTGCGTCAGTGTGTGGGTCAGTGTGTGGGTCAGTGTGTGAGTCAGTGTGTGGTTCAGTGTGCGGGTCAGTGTGCGCGTCAGTGTGCGAGTCAGTTTGTGGGTCAGTGTTCGAGTCAGTGTGTGGGTCAGTGTGTGAGTCAGTGTGTGGGTCAGTGTGTGGGTCAGTCTGTGGGGCTGTGTGTGAGTCACTGTGCCGGTCAGTGTGTGAGCCAGTGTGTGAGTCACTGTGCCGGTCAGTGTGTGAGTCAGTGTGTGGGTCACTGTGTGAGTCAGTGTGCGGGTCAGTGTGCAGGTCAGTGTGTGGGTCAGTGTGTGGGTCAGTGTGCAGGTCAGTGTGTTAGTCAGTGTGTGGGTCAGTGTGTGAATCAGTGTGTGGGTCAGTCTGCGGGTCAGTGTGTGAGTCAGTGTGTGAGTCAGTGTGTGAGTCAGTGTCTGAGTCAGTGTGTGGATCAGTGTGTGAGTCAGTGTGTGCGCCAGTGTGCGGTCAGTGTGCGGGTCAGTGTGTGAGTCAGTGTGTGAATCAGTGTGCGGGTCAGTGTGTGAGACAGTGTGTCGGTCAGTGTGTGGGTCAGTGTGCGAGTCAGTGTGTGGGTCAGTGTGCGGGTCAGTGTGCGGGTGAGTGTGCGGGTCAGTGTGCGAGTCAGTGTGCGGGTCAGTGTGCGAGTCATTGTGCGGGTCAGTGTGTGGGTCAGTGTGCGGGTCAGTGTGCGGGTCAGTGTGCTGGTCAGTGTGTTGGTCTGTGTGTGAGTCAGTGTGCGGGTCCGTGTGTGGGTCAGTGTGTGGGTCAGTGTGTGGATCAGTGTGCGAGTCAGTGTGTGAGTCAGTGTGTGAGTCAGTGTGTGAGTCATTGTGCGGGTCAGTGTGTGTCAGTGTGTGAGTCAGTGTGCGGGTCAGTGTGTGGGTCAGTGTGTGAGTCAGTGTGTGAACCAGTGTGTGTGTGTGTGTCAGTGTGTGAGTCAGTGTGTGGGTCAGTGTGTGAGGCAGTGTGTTGGTCAGCGTGCGAGTCAGTGTGCGGGTCAGTGTGTGAGTCAGTGTGTGGATCAGTGTGTGACTCAGTGTGTGAGTCAGTTTGCGGGTCAGTGTGTGAGTCAGTGTGTGAGTCAGTGTGTGAATCAGTGTGTGAGTCAGTGTGTGAGTCAGTGTGCGGGTCCGTGTGCGGGTCAGTGTGTGATTCTGTGTGCGGGTCAGTGTGTGAGTCAGTGTGTGAGTAAGTGTGTGGGTCAGTGTGCGGGTCAGTGTGCGAGTCAATGTGTGGGTCAGTGTGTGATTCAGTGTGCGGGTCAGTGTGTGAGTCAATGTGCGGGTCAGTGTGTGAGTCTTTGTGTGGGTCAGTGTGTGAGTCAGTATGTGAGTAAGTGTGTGGGTCAGTGTGTGAGTCAATGTGTGGGTCAGTGTGTGAGTCATTGTGCGGGTCAGTGTGTGAGTCAGTGTGCAGGTCAGTCTGTGAGTCAGTGTGTGAGTCAGTGTGTGACTCAGTTTGCGGTCAGTGTGCGGGTCAGTGTGTGAGTCAGTGTGCGGGTCAGTGTGTGAGTCCGTGTGCGGGTCAGTGTGTGAGTCAGTGTGTGAGTCGGTTTGTGAGTCAGTGTGCGGGTCAGTGTGTGAATCAGTGTGTGGGTCAGTGTGCGGGTCAGTGTGTGAGTCAGTGTGTGAGTCAGTGTGTGAGTCAGTGTGAAAGTCAGTGTGCAGGTCAGTGTGTGAGTCAGTGTGTGGATCAGTGTGTGAGTCCGTATGTGAGTCAGTGTGCGGGTCAGTGTGCGGGTCAGTGTGTGAGTCAGTGTGTGAGTCAGTGTGCGGGTCAGTGTGTGAGTCAGTGTGCGGGTCAGTGTGTGGGTCAGTGTGTGAGTCAGTGTGTGAGTCAGTGTGCGGCTCAGTGTGTGATTCGGTGTGCGGGTCAGTGTGTGAGTCAGTGTGCGGGTCAGTGTGTGAGTCAGTGTGCGGGTCAGTGTGTGGGTCAGTGTGTGGGTCAGTGTGTGAGTCAGTTTGCGGGTCAGTGTGTTTGTCAGTGTGTGGGTCAGTGTGTGAGTCAGTGTGTGAGTCAGTGTGCGGGTCAGTGTGTGTCAGTGTGTGAGTCATTGTGCGGGTCAGTGTGTGAGTGAGTGTGTGGATCATTCTGTGGGTCAGTTTGTGAGTCAGTGTGTGAACCAGTGTGTGTGTCAGTGTGTGAGTCAGTCTGTGGATCAGCGTGTGGGTCAGTGTGTGAGTCAGTGTGCGAGTCAGTATGCGAGTCAGTGTGTGAGTCAGTGTGTGAGTCAGTGTGCGGGTCAGTGTGTGAGTCAGCGTGTTAGTCAGTGTGTGGGTCAGTGTGTGAGTCAGTGTGTGGGTCAGTGTGTGGGTCAGTGTGCGAGTCAGTGTGCGGGTCAGTGTGCGAGTCAGTGTGCGAGTCAGAGTGTGGGTCAGGGTGTGGGTCAGTGTGCGGGTCAGTGTGCGGGTCAGTTTGCAGGTCAGTGTGTGAGTCAGTGTGTGCGTCAGTGTGTGAGGCAGTGTGTGGGTCAGTGTGCGAGTCAGTGTGTGTCAGTGTGTGTGTCAGTGTGTGAGTCAGTGTGTTGGTCAGTGTGTGAGTCTGTGTGCGGGTCAGTGTGTGCGTCAGTGTGTGGGTCAGTGTGTGGGTCAGTGTGTGAGTCAGTGTGTGGTTCAGTGTGCGGGTCAGTGTGCGCGTCAGTGTGCGAGTCAGTTTGTGGGTCAGTGTTCGAGTCAGTGTGTGGGTCAGTGTGTGAGTCAGTGTGTGGGTCAGTGTGTGGGTCAGTCTGTGGGGCTGTGTGTGAGTCACTGTGCCGGTCAGTGTGTGAGCCAGTGTGTGAGTCACTGTGCCGGTCAGTGTGTGAGTCAGTGTGTGGGTCACTGTGTGAGTCAGTGTGCGGGTCAGTGTGCAGGTCAGTGTGTGGGTCAGTGTGTGGGTCAGTGTGCAGGTCAGTGTGTTAGTCAGTGTGTGGGTCAGTGTGTGAATCAGTGTGTGGGTCAGTCTGCGGGTCAGTGTGTGAGTCAGTGTGTGAGTCAGTGTGTGAGTCAGTGTCTGAGTCAGTGTGTGGATCAGTGTGTGAGTCAGTGTGTGCGTCAGTGTGCGGTCAGTGTGCGGGTCAGTGTGTGAGTCAGTGTGTGAATCAGTGTGCGGGTCAGTGTGTGAGTCAGTGTGTCGGTCAGTGTGTGGGTCAGTGTGCGAGTCAGTGTGTGGGTCACTGTGCGGGTCAGTGTGCGGGTGAGTGTGCGGGTCAGTGTGCGAGTCAGTGTGCGGGTCAGTGTGCGAGTCATTGTGCGGGTCAGTGTGTGGGTCAGTGTGCGGGTCAGTGTGCGGGTCAGTGTGCTGGTCAGTGTGTTGGTCTGTGTGTGAGTCAGTGTGCGGGTCCGTGTGTGGGTCAGTGTGTGGGTCAGTGTGTGGATCAGTGTGCGAGTCAGTGTGTGAGTCAGTGTGTGAGTCAGTGTGTGAGTCATTGTGCGGGTCATTGTGTGTCAGTGTGTGAGTCAGTGTGCGGGTCAGTGTGTGGGTCAGTGTGTGAGTCAGTGTGTGAACCAGTGTGTGTGTGTGTCAGTGTGTGAGTCAGTGTGTGGGTCAGTGTGTGAGGCAGTGTGTTGGTCAGCGTGCGAGTCAGTGTGCGGGTCAGTGTGTGAGTCAGTGTGTGGATCAGTGTGTGACTCAGTGTGTGAGTCAGTTTGCGGGTCAGTGTGTGAGTCAGTGTGTGAGTCAGTGTGTGAATCAGTGTGTGAGTCAGTGTGTGAGTCAGTGTGCGGGTCCGTGTGCGGGTCAGTGTGTGATTCTGTGTGCGGGTCAGTGTGTGAGTCAGTGTGTGAGTAAGTGTGTGGGTCAGTGTGCGGGTCAGTGTGCGAGTCAATGTGTGGGTCAGTGTGTGATTCAGTGTGCGGGTCAGTGTGTGAGTCAATGTGCGGGTCAGTGTGTGAGTCTTTCTGTGGGTCAGTGTGTGAGTCAGTATGTGAGTAAGTGTGTGGGTCAGTGTGTGAGTCAATGTGTGGGTCAGTGTGTGAGTCACTGTGCGGGTCAGTGTGTGAGTCAGTGTGCAGGTCAGTCTGTGAGTCAGTGTGTGAGTCAGTGTGTGACTCAGTTTGCGGTCAGTGTGCGGGTCAGTGTGTGAGTCAGTGTGCGGGTCAGTGTGTGAGTCCGTGTGCGGGTCAGTGTGTGAGTCAGTGTGTGAGTCGGTTTGTGAGTCAGTGTGCGGGTCAGTGTGTGAATCAGTGTGTGGGTCAGTGTGCGGGTCAGTGTGTGAGTCAGTGTGTGAGTCAGTGTGTGAGTCAGTGTGTAAGTCAGTGTGCAGGTCAGTGTGTGAGTCAGTGTGTGGATCAGTGTGTGAGTCTGTATGTGAGTCAGTGTGCGGTTCAGTGTGCGGGTCAGTGTGTGAGTCAGTGTGTGAGTCAGTGTGCGGGTCAGTGTGTGAGTCAGTGTGCGGGTCAGTGTGTGGGTCAGTGTGTGAGTCAGTGTGTGAGTCAGTGTGCGGCTCAGTGTGTGATTCGGTGTGCGGGTCAGTGTGTGAGTCAGTGTGCGGGTCAGTGTGTGGGTCAGTGTGCGGGTCAGTGTGTGGGTCAGTGCGTGGGTCAGTGTGTTGGTCAGTGTGTGAGTCAGTTTGCGGGTCAGTGTGTGAGTCAGTGTGTGAGTCAGTGTGCGGCTCAGTGTGTGATTCGGTGTGCGGGTCAGTGTGTGAGTCAGTGTGCGGGTCAGTGTGTGAGTCAGTGTGCGGGTCAGTGTGTGGGTCAGTGTGTGGGTCAGTGTGTGAGTCAGTTTGCGGGTCAGTGTGTTTGTCAGTGTGTGGGTCAGTGTGTGAGTCAGTGTGTGAGTCAGTGTGCGGGTCAGTGTGTGTCAGTGTGTGAGTCATTGTGCGGGTCAGTGTGTGAGTGAGTGTGTGGATCATTGTGTGGGTCAGTTTGTGAGTCAGTGTGTGAACCAGTGTGTGTGTCAGTGTGTGAGTCAGTCTGTGGATCAGCGTGTGGGTCAGTGTGTGAGTCAGTGTGCGAGTCAGTATGCGAGTCAGTGTGTGAGTCAGTGTGTGAGTCAGTGTGCGGGTCAGTGTGTGAGTCAGCGTGTTAGTCAGTGTGTGGGTCAGTGTGTGAGTCAGTGTGTGGGTCAGTGTGTGGGTCAGTGTGCGAGTCAGTGTGCGGGTCAGTGTGCGAGTCAGTGTGCGAGTCAGAGTGTGGGTCAGGGTGTGGGTCAGTGTGCGGGTCAGTGTGCGGGTCAGTTTGCAGGTCAGTGTGTGAGTCAGTGTGTGCGTCAGTGTGTGAGGCAGTGTGTGGGTCAGTGTGCGAGTCAGTGTGTGTCAGTGTGTGTGTCAGTGTGTGAGTCAGTGTGTTGGTCAGTGTGTGAGTCTGTGTGCGGGTCAGTGTGTGCGTCAGTGTGTGGGTCAGTGTGTGGGTCAGTGTGTGAGTCAGTGTGTGGTTCAGTGTGCGGGTCAGTGTGCGCGTCAGTGTGCGAGTCAGTTTGTGGGTCAGTGTTCGAGTCAGTGTGTGGGTCAGTGTGTGAGTCAGTGTGTGGGTCAGTGTGTGGGTCAGTCTGTGGGGCTGTGTGTGAGTCACTGTGCCGGTCAGTGTGTGAGCCAGTGTGTGAGTCACTGTGCCGGTCAGTGTGTGAGTCAGTGTGTGGGTCACTGTGTGAGTCAGTGTGCGGGTCAGTGTGCAGGTCAGTGTGTGGGTCAGTGTGTGGGTCAGTGTGCAGGTCAGTGTGTTAGTCAGTGTGTGGGTCAGTGTGTGAATCAGTGTGTGGGTCAGTCTGCGGGTCAGTGTGTGAGTCAGTGTGTGAGTCAGTGTGTGAGTCAGTGTCTGAGTCAGTGTGTGGATCAGTGTGTGAGTCAGTGTGTGCGTCAGTGTGCGGTCAGTGTGCGGGTCAGTGTGTGAGTCAGTGTGTGAATCAGTGTGCGGGTCAGTGTGTGAGTCAGTGTGTCGGTCAGTGTGTGGGTCAGTGTGCGAGTCAGTGTGTGGGTCAGTGTGCGGGTCAGTGTGCGGGTGAGTGTGCGGGTCAGTGTGCGAGTCAGTGTGCGGGTCAGTGTGCGAGTCATTGTGCGGGTCAGTGTGTGGGTCAGTGTGCGGGTCAGTGTGCGGGTCAGTGTGCTGGTCAGTGTGTTGGTCTGTGTGTGAGTCAGTGTGCGGGTCCGTGTGTGGGTCAGTGTGTGGGTCAGTGTGTGGATCAGTGTGCGAGTCAGTGTGTGAGTCAGTGTGTGAGTCAGTGTGTGAGTCATTGTGCGGGTCAGTGTGTGTCAGTGTGTGAGTCAGTGTGCGGGTCAGTGTGTGGGTCAGTGTGTGAGTCAGTGTGTGAACCAGTGTGTGTGTGTGTCAGTGTGTGAGTCAGTGTGTGGGTCAGTGTGTGAGGCAGTGTGTTGGTCAGCGTGCGAGTCAGTGTGCGGGTCAGTGTGTGAGTCAGTGTGTGGATCAGTGTGTGACTCAGTGTGTGAGTCAGTTTGCGGGTCAGTGTGTGAGTCAGTGTGTGAGTCAGTGTGTGAATCAGTGTGTGAGTCAGTGTGTGAGTCAGTGTGCGGGTCCGTGTGCGGGTCAGTGTGTGATTCTGTGTGCGGGTCAGTGTGTGAGTCAGTGTGTGAGTAAGTGTGTGGGTCAGTGTGCGGGTCAGTGTGCGAGTCAATGTGTGGGTCAGTGTGTGATTCAGTGTGCGGGTCAGTGTGTGAGTCAATGTGCGGGTCAGTGTGTGAGTCTTTCTGTGGGTCAGTGTGTGAGTCAGTATGTGAGTAAGTGTGTGGGTCAGTGTGTGAGTCAATGTGTGGGTCAGTGTGTGAGTCACTGTTCGGGTCAGTGTGTGAGTCAGTGTGCAGGTCAGTCTGTGAGTCAGTGTGTGAGTCAGTGTGTGACTCAGTTTGCGGTCAGTGTGCGGGTCAGTGTGTGAGTCAGTGTGCGGGTCAGTGTGTGAGTCCGTGTGCGGGTCAGTGTGTGAGTCAGTGTGTGAGTCGGTTTGTGAGTCAGTGTGCGGGTCAGTGTGTGAATCAGTGTGTGGGTCAGTGTGCGGGTCAGTTTGTGAGTCAGTGTGTGAGTCAGTGTGTGAGTCAGTGTGTAAGTCAGTGTGCAGGTCAGTGTGTGAGTCAGTGTGTGGATCAGTGTGTGAGTCTGTATGTGAGTCAGTGTGCGGTTCAGTGTGCGGGTCAGTGTGTGAGTCAGTGTGTGAGTCAGTGTGCGGGTCAGTGTGTGAGTCAGTGTGCGGGTCAGTGTGTGGGTCAGTGTGTGAGTCAGTGTGTGAGTCAGTGTGCGGCTCAGTGTGTGATTCGGTGTGCGGGTCAGTGTGTGAGTCAGTGTGCGGGTCAGTGTGTGGGTCAGTGTGCGGGTCAGTGTGTGGGTCAGTGCGTGGGTCAGTGTGTTGGTCAGTGTGTGAGTCAGTTTGCGGGTCAGTGTGTGGGTCAGTGTGTGAGTCAGTGTGTGGGTCTTTGTGTGAGTCAGTGTGTGAGTCAGTGTGTGAGTCAGTGTGTGAGTCAGTGTGTGGGTCAGTATGTGAGTCAGTGTGCGGGTCAGTGTGCGGGTCAGTGTGTGGGTCAGTGTGTGAGTCAGTGTGTGAGTCGTCTGTGTGTGAGTCAGTGTGTGAGTCAGTGTGTGGATCAGTGTTCGATTCAGTGTGAGGGACAGTGTGAGGGTCAGTGAGCGGGTCTGTGTGCGGGTCTGTGTGCGGGTCAGTGTGCGGGTTAGTGTGCGGGTTAGTGTGTGGGTCAGTGTGTGAGTCAGTGTGTGAGTCAGTGTGTGAGTCAGTGTGTGAGTCAGTGAGCGGGTTAGTGTGTGGGTCAGTGTGTGAGTCAGTGTGTGAGTCTGTGTGTGGGTCAGTGTGTGGGTCAGTGTGTGAGTCAGTGTGTGGGTCAGTGTGTGAGTCAGTGTGTGAGTCAGTGTGCGGGTCAGTGTGTGAGTCAGTGTGCGGGCCAGTGTGCAGGTCAGTGTGCGAGTCAGTGTGCGAGTCAGTGTGTGGTCAGTGTGTGAGTCAGTGTGCGGGTCAGTGTGCGGGTCAGTGTGTGGGTCAGTGTGTGGGTCAGTGTGTGAGTCAGTGTGTGAGTCAGTTTGCGGGTCAGTGTGTTGGTCAGAGTGTGGGTCAGTGTGTGAGTCAGTGTGTGAGACAGTGTGCGGGTCAGTGTGAGTCAGTGTGTGAGTCATTGTGCGGGTCAGTGTGTGAGTGAGTGTGTTGGATCAGTGTTTGGGTCAGTGTGTGAGTCAGCGTGTGAACCAGTGTGTGTGTCAGTGTGTGAGTCAGTGTGCGGGTCTTTGTGTGAGTCAGTGTGTGAGTCAGTGTGTGAGTCAGTGTGTGAGTCAGTGTGCGGGTCAGTTTGTGGGTCAGTGTGTGTGTCAGTGTGTGAGTCAGTGTGTGGGTCAGTGTGTGGGTCAGTGTGTGAGTCAGTGTGTGAATCAGTGTGTGGGTCAGTGTGTGAGTCAGTGTGTTGGTCTGTGTGCGGGTCAGTGTGTGAATCAGTGTGTGAGTCAGTGTGTGGGTCAGTGTGCGGGTCAGTTTGTGAGGCAGTGTGTGAGTCAGTGTGTGAGGCAGTGTGTGGGTCAGTGTGCGAGTCAGTGTTTGGGTCAGTGTGTGTGTCAGTGTGTGAGTCCGTGTGCGGGTCAGTGTGCTGGTCAGTGTGTGAGTCAGTGTGTGGGTCAGTGTGTGCGTCAGTGTGCGGGTCAGTGTGTGAGTCAGCGTGTGGGTCAGTGTGTGAGTCAGTGTGCGGGTCAGTGTGCGAGTCAGTCTGTGGGTCAGTGTGTGGTCAGTGTGCGGGTCAGTGTGCGGGTCAGTTTGCAGGTCAGTGTGTGAGTCAGTGTGTGAGTCAGTGTGTGAGGCAGTGTGTGGGTCAGTGTGCGAGTCTGTGCGGGTCAGTGTGTGGGTCAGTGTGTGGGTCAGTGTGTGGGTCAGTGTGTGAGTCAGTGTGTGGGTCAGTGTGCGGGTCAGTGTGCGGGACAGTGTGCGAGTCAGTTTGTGGGTCAGTGTGTGAGTCAGTGTGTGAGTCAGTGTGCGAGTCAGTGTGTGAGTCAGTGTGTGAGTCAGTGTGCGGGTCAGTGTGTGAGTCAGCGTGTTAGTCAGTGTGTGGGTCAGTGTGTGAGTCAGTGTGTGGGTCAGTGTGTGGGTCAGTGTGTGGATCAGTGTTCGATTCAGTGTGAGGGTCAGTGTGAGGGTCAGTGTGTGAGTCAGTGAGCGGGTCTGTGTGCGGGTCAGTGTGTTAGTCAGTGTGCGGGTTAGTGTGTGGGTCAGTGTGTGAGTCACTGTGTGAGTCTGTGTGTGAGCCAGTGTGTGAGTCAGTGAGCGGGTTAGTGTGTGGGTCAGTGTGTGAGTCAGTGTGTGAGTCTGTGTGTGGGTCAGTGTGTGGGTCAGTGTGTGAGTCAGTGTGACGGTCAGTGTGTGGGTCAGTGTGTGGGTCAGTGTGCGGGTCAGTGTGCGGGTCAGTGTGTGAGTCAGTGTGTGGGTCAGTGTGTGAGTCAGTGTGTGGGTCAGTGTGTGAGTCAGTGTGCGGGTCAGTGTGTGAGGCAGTGTGTGGGTCAGTGTGCGAGTCTGTGTGCGGGTCAGTGTGTGGGTCAGTGTGTGGGACAGTGTGTGGGTCAGTGTGTGAGTCAGTGTGTGGGTCAGTGTGCGGGTCAGTGTGCGGGACAGTGTGCGAATTAGTTTGTGGGTCAGTGTGTGAGTCAGTGTGTGAGTCAGTGTGCGAGTCAGTGTGTGAGTCAGTGTGTGAGTCAGTGTGGTGGTCAGTGTGTGAGTCAGCGTGTTAGTCAGCGTGTGGGTCAGTGTGTGAGTCAGTGTGTGGGTCAGTGTGTGGGTCAGTGTGCGAGTCAGTGTGTGGGTCAGTGTGTGAGTCAGTGTGTGGGTCAGTGTGTGGGTCAGTGTGTGAGTCAGTGAGCGGGTCAGTGTGTGGGTCAGTGTGTGGGTCAGTGTGTGAGTCAGTATGTGAGTCGTCTGTGTATGAGTCAGTGTGTGAGTCAGTGTGTGGATCAGTGTTCGATTCAGTGTGAGGGTCAGTGTGAGGGTCAGTGTGTGAGTCAGTGAGCGGGTCTGTGTGCGGGTCAGTGTGTTAGTCAGTGTGCGGGTTAGTGTGTGGGTCAGTGTGTGAGTCACTGTGTGAGTCTGTGTGTGAGCCAGTGTGTGAGTCAGTGAGCGGGTTAGTGTGTGGGTCAGTGTGTGAGTCAGTGTGTGAGTCTGTGTGTGGGTCAGTGTGTGGGTCAGTGTGTGAGTCAGTGTGACGGTCAGTGTGTGGGTCAGTGTGTGGGTCAGTGTGCGGGTCAGTGTGCGGGTCAGTGTGTGAGTCAGTGTGTGGGTCAGTGTGTGAGTCAGTGTGTGGGTCAGTGTGTGAGTCAGTGTGCGGGTCAGTGTGTGAGTCAGTGTACGGGCCAGTGTGCGGGTCAGTGTGCGAGTCAGTGTGTGAGTCAGTGTGTGGGTCAGTGTGTGAGTCAGTGTGTGGGTCAGTGTGCGGGTCAGTTTGTGGGTCAGTGTTTGAGTCAGTGTGCGGGTCAGTGTGTGAGTCAGTGTGCGGGTCAGTGTGTGAGTCAGTGTGTGAGTCGGTTTGTGAGTCAGTCATGCGGGTCAGTGTGTGAATCATTGTGTGGGTCAGTGTGCGGGTCAGTGTGCGAGTCAGTCTGTGGGTCAGTGTGTGGTCAGTGTGCGGGTCAGTGTGCGGGTCAGTTTGCAGGTCAGTGTGTGAGTCAGTGTGTGAGTCAGTGTGTGAGGCAGTGTGTGGGTCAGTGTGCGAGTCTGTGCGGGTCAGTGTGTGGGTCAGTGTGTGGGTCAGTGTGTGGGTCAGTGTGTGAGTCAGTGTGTGGGTCAGTGTGCGGGTCAGTGTGCGGGACAGTGTGCGAGTCAGTTTGTGGGTCAGTGTGTGAGTCAGTGTGTGAGTCAGTGTGCGAGTCAGTGTGTGAGTCAGTGTGTGAGTCAGTGTGCGGGTCAGTGTGTGAGTCAGCGTGTTAGTCAGTGTGTGGGTCAGTGTGTGAGTCAGTGTGTGGGTCAGTGTGTGGGTCAGTGTGTGGATCAGTGTTCGATTCAGTGTGAGGGTCAGTGTGAGGGTCAGTGTGTGAGTCAGTGAGCGGGTCTGTGTGCGGGTCAGTGTGTTAGTCAGTGTGCGGGTTAGTGTGTGGGTCAGTGTGTGAGTCACTGTGTGAGTCTGTGTGTGAGCCAGTGTGTGAGTCAGTGAGCGGGTTAGTGTGTGGGTCAGTGTGTGAGTCAGTGTGTGAGTCTGTGTGTGGGTCAGTGTGTGGGTCAGTGTGTGAGTCAGTGTGACGGTCAGTGTGTGGGTCAGTGTGTGGGTCAGTGTGCGGGTCAGTGTGCGGGTCAGTGTGTGAGTCAGTGTGTGGGTCAGTGTGTGAGTCAGTGTGTGGGTCAGTGTGTGAGTCAGTGTGCGGGTCAGTGTGTGAGGCAGTGTGTGGGTCAGTGTGCGAGTCTGTGTGCGGGTCAGTGTGTGGGTCAGTGTGTGGGACAGTGTGTGGGTCAGTGTGTGAGTCAGTGTGTGGGTCAGTGTGCGGGTCAGTGTGCGGGACAGTGTGCGAATTAGTTTGTGGGTCAGTGTGTGAGTCAGTGTGTGAGTCAGTGTGCGAGTCAGTGTGTGAGTCAGTGTGTGAGTCAGTGTGGTGGTCAGTGTGTGAGTCAGCGTGTTAGTCAGCGTGTGGGTCAGTGTGTGAGTCAGTGTGTGGGTCAGTGTGTGGGTCAGTGTGCGAGTCAGTGTGTGGGTCAGTGTGTGAGTCAGTGTGTGGGTCAGTGTGTGGGTCAGTGTGTGAGTCAGTGAGCGGGTCAGTGTGTGGGTCAGTGTGTGGGTCAGTGTGTGAGTCAGTATGTGAGTCATCTGTGTATGAGTCAGTGTGTGAGTCAGTGTGTGGATCAGTGTTCGATTCAGTGTGAGGGTCAGTGTGAGGGTCAGTGTGTGAGTCAGTGAGCGGGTCTGTGTGCGGGTCAGTGTGTTAGTCAGTGTGCGGGTTAGTGTGTGGGTCAGTGTGTGAGTCACTGTGTGAGTCTGTGTGTGAGCCAGTGTGTGAGTCAGTGAGCGGGTTAGTGTGTGGGTCAGTGTGTGAGTCAGTGTGTGAGTCTGTGTGTGGGTCAGTGTGTGGGTCAGTGTGTGAGTCAGTGTGACGGTCAGTGTGTGGGTCAGTGTGTGGGTCAGTGTGCGGGTCAGTGTGCGGGTCAGTGTGTGAGTCAGTGTGTGGGTCAGTGTGTGAGTCAGTGTGTGGGTCAGTGTGTGAGTCAGTGTGCGGGTCAGTGTGTGAGTCAGTGTACGGGCCAGTGTGCGGGTCAGTGTGCGAGTCAGTGTGTGAGTCAGTGTGTGGGTCAGTGTGTGAGTCAGTGTGTGGGTCAGTGTGCGGGTCAGTTTGTGGGTCAGTGTTTGAGTCAGTGTGCGGGTCAGTGTGTGAGTCAGTGTGCGGGTCAGTGTGTGAGTCAGTGTGTGAGTCGGTTTGTGAGTCAGTCATGCGGGTCAGTGTGTGAATCATTGTGTGGGTCAGTGTGCGGGTCAGTGTGTGAGTCAGTTTGTGAGTCAGTGTGTGAGTCATTGTGTAAGTCAGTGTGCAGATCAGTGTGTGAGTCAGTGTGTGGATCAGTGTGTGAGTCCGTATGTGAGTCAGTGTGCGGGTCAGTGTGCGGGTCAGTGTGTGAGTCAGTGTGTGAGTCAGTGTGCGGGTCAGTGTGTTACTCAGTGTGCGGGTCAGTGTGTGGGTCAGTGTGTGAGTCAGTGTGTGAGTCAGTGTGCGGCTCAGTGTGTGATTCGGTGTGCGGGTCAGTGTGTGAGTCAGTGTGCGGGTCAGTGTGTGAGTCAGTGTGCGGGTCAGTGTGCGGGTCAGTGTGTCGGTCAGTGCGTGGGTCAGTGTGTTGGTCAGTGTGTGAGTCAGTTTGCGTGTCAGTGTGTGGGTCAGTGTGTGAGTCAGTGTGTGGGTCTTTGTGTGAGTCAGTGTGTGAGTCAGTGTGTGAGTCAGTGTGTGAGTCAGTGTGCGGGTCAGTGTGTGGGTCAGTGTGTGTGTCAGTGTGTGAGTCAGTGTGTGGGTCAGTGTGTGAGTCAGTGTGTGAATCAGTGTGTGGGTCTGTGTGCGGGTCAGTGTGTGAATCAGTGTGTAAGTCAGTGTGTGGGTCAGTGTGCGAGTCAGTGTGCGTGTCAGTTTGTGAGGCAGTGTGTGAGTCAGTGTGTGAGGCAGTGTGTGGGTCAGTGTGCGAGTCAGTGTTTGGGTTAGTGTGTGTGTCAGTGTGTGAGTCCGTGTGCGGGTCAGTGTGCTGGTCAGTGTGTGAGTCAGTGTGTGGGTCAGTGTGTGCGTCAGTGTGCGGGTCAGTGTGTGAGTCAGCGTGTGGGTCAGTGTGTGAGTCAGGGTGCGGGTCAGTGTGCGAGTCAGTGTGTGGGTCAGTGTGTGGGTCAGTGTGCGGGTCAGTGTGCGGGTCAATTTGCAGGTCAGTGTGTGAGTCAGTGTGTGAGTCAGTGTGTGAGGCAGTGTGTGGGTCAGTGTGCGAGTCAGTGTGTGGGTCAGTGTGTGTGTCAGTGTGTGAGTCAGTGTGCGGGTCAGTGTGTTGGTCAGTGTGTGAGTCAGTGTGCGGGTCAGTGTGTGAGTCAGTGTGTTGGTCAGTGTGTGAGTCTGTGTGCGGGTCAGTGTGTGGGTCAGTGTGTGGGTCAGTGTGTGGGTTAGTGTGTGAGTCAGTGTGTGGGTCAGTGTGCGGGTCATTGTGCGGGTCAGTGTGCGAGTCAGTTTGTGGGTCAGTGTGTGAGTCGGTGTGTGAGTCAGTGTGCGAGTCAGTGTGTGACTCAGTGTGTGAGTCAGTGTGCGGGTCAGTGTGTGAGTCAGCGTGCTAGTCAGTGTGTGGGTCAGTGTGTGAGTCAGTGTGTGGGTCAGTGTGTGAGTCAGTGAGTGAGTCAGTGTGCGGGTCAGTGTGTGGGTCAGTGTGTGGGTTAGTGTGCGGGTCAGTGTGCGGATCAGTGTGCGAGTCAGTGTGTGAATCAGTGTGTGGGTCAGTGTGTGAGTCAGTGTGTGGGTCAGTGTGTGAGTCAGTGTGCGGGTCAGTGTGTGAGTCAGTGTGCGGGCGTGTGTGCGGGTCAGTGTGTGAGTCAGTTTGTGGGTCAGTGTGTGAGTCAGTGAGTGAGTCAGTGTGCGGGTCAGTGTGCTGGTCAGTGTGTGAGTCAGTGTTTGAGTCAGTGTGCGAGTCAGTGTGCGAGTCAGTGTGTGAGTCAGTGTGTGAGTCAGCGTGTTAGTTAGTGTGTGGGTCAGTGTGTGAGTCAGTGTGTGGGTCAGTGTGTGGGTCAGTGTACGAGTCAGTGTGTGGGTCAGTGTGTGAGTCAGTGTGTGAGTCAGTGTGTGGGTCAGTGTGTGGGTCAGTGTGTGAGTCAGTGTGTGAGTCAGTGTGTGGATCAGTGTTCGATTCAGTGTGAGGGTCAGTGTGAGGGTCAGTGAGCGTGTCTGTGTGCGGGTCTGTGTGCGGGTCAGTGTGCGGGTTAGTGTGCGGGTTAGTGTGTGGGTCAGTGTGTGAGTCAGTGTGTGAGTCTGTGTGTGAGTCAGTGTGTGAGTCAGTGAGCGGGTTAGTGTGTGGGTCAGTGTGTGAGTCAGTGTGTGAGTCTGTGTGTGGGTCAGTGTGTGGGTCAGTGTGTGAGTCAGTGTGTGGGTCAGTGTGTGAGTCAGTGTGTGAGTCAGTGTGCGGGTCAGTGTGTGAGTCAGTGTGCGGGCCAGTGTGCGGGTCAGTGTGCGAGTCAGTGTGCGAGTCAGTGTGTGGTCAGTGTGTGAGTCAGTGTGCGGGTCAGTGTGCGGGTCAGTGCGTGGGTCAGTGTGTGGGTCAGTGTGTGAGTCAGTGTGTGAGTCAGTTTGCGGGTCAGTGTGTTGGTCAGAGTGTGGGTCAGTGTGTGGGTCAGTGTGTGAGTCAGTGTGTGAGACAGTGTGCAGGTCAGTGTGTGTCAGTGTGTGAGTCATTGTGCGGGTCAGTGTGTGAGTGAGTGTGTTGGATCAGTGTTTGGGTCAGTGTGTGAGTCAGCCTGTGAACCAGTGTGTGTGTCAGTGTGTGAGTCAGTGTGTGGATCAGTGTGTGGGTCAGTGTGTGAGTCAGTGTGCGGGTCTTTGTGTGAGTCAGTGTGTGAGTCAGTATGTGAGTCAGTGTGTGAGTCAGTGTGCGGGTCAGTTTGTGGGTCAGTGTGTGTGTCAGTGTGTGAGTCAGTGTGTGGGTCAGTGTGTGGGTCAGTGTGTGAGTCAGTGTGTGAATCAGTGTGTGGGTCAGTGTGTGAGTCAGTGTGTGGGTCTGTGTGCGGGTCAGTGTGTGAATCAGTGTGTGAGTCAGTGTGTGGGTCAGTGTGCGGGTCAGTTTGTGAGGCAGTGTGTGAGTCAGTGTGTGAGGCATTGTGTGGGTCAGTGTGCGAGTCAGTGTTTGGGTCAGTGTGTGTGTCAGTGTGTGAGTCCGTGTGCGGGTCAGTGTGCTGGTCAGTGTGTGAGTCAGTGTGTGGGTCAGTGTGTGCGTCAGTGTGCGGGTCAGTGTGTGAGTCAGCGTGTGGGTCAGTGTGTGAGTCAGTGTGCGGGTCAGTGTGCGAGTCAGTGTGTGGGTCAGTGTGTGGGTCAGTGTGCGGGTCAGTGTGCGGCTCAGTTTGCAGGTCAGTGTGTGAGTCAGTGTGTGAGTCAGTGTGTGAGCCAGTGTGTGGGTCAGTGTGCGAGTCTGTGTGCGGGTCAGTGTGTGGGTCAGTGTGTGGGTCAGTGTGTGGGTCAGTGTGTGAGTCAGTGTGTGGGTCAGTGTGCGGGTCAGTGTGCGGGACAGTGTGCGAGTCAGTTTGTGGGTCAGTGTGTGAGTCAGTGTGCGAGTCAGTGTGTGAGTCAGTGTGTGAGTCAGTGTGCGGGTCAGTGTGTGAGTCAGCGTGTTAGTCAGTGTGTGGGTCAGTGTGTGAGTCAGTGTGTGGGTCAGTGTGTGGGTCAGTGTGCGAGTCAGTGTGTGCGTCAGTGTGTGAGTCAGTGTGTGAGTCAGTGTGTGAGTCAGTGTGTGTGTCAGTGTGTGAGTCAGTGAGCGGGTCAGTGTGTGGGTCAGTGTGTGGGTCAGTGTGTGAGTCAGTGTGTGAGTCGTCTGTGTATGAGTCAGTGTGTGAGTCAGTGTGTGGATTAGTGTTCGATTCAGTGTGAGGGTCAGTGTGAGGGTCAGTGTGTGAGTCTGTGAGCGGGTCTGTGTGCGGGTCAGTGTGTTAGTCAGTGTGCGGGTTAGTGTGTGGGTCAGTGTGTGAGTCACTGTGTGAGTCTGTGTGTGAGCCAGTGTGTGAGTCAGTGAGCGGGTTAGTGAGTGGTTCAGTGTGTGAGCCAGTGTGTGAGTCAGTGAGCGGGTTAGTGTGTGGGTCAGTGTGTGAGTCAGTGTGACGGTCAGTGTGTGGGTCAGTGTGTGGGTCAGTGTGCGGGTCAGTGTGCGGGTCAGTGTGTGAGTCAGTGTGTGGGTCAGTGTGTGAGTCAGTGTGTGGGTCAGTGTGTGAGTCAGTGTGCGGGTCAGTGTGTGAGGCAGTGTGTGGGTCAGTGTGCGAGTCTGTGTGCGGGTCAGTGTGTGGGTCAGTGTGTGAGTCAGTGTGCGAGTCAGTGTGCGGGTCAGTGTGCGGGACAGTGTGCGAGTCAGTTTGTGGGTCAGTGTGTGAGTCAGTGTGTGAGTCAGTGTGCGAGTCAGTGTGTGAGTCAGTGTGTGAGTCAGTGTGCGGGTCATTGTGTGAGTCAGCGTGCTGGTCAGTGTGTGGGTCAGTGTGTGAGTCAGTGTGTGGGTCAGTGTGTGGGTCAGTGTGCGAGTCAGTGTGTGGGTCAGTGTGTGAGTCAGTGTGTGAGTCAGTGTGTGGGTCAGTGTGTGGGTCAGTGTGTGAGTCAGTGAGCGGGTCAGTGTGTGGGTCAGTGTGTGGGTCAGTGTGTGAGTCAGTGTGTGAGTCGTCTGTGTATGAGTCAGTGTGTGAGTCAGTGTGTGGATCAGTGTTCGATTCAGTGTGAGGGTCAGTGTGAGGGTCAGTGTGTGAGTCAGTGAGCGGGTCTGTGTGCGGGTCAGTGTGTTAGTCAGTGTGCGGGTTAGTGTGTGGGTCAGTGTGTGAGTCACTGTGTGAGTCTGTGTGTGAGCCAGTGTGTGAGTCAGTGAGCGGGTTAGTGTGTGGGTCAGTGTGTGAGTCAGTGTGTGAGTCTGTGAGTGGGTCAGTGTGTGGGTCAGTGTGTGAGTCAGTGTGACGGTCAGTGTGTGGGTCAGTGTGCGAGTCAGTGTGCGGGTCAGTTTGTGAGGCAGTGTGTGAGTCAGTGTGTGAGGCAGTGTGTGGGTCAGTGTGCGAGTCAGTGTTTGGGTTAGTGTGTGTATCAGTGTGTGAGTCCGTGTGCGGGTCAGTGTGCTGGTCAGTGTGTGAGTTAGTGTGTGGGTCAGTGTGTGCGTCAGTGTGCGGGTCAGTGTGTGAGTCAGCGTGTGGGTCAGTGTGTGAGTCAGTGTGCGGGTCAGTGTGCGAGTCAGTGTGTGGGTCAGTGTGTGGGTCAGTGTGCGGGTCAGTGTGCGGGTCAATTTGCAGGTCAGTGTGTGAGTCAGTGTGTGGGTCAGTGTGCGAGTCAGTGTGTGGGTCAGTGTGTGTGTCAGTGTGTGAGTCAGTGTGCGGGTCAGTGTGTGAGTCAGTGTGTTGGTCAGTGTGTGAGTCTGTGTGCGGGTCAGTGTGTGGGTCAGTGTGTGGGTCAGTGTGTGGGTCAGTGTGTGAGTCAGTGTGTGGGTCAGTGTGCGGGTCAGTGTGCGGGTCAGTGTGCGAGTCAGTTTGTGGGTCAGTGTGTGAGTCGGTGTGTGAGTCAGTGTGCGAGTCAGTGTGTGAGTCAGTGTGTGAGTCAGTGTGCGGGTCAGTGTGTGAGTCAGCGTGTTAGTCAGTGTGTGGGTCAGTGTGTGAGTCAGTGTGTGGGTCAGTGTGTGGGTCAGGGTGCGAATCAGTGTGTGGGTCAGTGTGTGAGTCAGTGTGTGAGTCAGTGTGTGGGTCAGTGTATGAGTCAGTGTGTGAGTCAGTGTGTGGATCAGTGTTCGATTCAGTGTGAGGGTCAGTGTGAGGGTCAGTGTGTGAGTCAGTGAGCGGGTCTGTGTGCGGGTCAGTGTGTTAGTCAGTGTGCGGGTTAATGTGTGGGTCAGTGTGTGAGTCAGTGTGTGAGTCTGTGTGTGAGCCAGTGTGTGAGTCAGTGAGCGTGTTAGTGTGTGAATCAGTGTGTGGGTCAGTGTGTGAGTCAGTGTGTGGGTCAGTGTGTGAGTCAGTGTGCGGGTCAGTGTGTGAGTCAGTGTGCGGGCCAGTGTGCGGGTCAGTGTGTGAGTCAGTGTGTGAGTCAGTGTGTGGGTCAGTGTGTGAGTCAGTGTGTTGGTCAGTGTGTGGGTCAGTGTGTGGGTCAGTGTGTGAGTCAGTGTGTGGGTCAGTGTGCGGGTCAGTGTGCGAGTCAGTTTGTGGGTCAGTGTGTGAGTCAGTGATTGAGTCAGTGTGCGGGTCAGTGTGCTGGTCAGTGTGTGAGTCAGTGTTTGAGTCAGTGTGCGAGTCAGTGTGCGAGTCAGTGTGTGAGTCAGTGTGTGAGTCAGCGTGTTAGTTAGTGTGTGGGTCAGTGTGTGAGTCAGTGTGTGGGTCAGTGTGTGGGTCAGTGTACGAGTCAGTGTGTGGGTCAGTGTGTGAGTCAGTGTGTGAGTCAGTGTGTGGGTCAGTGTGTGGGTCAGTGTGTGAGTCAGTGTGCGGGTCAGTGTGCGGGTCAGTGTGTGGGTCAGTGTGTGAGTCAGTTTGTGAGTCGTCTGTGTGTGAGTCAGTGTGTGAGTCAGTGTGTGGATCAGTGTTCGATTCAGTGTGAGGGTCAGTGTGAGGGTCAGTGAGCGGGTCTGTGTGCGGGTCTGTGTGCGGGTTAGTGTGCGGGTTAGTGTGCGGGTTAGTGTGTGGGTCAGTGTGTGAGTCAGTGTGTGAGTCTGTGTGTGAGTCAGTGTGTGAGTCAGTGAGCGGGTTAGTGTGTGGGTCAGTGTGTGAGTCAGTGTGTGAGTCTGTGTGTGGGTCAGTGTGTGGGTCAGTGTGTGAGTCAGTGTGTGGGTCAGTGTGTGAGTCAGTGTGTGAGTCAGTGTGCGGGTCAGTGTGTGAGTCAGTGTGCGGGCCAGTGTGCGGGTCAGTGTGCGAGTCAGTGTGCGAGTCAGTGTGTGGTCAGTGTGTGAGTCAGTGTGCGGGTCAGTGTGCGGGTCAGTGTGTGGGTCAGTGTGTGGGTCAGTGTGTGAGTCAGTGTGTGAGTCAGTTTGCGGGTCAGTGTGTTGGTCAGAGTGTTGGTCAGTGTGTGAGTCAGTGTGTGAGACAGTGTGCGGGTCAGTGTGTGTCAGTGTGTGAGTCATTGTGCGGGTCAGTGTGTGAGTGAGTGTGTTGGATCAGTGTTTGGGTCAGTGTGTGAGTCAGCGTGTGAACCAGTGTGTGTGTCAGTGTGTGAGTCAGTGTGTGGATCAGTGTGTGGTTCAGTGTGTGAGTCAGTGTGCGGGTCTTTGTGTGAGTCAGTGTGTGAGTCAGTGTGTGAGTCAGTGTGTGAGTCAGTGTGCGGGTCAGTTTGTGGGTCAGTGTGTGTGTCAGTGTGTGAGTCAGTGTGTGGGTCAGTGTGTGGGTCAGTGTGTGAGTCAGTGTGTGAATCAGTGTGTGGGTCAGTGTGTGAGTCAGTGTGTGGGTCTGTGTGCGGGTCAGTGTGTGAATCAGTGTGTGAGTCAGTGTGTGGGTCAGTGTGCGGGTCAGTTTGTGAGGCAGTGTGTGAATCAGTGTGTGAGGCAGTGTGTGGGTCAGTGTGCGAGTCAGTGTTTGGGTCAGTGTGTGTGTCAGTGTGTGAGTCCGTGTGCGGGTCAGTGTGCTGGTCAGTGTGTGAGTCAGTGTGTGGGTCAGTGTGTGCGTCAGTGTGCGGGTCAGTGTGTGAGTCAGCGTGTGGGTCAGTGTGTGATTCAGTTTGCGGGTCAGTGTGCGAGTCAGTGTGTGGGTCAGTGTGTGGGTCAGTGTGCGGGTCAGTGTGCGGGTCAGTTTGCAGGTCAGTGTGTGAGTCAGTGTGTGAGTCAGTGTGTGAGGCAGTGTGTGGGTCAGTGTGCGAGTCTGTGTGCGGGTCAGTGTGTGGGTCAGTGTGTGGGTCAGTGTGTGGGTCAGTGTGTGAGTCAGTGTGTGGGTCAGTGTGCGGGTCAGTGTGCGGGACAGTGTGCGAGTCAGTTTGTGGGTCAGTGTGTGAGTCAGTGTGTGAGTCAGTGTGCGAGTCAGTGTGTGAGTCAGTGTGTGAGTCAGTGTGCGGGTCAGTGTGTGAGTCAGCGTGTTAGTCAGTGTGTGGGTCAGTGTGTGAGTCAGTGTGTGGTTCAGTGTGTGGGTCAGTGTGCGAGTCAGTGTGTGGGTCAGTGTGTGAGTCAGTGTGTGAGTCAGTGTGTGGGTCAGTGTGTGTGTCAGTGTGTGAGTCAGTGAGCGGGTCAGTGTGTGGGTCAGTGTGTGGGTCAGTGTGTGAGTCAGTGTGTGAGTCGTCTGTGTATGAGTCAGTGTGTGAGTCAGTGTGTGGATCAGTGTTCGATTCAGTGTGAGGGTCAGTGTGAGGGTCAGTGTGTGAGTCAGTGAGCGGGTCTGTGTGCGGGTCAGTGTGTTAGTCAGTGTGCGGGTTAGTGTGTGGGTCAGTGTGTGAGTCACTGTTTGAGTCTGTGTGTGAGCCAGTGTGTGAGTCAGTGAGCGGGTTAGTGTGTGGGTCAGTGTGTGAGTCAGTGTGTGAGTCTGTGTGTGGGTCAGTGTGTGGGTCAGTGTGTGAGTCAGTGTGACGGTCAGTGTGTGGGTCAGTGTGTGGGTCAGTGTGCGGGTCAGTGTGTGGGTCAGTGTGTGAGTCAGTGTGTGGGTCAGTGTGTGAGTCAGTGTGCGGGTCAGTGTGTGAGGCAGTGTGTGGGTCAGTGTGCGAGTCTGTGTGCGGGTCAGTGTGTGGGTCAGTGTGTGGGACAGTGTGTGGGTCAGTGTGTGGGTCAGTGTGTCAGTCAGTGTGCGGGACAGTGTGCGAGTCAGTTTGTGGGTCAGTGTGTGAGTCAGTGTGTGAGTCAGTGTGCGAGTCAGTGTGTGAGTCAGTGTGTGAGTCAGTGTGCGGGTCAGTGTGTGAGTCAGCGTGTTCGTCAGTGTGTGGGTCAGTGTGTGAGTCAGTGTGTGGGTCAATGTGTGGGTCATTGTGCGAGTCAGTGTGTGGGTCAGTGTGTGAGTCAGTGTGTGAGTCAGTGTGTGGGTCAGTGTGTAGGTCAGTGTGTGAGTCAGTGAGCGGGTCAGTGTGTGGGTCAGTGTGTGGGTCAGTGTGTGAGTCAGTGTGTGAGTCGTCTGTGTATGAGTCAGTGTGTGAGTCAGTGTGTGGATCAGTGTTCGATTCAGTGTGAGGGTCAGTGTGAGGGTCAGTGTGTGAGTCAGTGAGCGGGTCTGTGTGCGGGTCAGTGTGTTAGTCACTGTGCGGGTTAGTGTGTGGGTCAGTGTGTGAGTCACTGTGTGAGTCTGTGTGTGAGCCAGTGTGTGAGTCAGTGAGCGGGTTAGTGTGTGGGTCAGTGTGTGAGTCAGTGTGTGAGTCTGTGTGTGAGCCAGTGTGTGAGTCAGTGAGCGGGTTAGTGTGTGGGTCAGTGTGTGAGTCAGTGTGTGAGTCTGTGTGTGGGTCAGTGTGTGGGTCAGTGTGTGAGTCAGTGTGACGGTCAGTGTGTGGGTCAGTGTGTGGGTCAGTGTGCGGGTCAGTGTGTGGGTCAGTGTGTGAGTCAGTGTGTGGGTCAGTGTGTGAGTCAGTGTGCGGGTCAGTGTGTGAGGCAGTGTGTGGGTCAGTGTGCGAGTCTGTGTGCGGGTCAGTGTGTGGGTCAGTGTGTGGGACAGTGTGTGGGTCAGTGTGTGAGTCAGTGTGTGGGTCAGTGTGTCAGTCAGTGTGCGGGACAGTGTGCGAGTCAGTTTGTGGGTCAGTGTGTGAGTCAGTGTGTGAGTCAGTGTGCGAGTCAGTGTGTGAGTCAGTGTGTGAGTCAGTGTGCGGGTCAGTGTGTGAGTCAGCGTGTTCGTCAGTGTGTGGGTCAGTGTGTGAGTCAGTGTGTGGGTCAATGTGTGGGTCATTGTGCGAGTCAGTGTGTGGGTCAGTGTGTGAGTCAGTGTGTGAGTCAGTGTGTGGGTCAGTGTGTGGGTCAGTGTGTGAGTCAGTGAGCGGGTCAGTGTGTGGGTCAGTGTGTGGGTCAGTGTGTGAGTCAGTGTGGAGTCGTCTGTGTATGAGTCAGTGTGTGAGTCAGTGTGTGGATCAGTGTTCGATTCAGTGTGAGGGTCAGTGTGAGGGTCAGTGTGTGAGTCAGTGAGCGGGTCTGTGTGCGGGTCAGTGTGTTAGTCAGTGTGCGGGTTAGTGTGTGGGTCAGTGTGTGAGTCACTGTGTGAGTCTGTGTGTGAGCCAGTGTGTGAGTCAGTGAGCGGGTTAGTGTGTGGGTCAGTGTGTGAGTCAGTGTGTGAGTCTGTGTGTGGGTCAGTGTGTGGGTCAGTGTGTGAGTCAGTGTGACGGTCAGTGTGTGGGTCAGTGTGTGGATCAGTGTGCGGGTCAGTGTGCGGGTCAGTGTGTGAGTCAGTGTCTGGGTCATTGTGTGAGTCAGTGTGTGGGTCAGTGTGTGAGACAGTGTGCGGGTCAGTGTGTGAGTCAGTGTGCGGGCCAGTGTGCGGGTCAGTGTGCGAGTCAGTGTGTGAGTCAGTGTGTGGGTCAGTGTGTGAGTCAGTGTGTGGGTCAGTGTGTTGGTCAGTGTGTGGGTCAGTGTGTGGGTCAGTGTGTGAGTCAGTTTGTGGGTCAGTGTGCGGGTCAGTGTGCGAGTCAGTGTGTGGGTCAGTGTGTGGGTCAGTGTGTGAGTCAGTGAGTGAGTCAGTGTGCGGGTCAGTGTGCTGGTCAGTGTGTGAGTCAGTGTGTGAGTGAGTGTGCGAGTCAGTGTGTGAGTCAGTGTGTGAGTCAGTGTGTGAGTCAGCGTGTTAGTTAGTGTGTGAGTCAGTGTGTGAGTCCGTGTGTGGGTCAGTGTGTGAGTCAGTGTGCGAGTCAGTGTGTGGGTCAGAGTGTGAGTCAGTGTGTGGGTCAGTGTGTGGGTCAGTGTGTGAGTCAGTGTGCGGGTCAGTGTGCGGGACAGTGTGCGAGTCAGTTTGTGGGTCAGTGTGTGAGTCAGTGTGTGAGTCAGTGTGCGAGTCAGTGTGTGAGTCAGTGTGTGAGTCAGTGTGCGGGTCATTGTGTGAGTCAGCGTGCTGGTCAGTATGTGGGTCAGTGTGTGAGTCAGTGTGTGGGTCAGTGTGTGGGTCAGTGTGCGAGTCAGTGTGTGGGTCAGTGTGTGAGTCAGTGTGTGAGTCAGTGTGTGGGTCAGTGTGTGGGTCAGTGTGTGAGTCAGTGAGCGGGTCAGTGTGTGGGTCAGTGTGTGGGTCAGTGTGTGAGTCAGTGTGTGAGTCGTCTGTGTATGAGTCAGTGTGTGAGTCAGTGTGTGGATCAGTGTTCGATTCAGTGTGAGGGTCAGTGTGAGGGTCAGTGTGTGAGTCAGTGAGCGGGTCTGTGTGCGGGTCAGTGTGTTAGTCAGTGTGCGGGTTAGTGTGTGGGTCAGTGTGTGAGTCACTGTGTGAGTCTGTGTGTGAGCCAGTGTGTGAGTCAGTGAGCGGGTTAGTGTGTGGGTCAGTGTGTGAGTCAGTGTGTGAGTCTGTGAGTGGGTCAGTGTGTGGGTCAGTGTGTGAGTCAGTGTGACGGTCAGTGTGTGGGTCAGTGTGCGAGTCAGTGTGCGGGTCAGTTTGTGAGGCAGTGTGTGAGTCAGTGTGTGAGGCAGTGTGTGGGTCAGTGTGCGAGTCAGTGTTTGGGTTAGTGTGTGTGTCAGTGTGTGAGTCCGTGTGCGGGTCAGTGTGCTGGTCAGTGTGTGAGTTAGTGTGTGGGTCAGTGTGTGCGTCAGTGTGCGGGTCAGTGTGTGAGTCAGCGTGTGGGTCAGTGTGTGAGTCAGTGTGCGGGTCAGTGTGCGAGTCAGTGTGTGGGTCAGTGTGTGGGTCAGTGTGCGGGTCAGTGTGCGGGTCAATTTGCAGGTCAGTGTGTGAGTCAGTGTGTGGGTCAGTGTGCGAGTCAGTGTGTGGGTCAGTGTGTGTGTCAGTGTGTGAGTCAGTGTGCGGGTCAGTGTGTGAGTCAGTGTGTTGGTCAGTGTGTGAGTCTGTGTGCGGGTCAGTGTGTGGGTCAGTGTGTGGGTCAGTGTGTGGGTCAGTGTGTGAGTCAGTGTGTGGGTCAGTGTGCGGGTCAGTGTGCGGGTCAGTGTGCGAGTCAGTTTGTGGGTCAGTGTGTGAGTCGGTGTGTGAGTCAGTGTGCGAGTCAGTGTGTGAGTCAGTGTGTGAGTCAGTGTGCGGGTCAGTGTGTGAGTCAGCGTGTTAGTCAGTGTGTGGGTCAGTGTGTGAGTCAGTGTGTGGGTCAGTGTGTGGGTCAGTGTGCGAATCAGTGTGTGGGTCAGTGTGTGAGTCAGTGTGTGAGTCAGTGTGTGGGTCAGTGTATGAGTCAGTGTGTGAGTCAGTGTGTGGATCAGTGTTCGATTCAGTGTGAGGGTCAGTGTGAGGGTCAGTGTGTGAGTCAGTGAGCGGGTCTGTGTGCGGGTCAGTGTGTTAGTCAGTGTGCGGGTTAATGTGTGGGTCAGTGTGTGAGTCAGTGTGTGAGTCTGTGTGTGAGCCAGTGTGTGAGTCAGTGAGCGTGTTAGTGTGTGAATCAGTGTGTGGGTCAGTGTGTGAGTCAGTGTGTGGGTCAGTGTGTGAGTCAGTGTGCGGGTCAGTGTGTGAGTCAGTGTGCGGGCCAGTGTGCGGGTCAGTGTGTGAGTCAGTGTGTGAGTCAGTGTGTGGGTCAGTGTGTGAGTCAGTGTGTTGGTCAGTGTGTGGGTCAGTGTGTGGGTCAGTGTGTGAGTCAGTGTGTGGGTCAGTGTGCGGGTCAGTGTGCGAGTCAGTTTGTGGGTCAGTGTGTGAGTCAGTGATTGAGTCAGTGTGCGGGTCAGTGTGCTGGTCAGTGTGTGAGTCAGTGTTTGAGTCAGTGTGCGAGTCAGTGTGCGAGTCAGTGTGTGAGTCAGTGTGTGAGTCAGCGTGTTAGTTAGTGTGTGGGTCAGTGTGTGAGTCAGTGTGTGGGTCAGTGTGTGGGTCAGTGTACGAGTCAGTGTGTGGGTCAGTGTGTGAGTCAGTGTGTGAGTCAGTGTGTGGGTCAGTGTGTGGGTCAGTGTGTGAGTCAGTGTGCGGGTCAGTGTGCGGGTCAGTGTGTGGGTCAGTGTGTGAGTCAGTTTGTGAGTCGTCTGTGTGTGAGTCAGTGTGTGAGTCAGTGTGTGGATCAGTGTTCGATTCAGTGTGAGGGTCAGTGTGAGGGTCAGTGAGCGGGTCTGTGTGCGGGTCTGTGTGCGGGTTAGTGTGCGGGTTAGTGTGCGGGTTAGTGTGTGGGTCAGTGTGTGAGTCAGTGTGTGAGTCTGTGTGTGAGTCAGTGTGTGAGTCAGTGAGCGGGTTAGTGTGTGGGTCAGTGTGTGAGTCAGTGTGTGAGTCTGTGTGTGGGTCAGTGTGTGGGTCAGTGTGTGAGTCAGTGTGTGGGTCAGTGTGTGAGTCAGTGTGTGAGTCAGTGTGCGGGTCAGTGTGTGAGTCAGTGTGCGGGCCAGTGTGCGGGTCAGTGTGAGGGTCAGTGTGCGAGTCAGTGTGTGGTCAGTGTGTGAGTCAGTGTGCGGGTCAGTGTGCGGGTCAGTGTGTGGGTCAGTGTGTGGGTCAGTGTGTGAGTCAGTGTGTGAGTCAGTTTGCGGGTCAGTGTGTTGGTCAGAGTGTTGGTCAGTGTGTGAGTCAGTGTGTGAGACAGTGTGCGGGTCAGTGTGTGTCAGTGTGTGAGTCATTGTGCGGGTCAGTGTGTGAGTGAGTGTGTTGGATCAGTGTTTGGGTCAGTGTGTGAGTCAGCGTGTGAACCAGTGTGTGTGTCAGTGTGTGAGTCAGTGTGTGGATCAGTGTGTGGTTCAGTGTGTGAGTCAGTGTGCGGGTCTTTGTGTGAGTCAGTGTGTGAGTCAGTGTGTGAGTCAGTGTGCGGGTCAGTTTGTGGGTCAGTGTGTGTGTCAGTGTGTGAGTCAGTGTGTGGGTCAGTGTGTGGGTCAGTGTGTGAGTCAGTGTGTGAATCAGTGTGTGGGTCAGTGTGTGAGTCAGTGTGTGGGTCTGTGTGCGGGTCAGTGTGTGAATCAGTGTGTGAGTCAGTGTGTGGGTCAGTGTGCGGGTCAGTTTGTGAGGCAGTGTGTGAATCAGTGTGTGAGGCAGTGTGTGGGTCAGTGTGCGAGTCAGTGTTTGGGTCAGTGTGTGTGTCAGTGTGTGAGTCCGTGTGCGGGTCAGTGTGCTGGTCAGTGTGTGAGTCAGTGTGTGGGTCAGTGTGTGCGTCAGTGTGCGGGTCAGTGTGTGAGTCAGCGTGTGGGTCAGTGTGTGATTCAGTTTGCGGGTCAGTGTGCGAGTCAGTGTGTGGGTCAGTGTGTGGGTCAGTGTGCGGGTCAGTGTGCGGGTCAGTTTGCAGGTCAGTGTGTGAGTCAGTGTGTGAGTCAGTGTGTGAGGCAGTGTGTGGGTCAGTGTGCGAGTCTGTGTGCGGGTCAGTGTGTGGGTCAGTGTGTGGGTCAGTGTGTGGGTCAGTGTGTGAGTCAGTGTGTGGGTCAGTGTGCGGGTCAGTGTGCGGGACAGTGTGCGAGTCATTTTGTGGGTCAGTGTGTGAGTCAGTGTGTGAGTCAGTGTGCGAGTCAGTGTGTGAGTCAGTGTGTGAGTCAGTGTGCGGGTCAGTGTGTGAGGCAGCGTGTTAGTCAGTGTGTGGGTCAGTGTGTGAGTCAGTGTGTGGTTCAGTGTGTGGGTCAGTGTGCGAGTCAGTGTGTGGGTCAGTGTGTGAGTCAGTGTGTGAGTCAGTGTGTGGGTCAGTGTGTGTGTCAGTGTGTGAGTCAGTGAGCGGGTCAGTGTGTGGGTCAGTGTGTGGGTCAGTGTGTGAGTCAGTGTGTGAGTCGTCTGTGTATGAGTCAGTGTGTGAGTCAGTGTGTGGATCAGTGTTCGATTCAGTGTGAGGGTCAGTGTGAGGGTCAGTGTGTGAGTCAGTGAGCGGGTCTGTGTGCGGGTCAGTGTGTTAGTCAGTGTGCGGGTTAGTGTGTGGGTCAGTGTGTGAGTCACTGTTTGAGTCTGTGTGTGAGCCAGTGTGTGAGTCAGTGAGCGGGTTAGTGTGTGGGTCAGTGTGTGAGTCAGTGTGTGAGTCTGTGTGTGGGTCAGTGTGTGGGTCAGTGTGTGAGTCAGTGTGACGGTCAGTGTGTGGGTCAGTGTGTGGGTCAGTGTGCGGGTCAGTGTGTGGGTCAGTGTGTGAGTCAGTGTGTGGGTCAGTGTGTGAGTCAGTGTGCGGGTCAGTGTGTGAGGCAGTGTGTGGGTCAGTGTGCGAGTCTGTGTGCGGGTCAGTGTGTGGGTCAGTGTGTGGGACAGTGTGTGGGTCAGTGTGTGAGTCAGTGTGTGGGTCAGTGTGTCAGTCAGTGTGCGGGACAGTGTGCGAGTCAGTTTGTGGGTCAGTGTGTGAGTCAGTGTGTGAGTCAGTGTGCGAGTCAGTGTGTGAGTCAGTGTGTGAGTCAGTGTGCGGGTCAGTGTGTGAGTCAGCGTGTTCGTCAGTGTGTGGGTCAGTGTGTGAGTCAGTGTGTGGGTCAATGTGTGGGTCATTGTGCGAGTCAGTGTGTGGGTCAGTGTGTGAGTCAGTGTGTGAGTCAGTGTGTGGGTCAGTGTGTAGGTCAGTGTGTGAGTCAGTGAGCGGGTCAGTGTGTGGGTCAGTGTGTGGGTCAGTGTGTGAGTCAGTGTGTGAGTCGTCTGTGTATGAGTCAGTGTGTGAGTCAGTGTGTGGATCAGTGTTCGATTCAGTGTGAGGGTCAGTGTGAGGGTCAGTGTGTGAGTCAGTGAGCGGGTCTGTGTGCGGGTCAGTGTGTTAGTCAGTGTGCGGGTTAGTGTGTGGGTCAGTGTGTGAGTCACTGTGTGAGTCTGTGTGTGAGCCAGTGTGTGAGTCAGTGAGCGGGTTAGTGTGTGGGTCAGTGTGTGAGTCAGTGTGTGAGTCTGTGTGTGAGCCAGTGTGTGAGTCAGTGAGCGGGTTAGTGTGTGGGTCAGTGTGTGAGTCAGTGTGTGAGTCTGTGTGTGGGTCAGTGTGTGGGTCAGTGTGTGAGTCAGTGTGACGGTCAGTGTGTGGGTCAGTGTGTGGGTCAGTGTGCGGGTCAGTGTGTGGGTCAGTGTGTGAGTCAGTGTGTGGGTCAGTGTGTGAGTCAGTGTGCGGGTCAGTGTGTGAGGCAGTGTGTGGGTCAGTGTGCGAGTCTGTGTGCGGGTCAGTGTGTGGGTCAGTGTGTGGGACAGTGTGTGGGTCAGTGTGTGAGTCAGTGTGTGGGTCAGTGTGTCAGTCAGTGTGCGGGACAGTGTGCGAGTCAGTTTGTGGGTCAGTGTGTGAGTCAGTGTGTGAGTCAGTGTGCGAGTCAGTGTGTGAGTCAGTGTGTGAGTCAGTGTGCGGGTCAGTGTGTGAGTCAGCGTGTTCGTCAGTGTGTGGGTCAGTGTGTGAGTCAGTGTGTGGGTCAATGTGTGGGTCATTGTGCGAGTCAGTGTGTGGGTCAGTGTGTGAGTCAGTGTGTGAGTCAGTGTGTGGGTCAGTGTGTGGGTCAGTGTGTGAGTCAGTGAGCGGGTCAGTGTGTGGGTCAGTGTGTGGGTCAGTGTGTGAGTCAGTGTGGAGTCGTCTGTGTATGAGTCAGTGTGTGAGTCAGTGTGTGGATCAGTGTTCGATTCAGTGTGAGGGTCAGTGTGAGGGTCAGTGTGTGAGTCAGTGAGCGGGTCTGTGTGCGGGTCAGTGTGTTAGTCAGTGTGCGGGTTAGTGTGTGGGTCAGTGTGTGAGTCACTGTGTGAGTCTGTGTGTGAGCCAGTGTGTGAGTCAGTGAGCGGGTTAGTGTGTGGGTCAGTGTGTGAGTCAGTGTGTGAGTCTGTGTGTGGGTCAGTGTGTGGGTCAGTGTGTGAGTCAGTGTGACGGTCAGTGTGTGGGTCAGTGTGTGGGTCAGTGTGCGGGTCAGTGTGCGGGTCAGTGTGTGAGTCAGTGTCTGGGTCATTGTGTGAGTCAGTGTGTGGGTCAGTGTGTGAGACAGTGTGCGGGTCAGTGTGTGAGTCAGTGTGCGGGCCAGTGTGCGGGTCAGTGTGCGAGTCAGTGTGTGAGTCAGTGTGTGGGTCAGTGTGTGAGTCAGTGTGTGGGTCAGTGTGTTGGTCAGTGTGTGGGTCAGTGTGTGGGTCAGTGTGTGAGTCAGTTTGTGGGTCAGTGTGCGGGTCAGTGTGCGAGTCAGTGTGTGGGTCAGTGTGTGGGTCAGTGTGTGAGTCAGTGAGTGAGTCAGTGTGCGGGTCAGTGTGCTGGTCAGTGTGTGAGTCAGTGTGTGAGTCAGTGTGCGAGTCAGTGTGTGAGTCAGTGTGTGAGTCAGTGTGTGAGTCAGCGTGTTAGTTAGTGTGTGAGTCAGTGTGTGAGTCCGTGTGTGGGTCAGTGTGTGAGTCAGTGTGCGAGTCAGTGTGTGGGTCAGAGTGTGAGTCAGTGTGTGGGTCAGTGTGTGGGTCAGTGTGTGAGTCAGTGTGCGGGTCAGTGTGCGGTTCAGTGTGTGGGTCATTGTGTGAGTCAGTGTGTGAGTCGTCTGTGTGTGAGTCAGTGTGTGAGTCAGTGTGTGGATCAGTGTTCGATTCAGTGTGAGGGTCAGTGTGAGGGTCAGTGTGTGAGTCAGTGAGCGGGTCTGTGTGCGGGTCAGTGTGTTAGTCAGTGTGCGGGTTAGTGTGTGGGTCAGTGTGTGAGTCAGTGTGTGAGTCAGTGTGTGAGTCAGTTTGCGGGTCAGTGTGTTGGTCAGTGTGTGGGTCAGTGTGTGAGTCAGTGTGTGAGTCAGTGTGCGGGTCAGTGTGTGTCAGTGTGTGAGTCATTGTGCGGGTCAGTGTGTGAGTGAGTGTGTGGATCAGTGTGTGGGTCAGTGTGTGAGTCAGTGTGTGAACCAGTGTGTGTGTCAGTGTGTGAGTCACTGTGTGGATCAGTGTGTGGGTCAGTATGTGAGTCAGTGTGCGGGTCTTTGTGTGAGTCAGTGTGTGAGTCAGTGTGTGAGTCAGTGTGCAGGTCTGTTTGTGGGTCAGTGTGTGTGTCAGTGTGTGAGTCAGTGTGTGGGTCAGTGTGTGGGTCAGTGTGTGAGTCAGTGTGTGAATCAGTGTTTGGGTCAGTGTGTGTGTCAGTGTGTGAGTCCGTGTGCGCGTCAGTGTGCTGGTCAGTGTGTGAGTCAGTGTGTGGGTCAGTGTGTGCGTCAGTGTGCGGGTCAGTGTGTGAGTCAGTGTGTGGGTCAGTGTGTGAGTCAGTGTGCGGGTCAGTGTGCGAGTCAGTGTGTGGATCAGTGTGTGGGTCAGTGTGCGAGTCAGTGTTTGGGTCAGTGTGTGTGTCAGTGTGTGAGTCCGTGTGCGGGTCAGTGTGCTGGTCTGTGTGTGAGTCAGTGTGTGGGTCAGTGTGTGCGTCAGTGTGCGGGTCAGTGTGTGAGTCAGCGTGTGGGTCAGTGTGTGAGTCAGTGTGCGGGTCAGTGTGCGAGTCAGTGTGTGGGTCAGTGTGTGGGTCAGTGTGTGGGTCAGTGTGTGAGTCAGTGAGCGGGTCAGTGTGTGGGTCAGTGTGTGTGTCAGTGTGTGAGTCCGTGTGCGGGTCAGTGTGCTGGTCAGTGTGTGAGTCAGTGTGTGGGTCAGTGTGTGCGTCAGTGTGCGGGTCAGTGTGTGAGTCAGCGTGTGGGTCAGTGTGTGAGTCAGTGTGCGGGTCAGTGTGCGAGTCAGTGTGTGGGTCAGTGTGTGGGTCAGTGTGTGAGTCAGTGTGTGAGTCGTCTGTGTATGAGTCAGTGTGTGAGTCAGTGTGTGGATCAGTGTTCGATTCAGAGTGAGGGTCAGTGTGAGGGTCAGTGTGTGAGTCAGTGAGCGGATCTGTGTGCGGGTCAGTGTGTTAGTCAGTGTGCTGGTTAGTGTGTGGGTCAGTGTGTGAGTCACTGTGTGAGTCTGTGTGTGAGCCAGTGTGTGAGTCAGTGAGCGGGTTAGTGTGTGGGTCAGTGTGTGAGTCAGTGTGTGAGTCTGTGTGTGGGTCAGTGTGTGGGTCAGTGTGTGAGTCAGTGTGACGGTCAGTGTGTGGGTCAGTGTGTGGGTCAGTGTGCGGGTCAGTGTGCGGGTAAGTGTGTGAGTCAGTGTGTGGGTCAGTGTGTGAGTCAGTGTGTGGGTCAGTGTGTGAGTCAGTGTGCGGGTCAGTGTGTGAGGCAGTGTGTGGGTCAGTGTGCGAGTCTGTGTGCGGGTCAGTGTGGGGGTCAGTGTGTGGGACAGTGTGTGGGTCAGTGTGTGAGTCAGTGTGTGGGTCAGTGTGTGGGTCAGTGTGCGGGTCAGTGTGCGGGACAGTGTGCGAGTCAGTTTGTGGGTCAGTGTGTGAGTCAGTGTGTGAGTCAGTGTGCGAGTCAGTGTGTGAGTCAGTGTGTGAGTCAGTGTGCGGGTCAGTGTGTGAGTCAGCGTGTTAGTCAGTGTGTGGGTCAGTGTGTGAGTCAGTGTGTGGGTCAGTGTGTGGGTCAGTGTGCGAGTCAGTGTGTGGGTCAGTGTGTGAGTCAGTGTGTGAGTCAGTGTGTGGGTCAGTGTGTGGGTCAGTGTGTGAGTCAGTGAGCGGGTCAGTGTGTGGGTCAGTGTGTGGGTCAGTGTGTGAGTCAGTGTGTGAGTCGTCTGTGTATGAGTCAGTGTGTGAGTCAGTGTGTGGATCAGTGTTCGATTCAGTGTGAGGGTCAGTGTGAGGGTCAGTGTGTGAGTCAGTGAGCGGGTCTGTGTGCGGGTCAGTGTGTTAGTCAGTGTGCGGGTTAGTGTGTGGGTCAGTGTGTGAGTCACTGTGTGAGTCTGTGTGTGAGCCAGTGTGTGAGTCAGTGAGCGGGTTAGTGTGTGGGTCAGTGTGTGAGTCAGTGTGTGAGTCTGTGTGTGGGTCAGTGTGTGGGTCAGTGTGTGAGTCAGTGTGACGGTCAGTGTGTGGGTCAGTGTGTGGGTCAGTGTGCGGGTCAGTGTGCGGGTCAGTGTGCGAGTCAGTGTGTGGGTCAGTGTGTGAGTCAGTGTGTGGGTCAGTGTGTGAGTCAGTGTGCGGGTCAGTGTGTGAGTCAGTGTGCGAGTCAGTGAGCGGTTTAGTGTGTGGGTCAGTGTGTGAGTCAGTGTGTGGGTCAGTGTGTGGGTCAGTGTGTGAGTCAGTGTGACGGTCAGTGTGTGGGTCAGTGTGTGGGTCAGTGTGCGGGTCAGTGTGCGGGTCAGTGTGCGAGTCAGTGTGTGGGTCAGTGTGTGAGTCAGTGTGTGGGTCAGTGTGTGAGTCAGTGTGCGGGTCAGTGTGTGAGTCAGTGTGCGGGCCAGTGTGCGGGTCAGTGTGCGAGTCAGTGTGTGATTCAGTGTGTGGGTCAGTGTGTGAGTCAGTGTGTGGGTCAGTGTGTTGGTCAGTGTGTGGGTCAGTGTGTGGGTCAGTGTGTGAGTCAGTGTGTGGGTCAGTGTGCGGGTCTGTGTGCGAGTCAGTGTGTGGTCCAGTGTGTGGGTCAGTGTGTGAGTCAGTGAGTGAGTCAGTGTGCGGGTCAGTGTGCTGGTCAGTGTGTGAGTCAGTGTGTGAGTCAGTGTGCGAGTCAGTGTGTGAGTCAGTGTGTGAGTCAGTGTGTGAGTCAGCGTGTTAGTTAGTGTGTGAGTCAGTGTGTGAGTCCGTGTGTGGGTCAGTGTGTGGGTCAGTGTGCGAGTCAGTGTGTGGGTCAGTGTGTGAGTCAGTGTGTGGGTCAGTGTGTGGGTCAGTGTGTGAGTCAGTGTGCGGGTCAGTGTGCGGTTCAGTGTGTGGGTCATTGTGTGAGTCAGTGTGTGAGTCGTCTGTGTGTGAGTCAGTGTGTGAGTCAGTGTGTGGATCAGTGTTCGATTCAGTGTGAGGGTCAGTGTGAGGGTCAGTGTGTGAGTCAGTGAGCGGGTTTGTGTGCGGGTCAGTGTGTTAGTCAGTGTGCGGGTTAGTGTGTGGGTCAGTGTGTGAGTCAGTGTGTGAGTCAGTGTGTGAGTCAGTTTGCGGGTCAGTGTGTTGGTCAGTGTGTGGGTCAGTGTGTGAGTCAGTGTGTGAGTCAGTGTGCGGGTCAGTGTGTGTCAGTGTGTGAGTCATTGTGCGGGTCAGTGTGTGAGTGAGTGTGTGGATCAGTGTGTGGGTCAGTGTGTGAGTCAGTGTGTGAACCAGTGTGTGTGTCAGTGTGTGAGTCAGTGTGTGGATCAGTGTGTGGGTCAGTGTGTGAGTCAGTGTGCGGGTCTTTGTGTGAGTCAGTGTGTGAGTCAGTGTGTGAGTCAGTGTGTGAGTCAGTGTGCGGGTCAGTTTGTGGGTCAGTGTGTGTGTCAGTGTGTGAGTCAGTGTGTGGGTCAGTGTGTGGGTCAGTGTGTGAGTCAGTGTGTGAATCAGTGTTTGGGTCAGTGTGTGTGTCAGTGTGTGAGTCCGTGTGCGGGTCAGTGTGCTGGTCAGTGTGTGAGTCAGTGTGTGGGTCAGTGTGTGCGTCAGTGTGCGGGTCAGTGTGTGAGTCAGCGTGTGGGTCAGTGTGTGAGTCAGTCTGCGGGTCAGTGTGCGAGTCAGTGTGTGGGTCAGTGTGTGGGTCAGTGTGCGAGTCAGTGTTTGGGTCAGTGTGTGTGTCAGTGTGTGAGTCCGTGTGCGGGTCAGTGTGCTGGTCAGTGTGTGAGTCAGTGTGTGGGTCAGTGTGTGCGTCAGTGTGCGGGTCAGTGTGTGAGTCAGCGTGTGGGTCAGTGTGTGAGTCAGTGTGCGGGTCAGTGTGCGAGTCAGTGTGTGGGTCAGTGTGTGGGTCAGTGTGCGGGTCAGTGTGCGGGTCAGTTTGCAGGTCAGTGTGTGAGTCAGTGTGTGAGTCAGTGTGTGAGGCAGTGTGTGGGTCAGTGTGCGAGTCAGTGTGTGGGTCAGTGTGTGTGTCAGTGTGTGAGTCAGTGTGCGGGTCAGTGTGTGGGTCAGTGTGTGAGTCAGTGTGTGGGTCAGTGTGTGTCAGTGTGTGGGTCAGTGTGCGGGTCAGTGTGCGGGTCAGTGTGCGAGTCAGTTTGTGGGTCAGTGTGTGGGTCAGTGTGTGAGTCAGTGTGCGAGTCAGTGTGTGAGTCAGTGTGTGAGTCAGTGTGCCGGTCAGTGTGTGAGTCAGCGTGTTAGTCAGTGTGTGGGTCAGTGTGTGAGTCAGTGTGTGGGTCAGTGTGTGGGTCAGTGTGTGGGTCAGTGTGTGAGTCAGTGAGCTGGTCAGTGTGTGGGTCAGTGTGTGAGTCAGTGTGTGAGTCGTCTGTGTATGAGTCAGTGTGTGAGTCAGTGTGTGGATCAGTGTTCGATTCAGTGTGAGGTTCAGTGTGAGGGTCAGTGTGTGAGTCAGTGAGCGGGTCTGTGTGCGGGTCGGTGTGTTAGTCAGTGTGCGGGTTAGTTTGTGGGTCAGTGTGTGAGTCAGTGTGTGAGTCTGTGTGTGAGCCAGTGTGTGAGTCAGTGAGCGGGTTAGTGTGTGGGTCAGTGTGTGAGTCAGTGTGTGAGTCTGTGTGTGGGTCAGTGTGTGGGTCAGTGTGTGAGTCAGTGAGTGAGTCAGTGTGTGAGTCAGTGTGTGGGTCAGTGTGTGGGTCAGTGTGCGGATCAGTGTGCGGGTCAGTGTGCGAGTCAGTGTGTGAGTCAGTGTTTGGGTCAGTGTGTGAGTCAGTGTGCGGGTCAGTGTGTGGGTCAGTGTGTGGGTCAGTGTGCGAATCAGTGTGTGAGTCAGTGTGTGGGTCAGTGTGTGAGTCAGTGTGCGGGTCAGTGTGTGAGTCAGTGTGCGGGCCACTGTGCGGGTCAGTGTATGAGTCAGTGTGTGAGTCAGTGCGTGCTTCAGTGTGTGAGTCAGTGTGTGGGTCAGTGTGTGGGTCAGTGTGTGGGTCAGTGTGTGGATCAGTGTGTGAGTCAGTGTGTGGGTCAGTGTGCGGGTCAGTGTGTGAGTCAGTTTGTGGGTCAGTGTGTGGGTCAGTGTGTGAGTCAGAGAGTGAGTCAGTGTGCGGGTCAGTGTGCTGGTCAGTGTGTGAGTCAGTGTGTGAGTCAGTGTGCGAGTCAGTGTGTGAGTCAGTGTGTGAGTCATTGTGTGAGTCAGCGTGTTAGTTTGTGTGTGGGTCAGTGTGTGAGTCAGTGTGTGGGTCAGTGTGTGGGTCAGTGTGCGAGTCAGTGTGTGGGTCAGTGTGTGAGTCAGTGTGTGGGTCAGTGTGTGGGTCAGTGTGTGAGTCAGTGTGCGGGTCAGTGTGCGGGTCAGTGTGTGGGTCAGTGTGTGAGTCAGTGTGTGAGTCGTCTGTGTGTGAGTCAGTGTGTGAGTCAGTGTGTGGATCAGTGTTCGATTCAGTGTGAGGGTCAGTGTGAGGGTCAGTGTGTGAGTCAGTGTGTGAGTCAGTGTGTGGGTCAGTGTGTGAGTCAGTGTGTGGTCAGTGTGTGAGTCAGTGTGCGGGTCAGTGTGTGAGTCAGTGTGCGGGCCAGTGTACGGGTCAGTGTGCGAGTCAGTGTGTGGGTCAGTGTGTGGGTCAGTGTGTGGGTCAGTGTGTGAGTCACTGTGCCGGTCAGTGTGTGGGTCAGTGTGTGAGTCAGTGTGTGGGTCACTGTGTGGGATAGTGTGTGAGTCAGTGTGTTGGTCAGTGTGCGGGTCAGTGTGTGAGTCAGTGTTTGGGTCAGTGTGTGGGTCAGTGTGTGGGTCAGTGTGTGGGTCAGTGTGTGAGTCAGTGTGTGGGTTAGTGTGCGGTCAGTGTGCGGGTCAGTGTGTGAGTCACTGTGCCGGTCAGTGTGTGGGTCAGTCTATGTGTGACCACTCAGGCACTGTCAAAGGTCTATCTTTCTGACTTGTAGGTGTTACATTTCCCAGGGGAGGCACTTGCTGAGATTAATACCCAATCAAGCCTCGTATAAAGCTTGGGGTCGGGGGGTCAAATAAATCCCTGTCTCCTGCTGCGTAGTTTATTTTCTCGCCCTGTCAGTAAAGACTTGCATTTCTATATCGCCTTTCACAACCACCAGACATCTCAAACCACTTCACGTTCTTTTAGCAGCAGCCTCTGTCGCAATGTAGCTGTTAATTTGCGCTTAGTAAGCTCCCACAAACCTCTAAACGACCAGATCACCTGCTTTTGGCTTTGTTGGTCAAGGGGTAAATATTGGGCCCCAGGAGGCAAGTCAGAACTCCCCTCCCACTCCTCTTCTTCCAGTCGTAGCTGTGGAATCTTATACGTTCATCTTAGAGGGCAGGCAATGCCTGGGTTTAACATCTCATCCAAAAGAGGGCACTGCTGACAGTGCAGCACCCCCACGGCGCTGGCACTGGGTGTGTTGGCCTGGATTATAGGTTTAAGTCTCTGGCGTGGGGTTCGAACCCGCGACCTTCTCAGGAGGCATAGGGATACCCTAAGAGGCCTAGTTGTGGTGGTTGGGGGTGGTGGGTGGGGGGTAAATCCATTGTTGATTTCCCCAGGTGTGGTGTTGAAGTGTATGGAGCAGAAATACTGCCAGGATTTGGACCTCAGGACCAGGCTAGCACACCCCACTGGAAAGTGGGCCTCTGAGCGCTCCTCAGAGGTGGACAACGCTGGGCCTAGCTGTGGAGGCTTTGACCCCACAATGGGTGGATCGCCAGCACATTGAAGAGTGGCCACTTCACCAGGGAAAGGAAATAGGGCTGGGGCGGGGTTGTGGCCAGAGCCAGGGGAACTTGCCCCCCCCCCTCCCCCCCACAACCCCCATTTGACCCAGCACAAGGGAGGGGGATTTGAATGTGCAGCTCTGTCTGGTGCGTAAATGGAACTCATAGCCTTTCTAGCACCGGGCAGCCATCTTGGATGCAGTTGCCAAGGGAGACAAGAAGAGGGATTCGTTCTTTCATGGGATGAGGATGTCGCTGGCAAGTCCAGCATCTGTTGACCATCCCTCATTGCCCCTCCCTCTTTAAAGCGTTCTCTAAAACCTACCTCCTTGAACAAACTTAAGTGACCTCAATATCTTCTCAGTGTCAAGTTAACGTCTCGTTAACTCACCTGTCACGAAGCCATGGAAAGGGGTGTGGGTTATATCAGAGACTGTTACAGTGAGGGGCCTGGGGTTTATCAGAGTGTTACAGTGAGGGATGTGGGGTATATCAGAGAGTGTTACAGAGAGGGGTGTGGGTAATATCAGAGAGTGTTACAGTGAGGGTTGTGCGGTATATCAGAGAGTGTTACAGTGAGGGGTGTGTGGGGTATATCAGGAAGTGTTACAGTGAGGGGTGTGGGGTATATCAGAGAGTGTTACAGTGAGGGGTGTGGGGTATATCAGAGAGTGTTACAGTGAGGGGTGTGTGGGGTATATCAGGAAGTGTTACAGTGAGGGGTGTGGGATATATCAGAGAGTGTTACAGTGAGGGTGTGTGGGGTATATCAGGAAGTGTTACAGTGAGGGGTGTGGGGTATATCAGAGAGTGATACAGTGAGTGATGGCGGGTATACCAGAGGGTGTTACAGTGAGGGCTGTGGTGTGTATCAGACAGTGTTATAGTGAGCCGTGTGTCGGATATATCAGGGAGTGTTATAGTGAGGGGTTTGGGTTATATCAGAGACGGTTACAATGATGGGCGTGGGGTCTATCAGAAAGAGTTACAGTGAGTGGTGTGGGGTATAATAAAGGTTGTTTCAGTGAGGAGTGTCAGGTATATCAGAGTGTTACAGTGACGGGTGTGGGGAATATCAGAGTGTGTTACAGTGAGGGGTGTCGGTTATATCAGAGAATGTAACAGTGAGGCGTGTGAGGTATATCAGAGAGTGTTATAGTGAGAGGTCTGGGGTATATGATGGAGAGTTACGGTGAGGGGTGTGGGTTATGACAGAGTGTTACAATGAGGTGTGTGGTGTATATCAAAGAGCGTTACAGTGACGGGTGTGGTGTATATCAGAGAGTGTTCCAGTGACGGATGTGGGGTATATCAGAGAGTGTTGCACTGAGGGGTGTGGAGTATATCAGAGAGTCTTACAAGTGAGGGGTTTGGGGTATATCAGAGAGTGTTACAGTGAGGGGTGTGGGGTACATCGGAGAGTGTAACAGTGAGGGGTGTGGGGTATAGAAGTGATTATTATAGTGAGGGGTGTGGGTATATGAGGGAGTGTTACAGTGAGGGTTCTAGGGTAGATCAGAGAGTGTAACAGTGAGGGGGGTGGGGTATATCAGTGAGTGTGACAGTGAGGGGTGTGGGGGATATCAGAGAGTGATACAGTGAGTGATGGTGGGTATACCAGAGGGTGTTACAGTGAGGGCTGTGGTGTGTATCAGAGAGTGTTACAGTGAGCCGTGTGTTGGATATATCAGGGAGTGTTACAGTGAGGGGTTTGGGTTATATCAGAGACGATTACAATGATGGGTGTGGGGTCTATCAGAAAGAGTTACAGTGAGTGGTGTGAGGTATAATAAAGATTGTTTCAGTGAGGAGTGTCAGGCGTATCAGAGTGTTACAGTGACAGGTGTGGGGAATATCAGAGTGTGTTACAGTGAGGGGCGTCGGTTATATCAGAGAATGTAACAGTGAGGCGTGTGAGGTATATCAGAGAGTGTTATAGTGAGAGGTCTGGGGTATATGATGGAGAGTTACGGTGAGGGGTGTGGTTATGACAGAGTGTTACAATGAGGTGTGTGGTGTATATCAAAGAGCGTTACAGTGAGGGGTGTGGTGTATATCAGAGAGTGTTCCAGTGACGGATGTGGGGTATATCAGAGAGTGTTGCACTGAGGGGTGTGGAGTATATCAGAGAGTCTTACAAGTGAGGGGTTTGGGGTATATCAGAGAGTGTTACAGTGAGGGGTGTGGTGTGCATCGGAGAGTGTAAAAGTGAGGGATGTGGGGTATAGAAGTGATTATTATAATGAGGTTTGTGGGTATACGAGGGAGTGTTACAGTGAGGGTTCTAGGGTAGATCAGAGAGTGTAACAGTGAGGGGGGTGGGGTATATCAGTGAGTGTTACAGTGAGGGGCGTGGGGTATATCAGTGACTGTTACAGTGAGGGGTGTGGGGTGTATCAGAGAGCGTTACAGTGAGAAGTGTGGGGTATATCAGTGGGTGTTACAGTGAGGGGTGTGGGGTATATCAGAGAGTGTTACAGTGAGGGGTTTGGGAAATATCAGAGGGTGTTACAGTGAGGGGTGTGGGGTATATCAGAGTGTTACAGTGACGGGTGTGGGGTATATCAGAGTGTTACAGTGAGGGGTGTGGGGTATATCAGAGAGTGATACAGTGAGGGGTGTGGGTATATCAGAGAGTGTGACAGTGAGGGGTGTGAGGTAGATCAGGGAGTGTTACAGTGGGGTGTGTGGGGTATATCAGAGAGTGTTACAGTGAGGGGTGTGGAGTATATCAGAGAGTGTTACAGTGAGGGGTGTGGGGTATATCAGAGAGTGTTACAGTGAGGGGTTTGGGAAATATCAGAGGGTGTTACAGTGAGGGGTGTGGGGTATATCAGAGTGTTACAGTGACGGGTGTGGGGTATATCAGAGTGTTACAGTGAGGGGTGTGGGGTATATCAGAGAGTGATACAGTGAGGGGTGTGGGTATATCAGAGAGTGTTACAGAGAGGGGTGTGAGGTAGATCAGGGAGTGTTACAGTGGGGTGTGTGGGGTATATCAGAGAGTGTTACAGTGAGGGTGTGGGGTAGATCAGAGAGTGTTACAGTTGAGGCTGTGGGGTATATCAGAGAGTGTTACAGTTGGAGGTGTGGGAACTATCAGTGAGTGTTACAGTGAGGCGTGTTGGAAATAGTGGCGAGTATTACAATGAGTGGTCTTGGGTATCTTAGGGAGTGTTACTTTTTGAGGTGTGGGTTATATCAGAGTGTCACAGTGAGGGGTGTGTGGTATATCAGAATGTCACAGTGAGGGGTGTGTGGTATATCAGAGAGTGTTATGGTAAGGCGTGTGGGGTATATCAGAGAGTGTTATAGTAAGGGGTGTGGGGTATATCAGAGACTGTTGCACTGAGGAGTGTGGAGTGTATCAGAGTCTTACAGTGAGGGGCGTGGGGTATATCAGTGAGTGTTACAGTGAGGGTTGTGGGTATATCAGAGAGTGTTACAGTGAGGAACGTGGGGTATATCAGTGAGCGTTACAGTGAGGGGTGCGTTGTTTATCAGAGAGTGTTACATTTAGGGGTGTGGGGTATATCAGAGAGTGTTACAGTGAGGGCTGTGGGTATATCACAGAGTGTAACAGTGAGGGCTGTCGGTTATATCAGAGAATGTAACAGTGAAGCGTGTGAGGTATATCAGAGAGTGTTACAGTGAGGGGTGTGCGGTACATCGGAGAGTGTAACAGTGAGGGGTGTGGGGTATATCAGTGATTGTTATAGTGAGAGGTCTGGGGTATATGAGGGAGAGTTACGGTGAGGGGTGTGGGTTATGACAGAGAGTGTTACAATGAGGTGTGTGGTGTATATCAAAGAGCGTTACAGTGAGCGGTGTGGTGTATTTCAGAGTGTTCCAGTGAGGGTTGTGGGTTATATCAGAGAGTGTTACAGTGAGGGGTGTGGGGTGTATCAGATCGTGTTAAAGTGAGGGGTGTGGGGTATATCAGACAGTGTTACAGTGAGGGGCGTGGGGTATTTCAGTGAGTGTTTCAGTGAAGGGAGTGGGGTTTATCAGAGAGTGTTACAGTGAGGGGCGTGGGGTATATCAGAGAGCGTTACAGTGAGGGGTGTGGTGTATATCAGAGAGTGTTACAGTGAGGGGAATGTGACGTAATATCAGCGAGTGTTACAGTGAGGGTTGTGCGGTATATCAGAGAGTGTTACAGTGAGGGGTGTGTGGGGTATATCAGGAAGTGTTACAGTGAGGGGTGTGGGGTATATCAGAGAGTGTTACAGTGAGGGGATTGGGGTATATCAGAGACTTTTACAGTGAGGGTGTGTGGGGTATATCAGGAAGTGTTACAGTGAGGGTTGTGGGGTATATCAGAGAGTGATACAGTGAGTGATGGCGGGTATCCAGAGGGTGTTACAGTGAGGGCTTTGGTGTGTATCAGAGAGTGTTACAGTGAGGAGTGAGGGGTATATGAGTGAGTGATACAGTGAGTGATGGCGGGTATACCAGAGGGTGTTACAGTGAGGGCTGAGGTGTGTATCAGAGAGTGTTACAGTGAGCCGTGTGTTGGATATATCAGGGAGTGTTACAGTGAGGGGTTTGGGTTATATCAGAGACGATTACAATGATGGGTGTGGGGTCTATCAGAAAGAGTTACAGTGAGTGGTGTGAGGTATAATAAAGATTGTTTCAGTGAGGAGTGTCAGGCGTATCAGAGTGTTACAGTGACAGGTGTGGGGAATATCAGAGTGTGTTACAGTGAGGGGCGTCGGTTATATCAGAGAATGTAACAGTGAGGCGTGTGAGGTATATCAGAGAGTGTTATAGTGAGAGGTCTGGGGTATATGATGGAGAGTTACGGTGAGGGGTGTGGTTATGACAGAGTGTTACAATGAGGTGTGTGGTGTATATCAAAGAGCGTTACAGTGAGGGGTGTGGTGTATATCAGAGAGTGTTCCAGTGACGGATGTGGGGTATATCAGAGAGTGTTGCACTGAGGGGTGTGGAGTATATCAGAGAGTCTTACAAGTGAGGGGTTTGGGGTATATCAGAGAGTGTTACAGTGAGGGGTGTGGTGTGCATCGGAGAGTGTAAAAGTGAGGGATGTGGGGTATAGAAGTGATTATTATAATGAGGTTTGTGGGTATACGAGGGAGTGTTACAGTGAGGGTTCTAGGGTAGATCAGAGAGTGTAACAGTGAGGGGGGTGGGGTATATCAGAGAGTGTTACAGTGAGGGGCGTGGGGTATATCAGTGACTGTTACAGTGAGGGGTGTGGGGTGTATCAGAGAGCGTTACAGTGAGAAGTGTGGGGTATATCAGTGGGTGTTACAGTGAGGGGTGTGGGGTATATCAGAGAGTGTTACAGTGAGGGGTTTGGGAAATATCAGAGGGTGTTACAGTGAGGGGTGTGGGGTATATCAGAGTGTTACAGTGACGGGTGTGGGGTATATCAGAGTGTTACAGTGAGGGGTGTGGGGTATATCAGAGAGTGATACAGTGAGGGGTGTGGGTATATCAGAGAGTGTGACAGTGAGGGGTGTGAGGTAGATCAGGGAGTGTTACAGTGAGGGGTGTGGGGTATATCAGAGAGTGTTACAGTGAGGGGTTTGGGAAATATCAGAGGGTGTTACAGTGAGGGGTGTGGGGTATATCAGAGTGTTACAGTGACGGGTGTGGGGTATATCAGAGTGTTACAGTGAGGGGTGTGGGGTATATCAGAGAGTGATACAGTGAGGGGTGTGGGTATATCAGAGAGTGTGACAGTGAGGGGTGTGAGGTAGATCAGGGAGTGTTACAGTGGGGTGTGTGGGGTATATCAGAGAGTGTTACAGTGAGGGTGTGGGGTAGATCAGAGAGTGTTACAGTTGAGGCTGTGGGGTATATCAGAGAGTGTTACAGTGAGGGGTTTGGGAAATATCAGAGGGTGTTACAGTGAGGGGTGTGGGGTATATCAGAGTGTTACAGTGACGGGTGTGGGGTATATCAGAGTGTTACAGTGAGGGGTGTGGGGTATATCAGAGAGTGATACAGTGAGGGGTGTGGGTATATCAGAGAGTGTGACAGTGAGGGGTGTGAGGTAGATCAGGGAGTGTTACAGTGAGGGGTGTGGGGTATATCAGAGAGTGTTACAGTGAGGGGATTGGGGTATATCAGAGACTTTTACAGTGAGGGTGTGTGGGGTATATCAGGAAGTGTTACAGTGAGGGTTGTGGGGTATATCAGAGAGTGATACAGTGAGTGATGGCGGGTATCCAGAGGGTGTTACAGTGAGGGCTTTGGTGTGTATCAGAGAGTGTTACAGTGAGGAGTGAGGGGTATATGAGTGAATGATACAGTGAGTGATGGCGGGTATACCAGAGGGTGTTACAGTGAGGGCTGAGGTGTGTATCAGAGAGTGTTACAGTGAGCCGTGTGTCGGATATATCAGGGAGTGTTACGGTGAGGGGTTTGGGTTATATCAGAGACGGTTACAATGATGGGTGTGGAGTCTATCAGAAAGAGTTACAGAGAGGGGTGTGGGGTATATGAGAGAATGTTACAGTGAGGGTTGTGGGGTATATCAGAGAGTGTTACAGTGAGGGGTGTGGGGTATATCAGAGTGTTACAGTGAGGGTTGTGGGGTATATCAGAGAGTGTTACAGTGAGGGGAGTGGGGTATATCAGACAGTGTTATAGTGAGGGGCGTGGGGTATATCAGTGAGTGATACAGTGCAGGGTGTGGGGTATATCAGAGAGTGTTACAGTGAGGGTTGTGGGGTATATCAGAGAGTGTTACAGTGAGGGGTGTGGGGTATATCAGGGAGTGATACAGTGCGGGGTGTGGGGTACATCAGAGAATGTTACAGCGAGGAGTGTGGGGTAGATCAGAGACTGTTAGTTAAGGGAGTGGGGTATATCAGAGAGTGTTACAGTTAGAGGTGTGGGAAATATCAGTGAGTTTTTCAGTGAAGGGTGTTGGAAATATTGGCGAGTATTACAATGAGTGGTATGGGGTATCTTAGGGAGTGTTACAGTTTCCGGTGTGGGGTATATCAGAGTGTCACAGTGTGGGGTGTGTGGTATATCAGAGAGTGTTATAGTAAGGGGTGTGGGTATATCAGAGAGTGTTACAGTGAGCGGTGTGGGGTATACCAGAGAGTGTTACAGTGAGGGGTGTGGGGTAGATCAGGGAGTGTTACAGTGGGGGGTGTGGGGTATATCAGAGAGTGTTACAGTGAGGGGTGTGGGGTATATCAGAGAGTGTTACAGTGGGGGGTGTGGGGTATATCAGAGAGTGTTACAGTGAGGGGTGTGGGGTAGATCAGGGAGCGTTACAGCGAGGAGTGTGGGGTATATCAGAGTGTAACAGTGAGGAGTGTGGGGTAGATCAGAGAGTGTTACAGTGAGGGGTGTGGGGTATATCAGAGAGTGTTCCAGTGACGGATGTGGGATATATCAGAGAGTGTTGCACTGAGGGGTGTGGAGTATATCAGAGAGTCTTACAAGTGAGGGGTTTGGGGTATATCAGAGAGTGTTACAGTGAGGGGTGTGGGGTACATCGGAGAGTGTAACAGTGAGGGGTGTGTGGTATAGAAGTGATTATTATAATGAGGGTTGTGGGTATACGAGGGAGTGTTACAGTGAGGGTTCTAGGGTAGATCAGAGAGTGTAACAGTGAGGGGGGTGGGGTATATCAGTGAGTGTGACAGTGAGGGGTGTGAGGTTTATCAGAGAGTGTTACAGTGAGGGTTGTGGGGTATATCAGAGATCGTTATAGTGAGGGCTGTGGGGTATATCAGAGATCGTTATAGTGAGGGGTGTGGGGTATATCAGTTACAGCAACAGTGAGGAGTCTGGGGTATATGAGGGAGAGTTACTGTGAGGATTGTCAGTATATCAGAGAGTGTTACCGTGTGGCGTGTGGGGTTTATCAGAGAGTGTTACAGTGAGGGTTCTGGGGTATATCAGTGAGTGTTACAGTGAGGGGTGTGGGTTGTATCAGAGAGTGTTACAGTGAGAAGTGTGGGGTACATCAGTGAGTGTTACAGTGAGAAGTGTGGGGTATATCAGAGAGTGTTACAGTGAGGCATGTGGGGTATATGAGAGAGTGTTACTGTGAGAGGTGTGGGGTATATGAGAGAGTGTTACAGTGAGGGGTGTGGGGTATATGAGAGAGTGTTACAGTGAGGGGTGTGGGGTATATGAGAGAGTGTTACAGTGAGGGCTGTGCGGTATATCAGAAAGTGTAACAGTGAGGGCTGTGGGGTATTTCAGAGAGTGTTAAAGTGAGGGATGTGGAGTATACCAGAGAGTGTTACAGTGAGGGCTGTGGGGTCTATCAGAGAGTGTAACAGTGAGGGCTGTGGGGTATATCAGAGAGTGTTAAAGTGAGGGTTGTGGAGTATATCAGAGAGTGTTACAGTGAGGGCTGTGGGGTATATCAGAGAGTGTAACAGTGAGGGCTGTGGGGTATATCAGAGAGTGTTACAGTGAGGGGTGTGAGGCAGATCAGAGAGTGTTACAGTGAGGGGTGTAGTTTATATCAGAGAGTGTTACAGTGAGGGGTGTGGGGTATATCAGGAAGTGATACAGTGCGGGGTGTGGGATATATCAGAGAGTGTTACAGCGAGGAGTGTGGGGTAGATCAGAGAGTGTTACAGTTGAGGGTGTGGGGTATATCAGAGAGTGTTACATTAGCGGTGTGGGAAATATCAGTGAGTGTTACAGTGAAGGGTGTTGGAAATATTGGCGAGTATTACAATGAGAGGTATTGGGTATCTTAGGAAGTATATCAGAGTGTCACAATGAGGGGTGTGTGGTTTATCAGAGAGTGTTACAGTGAGGGGTGCGGGGTATATCAGAGAGTGTTACAGTGAGGGTTGTGGGGTATATCAGAGTGTTACAGTGAGGGTTGTGGGGTATATCAGAGAGTGTTACAGTGAGGGGAGTGGGGTATATCAGACAGTGTTATAGTGAGGGGCGTGGGGTATATCAGTGAGTGATACAGTGCAGGGTGTGGGGTATATCAGAGAGTGTTATAGTGAGGGGTGTGGGGTATATCAGAGAGTGTTACAGTGAGGGGTGTGGGGTATATCAGGGAGTGATACAGTGCGGGGTGTGGGGTACATCAGAGAGTGTTACAGCGAGGAGTGTGGGGTAGATCAGAGACTGTTAGTTAAGGGAGTGGGGTATATCAGAGAGTGTTACATTAGCGGTGTGGGAAATATCAGTGAGTTTTTCAGTGAAGGGTGTTGGAAATATTGGCGAGTATTACAATGAGTGGTATGGGGTATCTTAGGGAGTGTTACAGTTTCCGGTGTGGGGTATATCAGAGTGTCACAGTGTGGGGTGTGTGGTATATCAGAGAGTGTTATAGTAAGGGGTGTGGGTATATCAGATAGTGTTACAGTGAGCGGTGTGGGGTATACCAGAGAGTGTTACAGTGAGAGGTGTGGGGTAGATCAGGGAGTGTTACAGTGGGGAGTGTGGGGTATATCAGAGAGTGTTACAGTGAGGGGTGTGGGGTATATCAGAAAGTGTAACAGTGAGGGCTGTGGGGTATATCAGAGAGTGTTAAAGTGAGGTCTGTGGGGTCAATCAGAGAGTGTAACAGTGAGGGCTGTGGGGTATATCAGAGTGTTAAGGTGAGGGGTGTGGAGTATATCAGAGAGTGTTACAGTGAGGGGCGTGGGGTATATCAGAGAGTGTCACAGTGAGGGGTGTGTGGTATATCAGAATGTCACAGTGAGGGGTGTGTGGTATATCAGAGAGTGTTATGGTAAGGCGTGTGGGGTATATCAGAGAGTGTTATAGTAAGGGGTGTGGGGTATATCAGAGACTGTTGCACTGAGGAGTGTGGAGTGTATCAGAGTCTTACAGTGAGGGGCGTGGGGTATATCAGTGAGTGTTACAGTGAGGGTTGTGGGTATATCAGAGAGTGTTACATTTAGGGGTGTGGGGTATATCAGAGAGTGTTACAGTGAGGGCTGTGGGTATATCACAGAGTGTAACAGTGAGGGCTGTCGGTTATATCAGAGAATGTAACAGTGAAGCGTGTGAGGTATATCAGAGAGTGTTACAGTGAGGGGTGTGGGGTACATCGGAGAGTGTAACAGTGAGGGGTGTGGGGTATATCAGTGATTGTTATAGTGAGAGGTCTGGGGTATATGAGGGAGAGTTACGGTGAGGGGTGTGGGTTATGACAGAGAGTGTTACAATGAGGTGTGTGGTGTATATCAAAGAGCGTTACAGTGAACGGTGTGGTGTATTTCAGAGTATTCCAGTGAGGGTTGTGGGTTATATCAGAGAGTGTTACAGTGAGGGGTGTGGGGTGTATCAGATCGTGTTAAAGTGAGGGGTGTGGGGTATATCAGACAGTGTTACAGTGAGGGGCGTGGGGTATTTCAGTGAGTGTTTCAGTGAAGGGAGTGGGGTTTATCAGAGAGTTTTACAGTGAGGGGTGTGGGGTATATCAGAGAGCGTTACAGTGAGGGGAATGTGGGTAATATCAGAGAGTGTTACAGTGAGGGTTGTGCGGTATATCAGAGAGTGTTACAGTGAGTGGTGTGTGGGGTATATCAGGAAGTGTTACAGTGAGGGGTGTGGGGTATATCAGAGAGTGTTACAGTGAGGGGATTGGGGTATATCAGGGACTGTTACAGTAAGGGTGTGTGGGGTATATCAGGAAGTGTTACAGTGAGGGTTGTGGGGTATATCAGAGAGTGATACAGTGAGTGATGGCGGGTATCCAGAGGGTGTTACAGTGAGGGCTGTGGTGTGTATCAGAGAGTGTTACAGTGAGCCGTGTGTCGGATATATCAGGGAGTGTTACGGTGAGGGGTTTGGGTTATATCAGAGACGGTTACAATGATGGGTGTGGAGTCTATCAGAAAGAGTTACAGAGAGGGGTGTGGGGTATATGAGAGAATGTTACAGTGAGGGTTGTGGGGTATATCAGAGAGTGTTACAGTGAGGGGTGTGGGGTATATCAGAGTGTTACAGTGAGGGTTGTGGGGTATATCAGAGAGTGTTACAGTGAGGGGAGTGGGGTATATCAGACAGTGTTATAGTGAGGGGCGTGGGGTATATCAGTGAGTGATACAGTGCAGGGTGTGGGGTATATCAGAGAGTGTTACAGTGAGGGTTGTGGGGTATATCAGAGAGTGTTACAGTGAGGGGTGTGGGGTATATCAGGGAGTGATACAGTGCGGGGTGTGGGGTACATCAGAGAATGTTACAGCGAGGAGTGTGGGGTAGATCAGAGACTGTTAGTTAAGGGAGTGGGGTATATCAGAGAGTGTTACAGTTAGAGGTGTGGGAAATATCAGTGAGTTTTTCAGTGAAGGGTGTTGGAAATATTGGCGAGTATTACAATGAGTGGTATGGGGTATCTTAGGGAGTGTTACAGTTTCCGGTGTGGGGTATATCAGAGTGTCACAGTGTGGGGTGTGTGGTATATCAGAGAGTGTTATAGTAAGGGGTGTGGGTATATCAGAGAGTGTTACAGTGAGCGGTGTGGGGTATACCAGAGAGTGTTACAGTGAGGGGTGTGGGGTAGATCAGGGAGTGTTACAGTGGGGGGTGTGGGGTATATCAGAGAGTGTTACAGTGAGGGGTGTGGGGTATATCAGAGAGTGTTACAGTGGGGGGTGTGGGGTATATCAGAGAGTGTTACAGTGAGGGGTGTGGGGTAGATCAGGGAGCGTTACAGCGAGGAGTGTGGGGTATATCAGAGTGTAACAGTGAGGAGTGTGGGGTAGATCAGAGAGTGTTACAGTGAGGGGTGTGGGGTATATCAGAGAGTGTTCCAGTGACGGATGTGGGATATATCAGAGAGTGTTGCACTGAGGGGTGTGGAGTATATCAGAGAGTCTTACAAGTGAGGGGTTTGGGGTATATCAGAGAGTGTTACAGTGAGGGGTGTGGGGTACATCGGAGAGTGTAACAGTGAGGGGTGTGTGGTATAGAAGTGATTATTATAATGAGGGTTGTGGGTATACGAGGGAGTGTTACAGTGAGGGTTCTAGGGTAGATCAGAGAGTGTAACAGTGAGGGGGGTGGGGTATATCAGTGAGTGTGACAGTGAGGGGTGTGAGGTTTATCAGAGAGTGTTACAGTGAGGGTTGTGGGGTATATCAGAGATCGTTATAGTGAGGGCTGTGGGGTATATCAGAGATCGTTATAGTGAGGGGTGTGCGGTATATCAGTTACAGCAACAGTGAGGAGTCTGGGGTATATGAGGGAGAGTTACTGTGAGGATTGTCAGTATATCAGAGAGTGTTACCGTGTGGCGTGTGGGGTTTATCAGAGAGTGTTACAGTGAGGGTTCTGGGGTATATCAGTGAGTGTTACAGTGAGGGGTGTGGGTTGTATCAGAGAGTGTTACAGTGAGAAGTGTGGGGTACATCAGTGAGTGTTACAGTGAGAAGTGTGGGGTATATCAGAGAGTGTTACAGTGAGGCATGTGGGGTATATGAGAGAGTGTTACTGTGAGAGGTGTGGGGTATATGAGAGAGTGTTACAGTGAGGGGTGTGGGGTATATGAGAGAGTGTTACAGTGAGGGGTGTGGGGTATATGAGAGAGTGTTACAGTGAGGGCTGTGCGGTATATCAGAAAGTGTAACAGTGAGGGCTGTGGGGTATTTCAGAGAGTGTTAAAGTGAGGGATGTGGAGTATACCAGAGAGTGTTACAGTGAGGGCTGTGGGGTCTATCAGAGAGTGTAACAGTGAGGGCTGTGGGGTATATCAGAGAGTGTTAAAGTGAGGGTTGTGGAGTATATCAGAGAGTGTTACAGTGAGGGCTGTGGGGTATATCAGAGAGTGTAACAGTGAGGGCTGTGGGGTATATCAGAGAGTGTTACAGTGAGGGGTGTGAGGCAGATCAGAGAGTGTTACAGTGAGGGGTGTAGTTTATATCAGAGAGTGTTACAGTGAGGGGTGTGGGGTATATCAGGAAGTGATACAGTGCGGGGTGTGGGATATATCAGAGAGTGTTACAGCGAGGAGTGTGGGGTAGATCAGAGAGTGTTACAGTTGAGGGTGTGGGGTATATCAGAGAGTGTTACATTAGCGGTGTGGGAAATATCAGTGAGTGTTACAGTGAAGGGTGTTGGAAATATTGGCGAGTATTACAATGAGAGGTATTGGGTATCTTAGGAAGTATATCAGAGTGTCACAATGAGGGGTGTGTGGTTTATCAGAGAGTGTTACAGTGAGGGGTGCGGGGTATATCAGAGAGTGTTACAGTGAGGGTTGTGGGGTATATCAGAGTGTTACAGTGAGGGTTGTGGGGTATATCAGAGAGTGTTACAGTGAGGGGAGTGGGGTATATCAGACAGTGTTATAGTGAGGGGCGTGGGGTATATCAGTGAGTGATACAGTGCAGGGTGTGGGGTATATCAGAGAGTGTTATAGTGAGGGGTGTGGGGTATATCAGAGAGTGTTACAGTGAGGGGTGTGGGGTATATCAGGGAGTGATACAGTGCGGGGTGTGGGGTACATCAGAGAGTGTTACAGCGAGGAGTGTGGGGTAGATCAGAGACTGTTAGTTAAGGGAGTGGGGTATATCAGAGAGTGTTACATTAGCGGTGTGGGAAATATCAGTGAGTTTTTCAGTGAAGGGTGTTGGAAATATTGGCGAGTATTACAATGAGTGGTATGGGGTATCTTAGGGAGTGTTACAGTTTCCGGTGTGGGGTATATCAGAGTGTCACAGTGTGGGGTGTGTGGTATATCAGAGAGTGTTATAGTAAGGGGTGTGGGTATATCAGATAGTGTTACAGTGAGCGGTGTGGGGTATACCAGAGAGTGTTACAGTGAGAGGTGTGGGGTAGATCAGGGAGTGTTACAGTGGGGAGTGTGGGGTATATCAGAGAGTGTTACAGTGAGGGGTGTGGGGTATATCAGAAAGTGTAACAGTGAGGGCTGTGGGGTATATCAGAGAGTGTTAAAGTGAGGTCTGTGGGGTCAATCAGAGAGTGTAACAGTGAGGGCTGTGGGGTATATCAGAGTGTTAAGGTGAGGGGTGTGGAGTATATCAGAGAGTGTTACAGTGAGGGGCGTGGGGTATATCAGAGAGTGTCACAGTGAGGGGTGTGTGGTATATCAGAATGTCACAGTGAGGGGTGTGTGGTATATCAGAGAGTGTTATGGTAAGGCGTGTGGGGTATATCAGAGAGTGTTATAGTAAGGGGTGTGGGGTATATCAGAGACTGTTGCACTGAGGAGTGTGGAGTGTATCAGAGTCTTACAGTGAGGGGCGTGGGGTATATCAGTGAGTGTTACAGTGAGGGTTGTGGGTATATCAGAGAGTGTTACATTTAGGGGTGTGGGGTATATCAGAGAGTGTTACAGTGAGGGCTGTGGGTATATCACAGAGTGTAACAGTGAGGGCTGTCGGTTATATCAGAGAATGTAACAGTGAAGCGTGTGAGGTATATCAGAGAGTGTTACAGTGAGGGGTGTGGGGTACATCGGAGAGTGTAACAGTGAGGGGTGTGGGGTATATCAGTGATTGTTATAGTGAGAGGTCTGGGGTATATGAGGGAGAGTTACGGTGAGGGGTGTGGGTTATGACAGAGAGTGTTACAATGAGGTGTGTGGTGTATATCAAAGAGCGTTACAGTGAACGGTGTGGTGTATTTCAGAGTATTCCAGTGAGGGTTGTGGGTTATATCAGAGAGTGTTACAGTGAGGGGTGTGGGGTGTATCAGATCGTGTTAAAGTGAGGGGTGTGGGGTATATCAGACAGTGTTACAGTGAGGGGCGTGGGGTATTTCAGTGAGTGTTTCAGTGAAGGGAGTGGGGTTTATCAGAGAGTTTTACAGTGAGGGGTGTGGGGTATATCAGAGAGCGTTACAGTGAGGGGAATGTGGGTAATATCAGAGAGTGTTACAGTGAGGGTTGTGCGGTATATCAGAGAGTGTTACAGTGAGTGGTGTGTGGGGTATATCAGGAAGTGTTACAGTGAGGGGTGTGGGGTATATCAGAGAGTGTTACAGTGAGGGGATTGGGGTATATCAGGGACTGTTACAGTAAGGGTGTGTGGGGTATATCAGGAAGTGTTACAGTGAGGGTTGTGGGGTATATCAGAGAGTGATACAGTGAGTGATGGCGGGTATCCAGAGGGTGTTACAGTGAGGGCTGTGGTGTGTATCAGAGAGTGTTACAGTGAGCCGTGTGTCGGATATATCAGGGAGTGTTACGGTGAGGGGTTTGGGTTATATCAGAGACGGTTACAATGATGGGTGTGGAGTCTATCAGAAAGAGTTACAGAGAGGGGTGTGGGGTATATGAGAGAATGTTACAGTGAGGGTTGTGGGGTATATCAGAGAGTGTTACAGTGAGGGGTGTGGGGTATATCAGAGTGTTACAGTGAGGGTTGTGGGGTATATCAGAGAGTGTTACAGTGAGGGGAGTGGGGTATATCAGACAGTGTTATAGTGAGGGGCGTGGGGTATATCAGTGAGTGATACAGTGCAGGGTGTGGGGTATATCAGAGAGTGTTACAGTGAGGGTTGTGGGGTATATCAGAGAGTGTTACAGTGAGGGGTGTGGGGTATATCAGGGAGTGATACAGTGCGGGGTGTGGGGTACATCAGAGAATGTTACAGCGAGGAGTGTGGGGTAGATCAGAGACTGTTAGTTAAGGGAGTGGGGTATATCAGAGAGTGTTACAGTTAGAGGTGTGGGAAATATCAGTGAGTTTTTCAGTGAAGGGTGTTGGAAATATTGGCGAGTATTACAATGAGTGGTATGGGGTATCTTAGGGAGTGTTACAGTTTCCGGTGTGGGGTATATCAGAGTGTCACAGTGTGGGGTGTGTGGTATATCAGAGAGTGTTATAGTAAGGGGTGTGGGTATATCAGAGAGTGTTACAGTGAGCGGTGTGGGGTATACCAGAGAGTGTTACAGTGAGGGGTGTGGGGTAGATCAGGGAGTGTTACAGTGGGGGGTGTGGGGTATATCAGAGAGTGTTACAGTGAGGGGTGTGGGGTATATCAGAGAGTGTTACAGTGGGGGGTGTGGGGTATATCAGAGAGTGTTACAGTGAGGGGTGTGGGGTAGATCAGGGAGCGTTACAGCGAGGAGTGTGGGGTATATCAGAGTGTAACAGTGAGGAGTGTGGGGTAGATCAGAGAGTGTTACAGTGAGGGGTGTGGGGTATATCAGAGAGTGTTACAGTGAGGGGTGTGGGGTATATCAGAAAGTGTAACAGTGAGGGCTGTGGGATATATCAGAGAGTGTTAAAGTGAGGGATGTGGAGTATATCAGAGAGTGTTACAGTGAGGTCTGTGGGGTCAATCAGAGAGTGTAACAGTGAGGGCTGTGGGGTATATCAGAGTGTTAAGGTGAGGGGTGTGGAGTATATCAGAGAGTGTTACAGTGAGGGGCGTGGGGTATATCAGAGAGTGTCACAGTGAGGGGTGTGTGGTATATCAGAATGTCACAGTGAGGGGTGTGTGGTATATCAGAGAGTGTTATGGTAAGGCGTGTGGGGTATATCAGAGAGTGTTATAGTAAGGGGTGTGGGGTATATCAGAGACTGTTGCACTGAGGAGTGTGGAGTGTATCAGAGTCTTACAGTGAGGGGCGTGGGGTATATCAGTGAGTGTTACAGTGAGGGTTGTGGGTATATCAGAGAGTGTTACATTTAGGGGTGTGGGGTATATCAGAGAGTGTTACAGTGAGGGCTGTGGGTATATCACAGAGTGTAACAGTGAGGGCTGTCGGTTATATCAGAGAATGTAACAGTGAAGCGTGTGAGGTATATCAGAGAGTGTTACAGTGAGGGGTGTGGGGTACATCGGAGAGTGTAACAGTGAGGGGTGTGGGGTATATCAGTGATTGTTATAGTGAGAGGTCTGGGGTATATGAGGGAGAGTTACGGTGAGGGGTGTGGGTTATGACAGAGAGTGTTACAATGAGGTGTGTGGTGTATATCAAAGAGCGTTACAGTGAACGGTGTGGTGTATTTCAGAGTGTTCCAGTGAGGGTTGTGGGTTATATCAGAGAGTGTTACAGTGAGGGGTGTGGGGTGTATCAGATCGTGTTAAAGTGAGGGGTGTGGGGTATATCAGACAGTGTTACAGTGAGGGGCGTGGGGTATTTCAGTGAGTGTTTCAGTGAAGGGAGTGGGGTTTATCAGAGAGTTTTACAGTGAGGGGTGTGGGGTATATCAGAGAGCGTTACAGTGAGGGGAATGTGGGTAATATCAGAGAGTGTTACAGTGAGGGTTGTGCGGTATATCAGAGAGTGTTACAGTGAGTGGTGTGTGGGGTATATCAGGAAGTGTTACAGTGAGGGGTGTGGGGTATATCAGAGAGTGTTACAGTGAGGGGATTGGGGTATATCAGGGACTGTTACAGTAAGGGTGTGTGGGGTATATCAGGAAGTGTTACAGTGAGGGTTGTGGGGTATATCAGAGAGTGATACAGTGAGTGATGGCGGGTATCCAGAGGGTGTTACAGTGAGGGCTGTGGTGTGTATCAGAGAGTGTTACAGTGAGCCGTGTGTCGGATATATCAAGGAGTGTTACGGTGAGGGGTTTGGGTTATATCAGAGACGGTTACAATGATGGGTGTGGAGTCTATCAGAAAGAGTTACAGAGAGGGGTGTGGGGTATATGAGAGAATGTTACAGTGAGGGTTGTGGGGTATATCAGAGAGTGTTACAGTGAGGGGTGTGGGGTATATCAGAGTGTTACAGTGAGGGTTGTGGGGTATATCAGAGAGTGTTACAGTGAGGGGAGTGGGGTATATCAGACAGTGTTATAGTGAGGGGCGTGGGGTATATCAGTGAGTGATACAGTGCAGGGTGTGGGGTATATCAGAGAGTGTTACAGTGAGGGTTGTGGGGTATATCAGAGAGTGTTACAGTGAGGGGTGTGGGGTATATCAGGGAGTGATACAGTGCGGGGTGTGGGGTACATCAGAGAATGTTACAGCGAGGAGTGTGGGGTAGATCAGAGACTGTTAGTTAAGGGAGTGGGGTATATCAGAGAGTGTTACAGTTAGAGGTGTGGGAAATATCAGTGAGTTTTTCAGTGAAGGGTTTTGGAAATATTGGCGAGTATTACAATGAGTGGTATGGGGTATCTTAGGGAGTGTTACAGTTTCCGGTGTGGGGTATATCAGAGTGTCACAGTGTGGGGTGTGTGGTATATCAGAGAGTGTTATAGTAAGGGGTGTGGGTATATCAGAGAGTGTTACAGTGAGCGGTGTGGGGTATACCAGAGAGTGTTACAGTGAGGGGTGTGGGGTAGATCAGGGAGTGTTACAGTGGGGGGTGTGGGGTATATCAGAGAGTGTTACAGTGAGGGGTGTGGGGTATATCAGAGAGTGTTACAGTGGGGGGTGTGGGGTATATCAGAGAGTGTTACAGTGAGGGGTGTGGGGTAGATCAGGGAGCGTTACAGCGAGGAGTGTGGGGTATATCAGAGTGTAACAGTGAGGAGTGTGGGGTAGATCAGAGTGTGTTACAGTGAGGGGTGTGGGGTATATCAGAGAGTGTTCCAGTGACGGATGTGGGGTATATCAGAGAGTGTTGCACTGAGGGGTGTGGAGTATATCAGAGAGTCTTACAAGTGAGGGGTTTGGGGTATATCAGAGAGTGTTACAGTGAGGGGTGTGGGGTACATCGGAGAGTGTAACAGTGAGGGGTGTGTGGTATAGAAGTGATTATTATAATGAGGGTTGTGGGTATACGAGGGAGTGTTACAGTGAGGGTTCTAGGGTAGATCAGAGAGTGTAACAGTGAGGGGGGTGGGGTATATCAGTGAGTGTGACAGTGAGGGGTGTGAGGTTTATCAGAGAGTGTTACAGTGAGGGTTGTGGGGTATATCAGAGATCGTTATAGTGAGGGGTGTGGGGTATATCAGTTACAGCTACAGTGAGGAGTCTGGGGTATATGAGGGAGAGTTACTGTGAGGATTGTCAGTATATCAGAGAGTGTTACCGTGTGGCGTGTGGGGTTTATCAGAGAGTGTTACAGTGAGGGTTCTGGGGTATATCAGAGAGTGTTACAGTGAGGGTTCTGGGGTATATCAGTGAGTGTTACAGTGAGGGGTGTGGGTTGTATCAGAGAGTGTTACAGTGAGAAGTGTGGGGTACATCAGTGAGTGTTACAGTGAGAAGTGTGGGGTATATCAGAGAGTGTTACAGTGAGGCATGTGGGGTATATGAGAGAGTGTTACTGTGAGAGGTGTGGGGTATATGAGAGAGTGTTACAGTGAGGGGTGTGGGGTATATGAGAGATGTTACAGTGAGGGATGTGGGGTATATGAGAGAGTGTTACAGTGAGGGCTGTGCAATATATCAGAAAGTGTAACAGTGAGGGCTGTGGGGTATTTCAGAGAGTGTTAAAGTGAGGGATGTGGAGTATACCAGAGAGTGTTACAGTGAGGGCTGTGGGGTCTATCAGAGAGTGTAACAGTGAGGGCTGTGGGGTATATCAGAGAGTGTAACAGTGAGGGCTGTGGGGTATATCAGAGAGTGTTACAGTGAGGGGTGTGAGGCAGATCAGAGAGTGTTACAGTGAGGGGTGTAGTTTATATCAGAGAGTGTTACAGTGAGGGGTGTGGGGTATATCAGGAAGTGACACAGTGCGGGGTGTGGGATATATCAGAGAGTGTTACAGCGAGGAGTGTGGGGTAGATCAGAGAGTGTTACAGTTGAGGGTGTGGGGTATATCAGAGACTGTTACAGTTAGAGGTGTGGGAAATATCAGTGAGTGTTACAGTGAAGGGTGTTGGAAATATTGGTGAGTATTACAATGAGTGGTATTGGGTATCTTAGGAAGTATATCAGAGTGTCACAATGAGGGGTGTGTGGTTTATCAGAGAGTGTTACAGTGAGGGGTGCGGGGTATATCAGAGAGTGTTACAGTGAGGGGTGTGGGGTATATCAGAGTGTTACAGTGAGGGTTGTGGGGTATATCAGAGAGTGTTACAGTGAGGGGAGTGGGGTATATCAGACAGTGTTATAGTGAGGGGCGTGGGGTATATCAGTGAGTGATACAGTGCAGGGTGTGGCGTATATCAGAGAGTGTTATAGTGAGGGGTGTGGGGTATATCAGAGAGTGTTACAGTGAGGGGTGTGGGGTATATCAGGGAGTGATACAGTGCGGGGTGTGGGGTACATCAGAGAGTGTTACAGCGAGGAGTGTGGGGTAGATCAGAGACTGTTAGTTAAGGGAGTGGGGTATATCAGAGAGTGTTACATTAGCGGTGTGGGAAATATCAGTGAGTTTTTCAGTGAAGGGTGTTGGAAATATTGGCGAGTATTACAATGAGTGGTATGGGGTATCTTAGGGAGTGTTACAGTTTCCGGTGTGGGGTATATCAGAGTGTCACAGTGTGGGGTGTGTGGTATATCAGAGAGTGTTATAGTAAGGGGTGTGGGTATATCAGATAGTGTTACAGTGAGCGGTGTGGGGTATACCAGAGAGTGTTACAGTGAGAGGTGTGGGGTAGATCAGGGAGTGTTACAGTGGGGAGTGTGGGGTATATCAGAGAGTGTTACAGTGAGGGGCGTGGGGTATATCAGTGACTGTTACAGTGAGGGGTGTGGGGTGTATCAGAGAGCGTTACAGTGAGAAGTGTGGGGTATATCAGTGGGTGTTACAGTGAGGGGTGTGGGGTATATCAGAGAGTGTTACAGTGAGGGGTTTGGGAAATATCAGAGGGTGTTACAGTGAGGGGTGTGGGGTATATCAGAGTGTTACAGTGACGGGTGTGGGGTATATCAGAGTGTTACAGTGAGGGGTGTGGGGTATATCAGAGAGTGATACAGTGAGGGGTGTGGGGTATATCAGGGAGTGATACAGTGCGGGGTGTGGGGTACATCAGAGAGTGTTACAGCGAGGAGTGTGGGGTAGATCAGAGACTGTTAGTTAAGGGAGTGGGGTATATCAGAGAGTGTTACATTAGCGGTGTGGGAAATATCAGTGAGTTTTTTAGTGAAGGGTGTTGGAAATATTGGCGAGTATTACAATGAGTGGTATGGGGTATCTTAGGGAGTGTTACAGTTTCCGGTGTGGGGTATATCAGAGTGTCACAGTGTGGGGTGTATGGTATATCAGAGAGTGTTATAGTAAGGGGTGTGGGTATATCAGAGAGTGTTACAGTGAGCGGTGTGGGGTATACCAGAGAGTGTTACAGTGAGAGGTGTGGGGTAGATCAGGGAGTGTTACAGTGGGGAGTGTGGGGTATATCAGAGAGTGTTACAGTGAGGGGTGTGGGGTATATCAGAAAGTGTAACAGTGAGGGCTGTGGGGTATATCAGAGAGTGTTAAAGTGAGGGATGTGGAGTATATCAGAGAGTGTTACAGTGAGGTCTGTGGGGTCTATCAGAGAGTGTAACAGTGAGGGCTGTGGGGTATATCAGAGTGTTAAGGTGATGGTTGTGGAGTATATCAGAGAGTGTTACAGTGAGGGGCGTGGGGTATATCAGAGAGTGTCACAGTGAGGGGTGTGTGGTATATCAGAATGTCACAGTGAGGGGTGTGTGGTATATCAGAGAGTGTTATGGTAAGGCGTGTGGGGTATATCAGAGAGTGTTATAGTAAGGGGTGTGGGGTATATCAGAGACTGTTGCACTGAGGAGTGTGGAGTGTATCAGAGTCTTACAGTGAGGGGCGTGGGGTATATCAGAGAGTGTTACAGTGAGGAACGTGGGGTATATCAGTGAGTGTTACAGTGAGGGGTGTGTTGTTTATCAGAGAGTGTTACATTTAGGGGTGTGGGGTATATCAGAGAGTGTTACAGTGAGGGCTGTGGGTATATCACAGAGTGTAACAGTGAGGGCTGTCGGTTATATCAGAGAATGTAACAGTGAAGCGTGTGAGGTATATCAGAGAGTGTTACAGTGAGGGGTGTGGGGTACATCGGAGAGTGTAACAGTGAGGGGTGTGGGGTATATCAGTGATTGTTATAGTGAGAGGTCTGGGGTATATGAGGGAGAGTTACGGTGAGGGGTGTGGGTTATGACAGAGAGTGTTACAATGAGGTGTGTGGTGTATATCAAAGAGCGTTACAGTGAGCGGTGTGGTGTATTTCAGAGTGTTCCAGTGAGGGTTGTGGGTTATATCAGAGAGTGTTACAGTGAGGGGTGTGGGGTGTATCAGATCGTGTTACAGTGAGGGGCGTGGGGTATTTCAGTGAGTGTTTCAGTGAAGGGAGTGGGGTTTACCAGAGAGTGTTACAGTGAGGGGCGTGGGGTATATCAGAGAGCGTTACAGTGAGGGGTGTGGTGTATATCAGAGAGTGTTACAGAGAGGGGAATGTGGGTAATATCAGAGAGTGTTACAGTGAGGGTTGTGCGGTATATCAGAGAGTGTTACAGTGAGGGGTGTGTGGGGTATATCAGGAAGTGTTACAGTGAGGGGTGTGGGGTATATCAGGAAGTGTTACAGTGAGGGGATTGGGGTATATCAGAGACTGTTACAGTGAGGGTGTGTGGGGTATATCAGGAAGTGTTACAGTGAGGGTTGTGGGGTATATCAGAGAGTGATACAGTGAGTGATGGCGGGTATCCAGAGGGTGTTACAGTGAGGGCTTTGGTGTGTATCAGAGAGTGTTACAGTGAGGAGTGAGGGGTATATGAGTGAGTGATACAGTGAGTGATGGCGGGTATACCAGAGGGAGTTACAGTGAGGGCTGTGGTGTGTATCAGAGAGTGTTACAGTGAGCCGTGTGTCGGATATATCAAGTAGTGTTACGGTGAGGGGTTTGGGTTATATCAGAGACGGTTACAATGATGGGTGTGGAGTCTATCAGAAAGAGTTACAGAGAGGGGTGTGGGGTATATGAGAGAATGTTACAGTGAGGGTTGTGGGGTATATCAGAGAGTGTTACAGTGAGGGGTGTGGGGTATATCAGAGTGTTACAGTGAGGGTTGTGGGGTATATCAGAGAGTGTTACAGTGAGGGGAGTGGGGTATATCAGACAGTGTTATAGTGAGGGGCGTGGGGTATATCAGTGAGTGATACAGTGCAGGGTGTGGGGTATATCAGAGAGTGTTACAGTGAGGGTTGTGGGGTATATCAGAGAGTGTTACAGTGAGGGGTGTGGGGTATATCAGGGAGTGATACAGTGCGGGGTGTGGGGTACATCAGAGAATGTTACAGCGAGGAGTGTGGGGTAGATCAGAGACTGTTAGTTAAGGGAGTGGGGTATATCAGAGAGTGTTACAGTTAGAGGTGTGGGAAATATCAGTGAGTTTTTCAGTGAAGGGTGTTGGAAATATTGGCGAGTATTACAATGAGTGGTATGGGGTATCTTAGGGAGTGTTACAGTTTCCGGTGTGGGGTATATCAGAGTGTCACAGTGTGGGGTGTGTGGTATATCAGAGAGTGTTATAGTAAGGGGTGTGGGTATATCAGAGAGTGTTACAGTGAGCGGTGTGGGGTATACCAGAGAGTGTTACAGTGAGGGGTGTGGGGTAGATCAGGGAGTGTTACAGTGGGGGGTGTGGGGTATATCAGAGAGTGTTACAGTGAGGGGTGTGGGGTATATCAGAGAGTGTTACAGTGGGGGGTGTGGGGTATATCAGAGAGTGTTACAGTGAGGGGTGTGGGGTAGATCAGGGAGCGTTACAGCGAGGAGTGTGGGGTATATCAGAGTGTAACAGTGAGGAGTGTGGGGTATATCAGAGAGTGTTACTGTGAGGGGTGTGGGGTATATCAAAGAGCGTTACAGTGAGGGGTGTGGTGTATATCAGAGAGTGTTCCAGTGACGGATGTGGGGTATATCAGAGAGTGTTGCACTGAGGGGTGTGGAGTATATCAGAGAGTCTTACAAGTGAGGGGTTTGGGGTATATCAGAGAGTGTTACAGTGAGGGGTGTGGGGTACATCGGAGAGTGTAACAGTGAGGGGTGTGTGGTATAGAAGTGATTATTATAATGAGGGTTGTGGGTATACGAGGGAGTGTTACAGTGAGGGTTCTAGGGTAGATCAGAGAGTGTAACAGTGAGGGGGGTGGGGTATATCAGTGAGTGTGACAGTGAGGGGTGTGAGGTTTATCAGAGAGTGTTACAGTGAGGGTTGTGGGGTATATCAGAGATCGTTATAGTGAGGGCTGTGGGGTATATCAGAGATCGTTATAGTGAGGGGTGTGGGGTATATCAGTTACAGCAACAGTGAGGAGTCTGGGGTATATGAGGGAGAGTTACTGTGAGGATTGTCAGTATATCAGAGAGTGTTACCGTGTGGCGTGTGGGGTTTATCAGAGAGTGTTACAGTGAGGGTTCTGGGGTATATCAGTGAGTGTTACAGTGAGGGGTGTGGGTTGTATCAGAGAGTGTTACAGTGAGAAGTGTGGGGTACATCAGTGAGTGTTACAGTGAGAAGTGTGGGGTATATCAGAGAGTGTTACAGTGAGGCATGTGGGGTATATGAGAGAGTGTTACTGTGAGAGGTGTGGGGTATATGAGAGAGTGTTACAGTGAGGGGTGTGGGGTATATGAGAGAGTGTTACAGTGAGGGGTGTGGGGTATATGAGAGAGTGTTACAGTGAGGGCTGTGCGGTATATCAGAAAGTGTAACAGTGAGGGCTGTGGGGTATTTCAGAGAGTGTTAAAGTGAGGGATGTGGAGTATACCAGAGAGTGTTACAGTGAGGGCTGTGGGGTCTATCAGAGAGTGTAACAGTGAGGGCTGTGGGGTATATCAGAGAGTGTTAAAGTGAGGGTTGTGGAGTATATCAGAGAGTGTTACAGTGAGGGCTGTGGGGTATATCAGAGAGTGTAACAGTGAGGGCTGTGGGGTATATCAGAGAATGTTACAGTGAGGGGTGTGAGGCAGATCAGAGAGTGTTACAGTGAGGGGTGTAGTTTATATCAGAGAGTGTTACAGCGAGGGGTGTGGGGTATATCAGGAAGTGATACAGTGCGGGGTGTGGGATATATCAGAGAGTGTTACAGCGAGGAGTGTGGGGTAGATCAGAGAGTGTTACAGTTGAGGGTGTGGGGTATATCAGAGAGTGTTACATTAGCGGTGTGGGAAATATCAGTGAGTGTTACAGTGAAGGGTGTTGGAAATATTGGCGAGTATTACAATGAGTGGTATTGGGTATCTTAGGAAGTATATCAGAGTGTCACAATGAGGGGTGTGTGGTTTATCAGAGAGTGTTACAGTGAGGGGTGCGGGGTATATCAGAGAGTGTTACAGTGAGGGTTGTGGGGTATATCAGAGAGTGTTACAGTGAAGGTTGTGGGGTATATCAGACAGTGTTATAGTGAGGGGCGTGGGGTATATCAGTGAGTGATACAGTGCAGGGTGTGGGGTATATCAGAGAGTGTTATAGTGAGGGGTGTGGGGTATATCAGAGAGTGTTACAGTGAGGGGTGTGGGGTATATCAGGGAGTGATACAGTGCGGGGTGTGGGGTACATCAGAGAGTGTTACAGCGAGGAGTGTGGGGTAGATCAGAGACTGTTAGTTAAGGGAGTGGGGTATATCAGAGAGTGTTACATTAGCGGTGTGGGAAATATCAGTGAGTTTTTCAGTGAAGGGTGTTGGAAATATTGGCGAGTATTACAATGAGTGGTATGGGGTATCTTAGGGAGTGTTACAGTTTCCGGTGTGGGGTATATCAGAGTGTCACAGTGTGAGGTGTGGGGTAGATCAGGGAGTGTTACAGTGGGGAGTGTGGGGTATATCAGAGAGTGTTACAGTGAGGGCTGTGGGGTATATCAGAGAGTGTTAAAGTGAGGGATGTGGAGTATATCAGAGAATGTAACAGTGAGGCATGTGAGGTACATCAGAGCGTGTTACAGTGAGGGCTGTGGGGTACATCGGAGAGTGTAACAGTGATGGTTGTGGGGTATATCAGTGATTGTTATAGTGATTGGTCTGAGGTATATGAGGGAGAGTTACGGTGAGGGGTGTGAGTTATGACAGAGAGTGTTACAATGAGGTGTGTGGTGTATATCAAAGAGCATTACAGTGAGCGCTGTGGTGTATTTCAGAGTGTTCCAGTGAGGGTTGTGGGGTATATCAGAGAGTGTTACAGTGAAGGGTGTGGGGTGTATCAGAGAGTGTTATAGTGAGGTGTGTGCAGTATATCAGAGTATTACAGTGAGGGGTGTGGGCTATATCAGAGAGTGTTACAGTGAGGGATGTGGGGGAAATCAGAGCGTGTTGCACTGAGGAGTGTGGAGTATATCAGAGAGTCTTACAGTGAGGGGTTTGGGGTACATCAGAGAGTGTTACAGTGAGAGCTGTGGGGTATACCTAAGAGTGATACAGTGAGGATTGTGGGGTACATTGGAGAATGTAACAGTGAGGGGTGCGGGGTATAGAAATGATCATTATAGTGAGGGGTGTGGGTATATGAAGGAGTGTTACCGTGAGGGGGGTGGGGTATATCAGAGAGTATTACAGTGAAGAGTGTGGGGTATATGAGTGAGTGTTACAGTGAGGGGTGTGGGGTTTATCAGAGAGTATGGCAGTGAGGGGTGTGTTGTATATCACAGAGTGTTACAGTAACGGGGATGGGGTATATCAGAGAGTGTTACAGTGAGAAGTGAGGGGTATATCAGAGTGTGTTACAGTGAGGGGTGTGGGGTAAATCAGTGACTGTTACAGTGAGGGCTGTGGGGTTTATCAGAGAGTATGGCAGTGAGGGGTGTGTTGTATATCACAGAGTGTTACAGTAACGGGGATGGGGTATATCAGAGAGTGTTACAGTGAGAAGTGAGGGGTATATAAGAGTGTGTTACAGTGAGGGGTGTGGTGTATATCACAGAGGGTTACAGTGAGGGGAGAGGGGTATATCACAGAGTGTTACAGTGAGGGGTGTTGGGTATATCAGAGAGTGTTACAGTGAGGGGTGTGAGTTATATCAAAGAGTGTTACAGTGAGCGGTCTGTGGTATATCAGAGAGTGTTACAGTGAGGGTGTGGGGTAGATCAGAGAGTGTTACAGTTGAGGGTGTGGGGTATATCAGAAAGTGTTACAGTGAGGGGTGTGTGTTATATCAGAGAGTGTTACAGTGACAGGTGTGAGTTATATCAGAGAGTTTTACAGTGAGCGGTCTGTGGTATATCAGAGAGTGTTACAGTGAGGGTGTGGGGTAGATCAGAGAGTGTTCCAGTTGAGGGTGTGGGGTATATCAGAGAGTGTTACAGTTAGAGGTGTGGGAAATATCAGTGAGTTTTACAGTGAAGGGTGTTGGAAATATTGGCGAGTATTACAATGAGTGGTATTGGGTATCTCAGGGAGTGTTACAGTTTGAGGTGTGGGGTATATCAGAGAGTGTTATAGTAAGGGGTGTGGGTATATCAGAGAGTGTTACAGTGAGCAGTGTGGGTTATACCAGAGAGTGTTACAGTGAGGGGTTTGGGGTAGATCAGAGAGTGTTACAGTGGGGGGTGTGGGGTATATCAGAGAGTGATACAGTGAGGGATGTGGGGTATATCAGAGCGTATTGCACTGAGGATGTGGAGTATATCAGAGAGCCTTACAGTGAAGGGCGTGGGGTATATCAGTGAGTGTTACAGTGAGGGGTATGTTGTTTATCAGAGAGTGTTACAGTGAGGGTTGTGGGTATATCAGAGAGTGTTACAGTGAGGGGTGTGGGGTATATCAGTGAGTGTTACAGTGAGGGGTGTGTTGTTTATCAGAGAGTGTTCCAGTGAGGGATGTGGGGCATATCAGAAAGTGTTCCAGTGAGGGCTGGGGGTATATCACAGAGTGTTACAGTGAGGGGTGTCGGCTATATCAGAGAATGTAACAGTGAGGCGTGTGAGGTATATCAGAGCGTGTTACAGTGAGGGCTGTGGGGTACATCGGAGAGTGTAACAGTGAGGATTGTGGGGTATATCAGTGATTGTTATAGTGATTGGTCTGGGGCATATGAGGGAGAGTTATGGTGAGGGGTGTGGGTTATGACAGAGAGTGTTACAATGAGGTGTGTGGTGTATATCAAAGAGCATTACAGTGAGCGGTGTGGTGTATTTCAGAGTGTTCCAGTGAGGGTTGTGGGGTATATCAGAGACTGTTACAGTGAGGGGTGTGGGGTGTATCAGAGAGTGATACAGTGAGGGATGTGGGGTATATCAGTGCGTATTGCACTGAGGATGTGGAGTATATCAGAGAGTCTTACAGTGAAGGGCGTGGGGTATGTCAGTGAGTGTTACAGTGAGGGGTATGTTGTTTATCAGAGAGTGTTACAGTGAGGGTTGTGGGTATATCAGAGAGTGTTACAGTGAGGGGCGTGGGGTATATCAGTAAGTGTTACAGTGAGGGGTGTGTTGTTTATCAGAGAGTGTTACAGTGAGGGGTGTGGGGTATATCAGAAAGTGTTACAGTGAGGGCTGGGGGTATATCACAGAGTGTTACAGTGAGGGGTGTCGGTTATATCAGAGAATGTAACAGTGAGGCGTGTGAGGTATATCAGAGCGTGTTACAGTGAGGGCTGTGGGGTACATCGGAGAGTGTAACAGTGAGGGTTGTGGGGTATATCAGTGATTGTTATAGTGATTGGTATGGGATATATGAGGGAGAGTTACGGTGAGGGGTGTGGGTTATGACAGAGAGTGTTACAATGAGGTGTGTGGTGTATATCAAAGAGCATTACAGTGAGGAGTGTGGTGTATTTCAGAGTGTTCCAGTGAGGGTTGTGGGGTATATCAGAGAGTGTTACAGTGAAGGGTGTGGGGTGTATCAGAGAGTGTTACAGTGAGGTGTGTGCAGTATATCAGAGTGTTACAGTGAGGGGTGTGGGCTATATCAGAGAGTGTTACAGTGAGGGGTGTGGGGTATATCAGAGAGTGATACAGTGAGGGATGTGGGGTATATCAGAGCGTGTTGCACTGAGGAGTGTGGAGTATATCAGAGAGTCTTACAGTGAGGGGTTTGGGGTACATCAGAGAGTGTTACAGTGAGAGCTGTGGGGTATACCTAAGAGTGATACAGTGAGGATTGTGGGGTACATTGGAGAGTGTAACAGTGAGGGGTGCGGGGTATAGAAATGATCATTATAGTGAGGGGTGTGGGTATATGAAGGAGTGTTACCGTGAGGGTTGTGGGGTAGATCAGAGAGTGTAACAGTGCGGGGGGGGGGGTATATCAGAGAGTATTACAGTGAGGAGTGTGGGGTATATGAGTGAGTGTTACAGTGAGGGGTGTGGGGTTTATCAGAGAGTATGGCAGTGAGGGGTGTGTTGTATATCACAGAGTGTTACAGTAAAGGGGATGGGGTATATCAGAAAGTGTTACAGTGAGAAGTGAGGGGTATATCAGAGTGTGTTACAGTGAGGGGTGTGGGGTAAATCAGTGACTGTTACAGTGAGGGGTGTGGGGTTTATCAGAGAGTATGGCAGTGAGGGGTGTGTTGTATATCACAGAGTGTTACAGTAAAGGGGATGGGGTATATCAGAAAGTGTTACAGTGAGAAGTGAGGGGTATATAAGAGTGTGTTACAGTGAGGGGTGTGGGGTAAATCAGTGACTGTTACAGTGAGGGGTGTGGGGTTTATCAGAGAGTATGGCAGTGAGGGGTGTGTTGTATATCACAGAGTGTTACAGTAACGGAGATGGGGTTTATCAGAGAGTGTTACATTGAGGGTTCTGTGGTATATCAGTGAGTGTTACAGTGAGGGGTGTGGGGTTTATCAGAGAGTGTTACAGTGAGGCGTGTGGGGTGTATCAGAGAGTTTTACAGTGAAGGGTGTGGGGTATATCAGAGAGTGTTGCAGTGAGGGGTGTGGGGTATATCATTTACAGCTACAGTGTGGAGTCTGGGCTATATAAGGGAATGTAACTGTGAGTGTTGTCAGTATATCAGCAAGTGTTACTCTGTGCGGTGTGGGCTGTATCAGAGAGTTTTACAGTGAGGGTTGTGGGGTATATCAGAGACTGTTACAGTGAGGGGTGTTGGGTATATCAGAGAGTGTTACAGTGAAGGGTGTTGGGTGTAACAGAGAGTGTTACAGTGATGGGTGTGGGGTATACCCAAGAGTAATACAGTGAGGGTTGTGGTGTACATCGAAGAGTGTAACAGTGAGGGGTGCGGGTTATAGAAGTTATTGTTATAGTGAGGAGTGTGGGTATATGAGGGCATGTTACAGTGAGGGTTGTGGGGTAGATGAGAGAGTATTACAGTGAGGAGTGTGGGGTATATGAGTGAGTGTTACAGTGAGGGTTGTGGCGTATATCAGAGAGTGTGGCAGTGAGGGGTGTGTTGTATATCAATGAGCATTACAGTGAGCGGTGTGGTGTATATCAGAGTGTTCCAGTGAGGGTTGTGGTATATATCAGAGACTGTTACAGTGAGGGGTGTGGGGTGTATCAGAGAGTGATACAGTGAGGGATGTGTGGTATATCAGAGCGTGTTGCACTGATGAGTGTGGAGTATATCAGAGAGTCTTACAGTGAGGGGTGTGGGGTAGATCAGAGAGTGTTACAGTTGAGGGTGTGGGGTATATCAGAGAGTGTTACAGTTAGAGGTGTGGGAAATATCAGTGAGTTTTACAGTGAAGGTTGTTGGAAATATTGGCGAGTATTACAATGAGTGGTATTGGGTATCTTAGGGAGTGTTACAGTTTGAGGTGTGGGGTATATCAGAGAGTGTTATAGTAAGGGGTGTGGGTATATCAGAGAGTGTTACAGTGAGCAGTGTGGGTTATACCAGAGAGTGTTACAGTGAGGGGTTTGGGGTAGATCAGAGAGTGTTACAGTGGGGGGTGTGGGGTATACCAGAGAGTGTTACAGTGAGGGGTGTGGGGTGTATCAGAGAGTGATACAGTGAGGGATGTGGGGTATATCAGAGCGTATTGCACTGAGGATGTGGAGTATATCAGAGAGCCTTACAGTGAAGGGCGTGGGGTATATCAGTGAGTGTTACAGTGAGGGGTATGTTGTTTATCAGAGAGTGTTACAGTGAGGGTTGTGGGTATATCAGAGAGTGTTTCAGTGAGGGGCGTGGGGTATATCAGTGAGTGTTACAGTGAGGGGTTTGTTGTTCATCAGAGAGTGTTATAGTGAGGGGTGTGGGGTATATCAGAAAGTGTTACAGTGAGGGCTGGGGGTATATCACAGAGTGTTACAGTGAGGGGTGTCGGTTATATCAGAGAATGTAACAGTGAGGCGTGTGAGGTATATCAGAGCGTGTTACAGTGAGGGCTGTGGGGTACATCGGAGAGTGTAACAGTGAGGGTTGTGGGGTATATCAGTGATTGTTATAGTGATTGGTCTGGAGTATATGAGGGAGAGTTACGGTGAGGGGTGTGGGTTATGTCAGAGAGTGTTACAATGAGGTGTGTGGTGTATATCAAAGAGCATTACAGTGAGGAGTGTGGTGTATTTCAGAGTGTTCCAGTGAGGGTTGTGGGGTATATCAGAGAGTGTTACAGTGAAGGGTGTGGGGTGTATCAGAGAGTGTTACAGTGAGGTGTGTGCAGTATATCAGAGTGTTACAGTGAGGGGTGTGGGCTATATCAGAGAGTGTTACAGTGAGGGGTGTGGGGTATATCAGAGAGTGATACAGTGAGGGATGTGGGGAATATCAGAGCTTGTTGCACTGAGGAGTGTGGAGTATATCAGAGAGTCTTACAGTGAGGGGTTTGGGGTATATCAGAGAGTGTTACAGTGAGAGCTGTGGGGTATACCTAAGAGTGATACAGTGAGGATTGTGGGGTACATTGGAGAGTGTAACAGTGAGGGGTGCGGGGTATAGAAATGATCATTATAGTGAGGGGTGTGGGTATATGAAGGAGTGTTACCGTGAGGGTTGTGGGGTAGATCAGAGAGTGTATCAGTGAGGGGGGTGGGGTATATCAGAGAGTATTACAGTGAGGAGTGTGGGGTATATGAGTGAGTGTTACAGTGAGGGGTGTGGGGTTTATCAGAGAGTGTGGCAGTGAGGGGTGTGTTGTATATCAATGAGCGTTACAGTGAGCGGTGTGGTGTATATCAGAGTGTTCCAGTGAGGGTTGTGGTATATATCAGAGAGTGTTACAGTGAGGGGTGTGGGGTGTATCAGAGAGTGTTACAGTGAGGGATGTGGGGTATATCAGAGAGTGTTGCACTGAGGGGTGTGGAGTATATCAGAGAGTCTTACAGTGAGGGCTGTGGTGTATATCAGAGATTGTTACAATGACTGGTGTGGGCTTTATCAGAGAGTGTTACATTGAGGGTTCTGGGGTATATCAGTGAGTGTTACAGTAAAGGGTGTGGGGTATATCAGAGATTGTTATAGTGAGGGGTGTGGGGTATATCAATTACAGCGAGGAGTCTGGGGTATATGAGGGAGAGTTACTGTGAGGGTTGTCAGTATATCAGAGAGTGTTACAGTGTGGTGTGTAGGGTTTATCAGAGAGTGTTACAGTGAGGGGTGTGAGTTATATCAGAGAGTGTTACAGTGAGGGATGTGGGGTATATCAGAGAGTGTTGCACTGAGGGGTGTGGAGTATATCAGAGAGTCTTACAGTGAGGGCTGTGGTGTATATCAGAGATTGTTACAATGAGGGGTGTGGGGTATATCAGAGAGTGTTAAATTCAGGGTTGTAGGGTATATCAGTGAGTGTTACATTGAGGGTTCTGGGGTATATCAGTGAGTGTTACATTGAGGGGTTTGGGGTATATCAGTTTCAGCTACAGTGAGGAGTCTGGGGTAGATGAGGGAGAATTACTGTGAGGGTTGTCAGTATATCAGAGTGTTACAGTGTAGCGTGTGGGCTTTATCAGAGAGTGTTACAGTGAGGGCTGTGGGCTATATCAGAGAGTGTTACAGTGAGCGGTATGGCTAATATCAGAGAGTGTTACAGTGAGGGGTGTGTGGGATATATCAGTAAGTGTTACAGTGAGGGGTGTGGGGTATATCAGAGAGTGTTACAGTGAGGGTTGTGGGGTATATCAGACAGTGTTACAGTGAAGGGTGTGTGGGGTATATCAGGGAGTATTACAGTGAGGAGTGTGGGGTATATCAGAGAGTGATACAGTGAGTGATGGTGGGTATAACAGAGGATGTTACAGTGAGGGCTGTGGTGTGTACCAGACAGTGTTACAGTGAGGAGTGTGTCGGATATATCAGGGAGTGTTACGGTGAGGGTTTTGGGTTATATCAGAGGGTTACAATGATGGGCGTGGGGTCTATCAGAGAGCGTTACAGTGAGTGGTGTGGGGTATAATAGAGATTGTTTCAGTGAGGAGTATCAGGTATATCAGAGTGTTACAGTGACGGGTGTGGTGTATATCAGAGTGTGTTTCTGTGACGGGTATCGGTTTTATCAGAGAATGTAACAGTGAGGCGTGTGATGTATATCAGTGAGTGTTACAGTGAGGCGTGTGATGTATATCAGAGAGTGTTACAGTGAGGGGTGTCGGTTATATCAGAGAATCTAACAGTGAGGCATGTGAGGTATATCAGAGGGTTTTACAGTGAGGGGTGTGGGGTACATCGGAGAGTGTAACAGTGAGGGGTGTGGGGTATATCAATGATTGTTATAGTGAGAGGTCTGGGGTATATGAGGGAGAGTTACGGTGAGGGGTGTGGTTTATGACAGAGAGTGTTACAATAAGGTGTGTGGTGTATATCAAAGAGCGTTACAGTGAGGGGTGTGGTGTATATCAGAGTGTTCCAGTGAGGGTTGTGGGGTATATCAGAGAGTGTTACAGTGTGGGGTGAGGGTTTTATCAGAGAGTGTTACTTTGAGGGTTCTGTAGTATATCAGAGTGTTACAGTGAGGGGTGTGGGATGTATCAGAGAGCGTTACAGTGAGAAGTGTGGGGTATATGAGAGAGTGTTACAGTGAGGGCTGTGCTGTATATCAGCGAGTGTAACAGTGAGGGCTGTTGGGTATATCAGAGAATGTTACAGTGAGAGTGTGGGGTATATCAGAGAATGTTACAGTGAGGGATGTAGGGTATATCAGAGAGTGTTACAGTGAGGGTTGTGGGGTAGATCAGAGTCTGTTAAAGTGAGGGGTGTGGGGTATATCAGAGAGTGTTACAGTGAGGGGTGTGCGGTATATCAGAGAGTGTTACAGTGAGGGTTGTGGGGTATATCAGTTAGTGTTACAGTGAGGGGTGTGGGGTATACCTAAGAGTGATACAGTGAGGGTTGTGGGGTACATCGGAGAGTGTAACAGTGAGGGGTGTGTGGTATTGCAGTGATCATTATAGTGAGGGGTGGGGGTATATGAGGGAGTGTTACAGTGATGGTTGTGGGGTAGATCAGAGAGTGTAACAGTGAGGGGGGTAGGGGAAATCAGAAAGTATTACAGTGAGGAGTGTGGGGTATATGAGCGAGTGTAACAGTGAGGTCTGTGGGGTATATCAGAGAGTGTTACAGTGAGGGGTGTGGGGTATATCAGTGAGTGTTACAGTGAAGGGTGTTGGAATATTGGTGTGTATTACAATGAGTGGTATTGGGTATTTTAGGGAGTGTAACATTTTGGGGAGTGGAGTATATCAGAGTGTCACATTGAGGGGTGTGGGTTATATCAGAGAGTGTTATAGTTAGGGGTGTGGGGTATATCTGTGAGTGTTGCAGTGAGGGGTGTTGGGTATATCAGAGAGTGTTACACTGGGGGGTGTGGCGTATATCAGAGAGTGTTATAGTGAGGGGTATGGGGTATATCAGAGTGTTACTGTGAAGAGTGTGCAGTATATCAGAGTGTGACAGTGAGGTTGTGCACAATATCAGAGTGTTACAGTGATGGGGTGCAGTATATCAGAGTGTTGCTGTGAGGGGTGCACGGTGTATCAGAGTGTTTCTGTGAGGCATATGCAGTATATCAGAGTGTTAATGTGAGGCGTGTGCAGTATATCAGAGTGTTACTGTGCGGGGTATGCAGTATATCAGAATGGTACTGTGAGGGGGGCGCAGTGTAACTGTTAGGGGCGTGCAGTATATCAGAATGTTTTTGTGAGTGATGTGCAGTATATCAGAGTGTTACTCTGAGGGATTTGCGGTATATAAAAGTGTTACTGTGAGGAGTGTGCAGTATATCAGCATGCTACTGTGAGGGGGTGCATATATCAGAGTGTTACAGTGAGGCTGTGCAATATATCAGAGTGTGTTTGTGAGTGATGTGCAGTATATCAGTGTGTTACTGTGAGGGGTGTGCAGTATATCAGAGTGTAACAGTGAGGGGTGTGCAGTATATCAGAGTGTAACAGTGAGGGTGTGCACAATATCAGAGTGTTACAGTGATGGGGTGCAGTATATCAGAGTGTTGCTGTGAGGGGTGCACGGTATATCAGAGTGTTTCTGTGAGGCATATGCAGTATATCAGAGTGTTAATGTGAGGCGTGTGCAGTATATCAGAGTGTTACTGTGCGGGGTATGCAGTATATCAGAATGGTACTGTGAGGGGGGCGCAGTGTAACTGTTAGGGGCGTGCAGTATATCAGAATGTTTTTGTGAGTGATGTGCAGTATATCAGAGTGTTACTCTGAGGGATTTGCGGTATATAAAAGTGTTACTGTGAGGAGTGTGCAGTATATCAGCATGCTACTGTGAGGGGGTGCATATATCAGAGTGTTACAGTGAGGCTGTGCAATATATCAGAGTGTGTTTGTGAGTGATGTGCAGTATATCAGTGTGTTACTGTGAGGGGTGTGCAGTATATCAGAGTGTAACAGTGAGGGGTGTGCAGTATATCAGAGTGTAACAGTGAGGGTGTGCAATATATCAGAGTGTTACTGTGAGGGGTGTGCAGCATGTGAAAGTGTTACTGTAAGGGATGTGCATTATATCAGTGTGTTACTGTGAGGGGCATGCAGTATATCAGAGTGTTACTGTGAGGGGTGTGCAGTATATCGGTGTGTTACTGTGAGGGGGTGCAGTATATCAGAGTGTGACTGTGAGGGGCATGCAGTATATCAGAGTGTTACTGTGAGGGGTGTGCAATATATCAGAGTGTTACTGTGAGGGGTGTGCAGCATGTGAGAGTGTTACTGTAAGGGATGTGCATTATATCAGTGTGTTACTGTGAGGGGCATGCAGTATATCAGAGTGTTACTGTGAGGGGTGTGCAGTATATTGGTGTGTTACTGTGAGGGGGTGCAGTATATCAGAGTGTGACTGTGAGGGGCATGCAGTATATCAGAGTGTTACTGTGAGGGGTGTGCAATATATCAGAGTGTTACTGTGAGGGGTGTGCAGCATGTGAGAGTGTTACTGTAAGGGATGTGCATTATATCAGTGTGTTACTGTGAGGGGCATGCAGGATATCAGAGTGTTACTGTGAGTGGTGTGCAGTATATCGGTGTGTTACTGTGAGGGGTGTGCAGTATATCAGAGTGTTACTGTGAGGGGTGTGCAGTATATCGGAGTGTTACTGTGAGGGTTGTGCAGTATATCAGAGTGTTACTGTGAGGGTTGTGCAGTATATCAGAGTGTTACTGTGAGGCGTGTGCAGTATATCAAAGCGTTACTGTGAGGGGCATGCAGTATATCAGAGTGTTACTGTGAGGGCCATGCAGTATATCAGAGTGTTACTGTGAGGGGTGTGCAGTATATCAGATTGTTACTGTGAGGGGCATGCAGTATATCAGAGTGTTACTGTGAGGGGTGTGCAGTATATCAGAGTGTTACAGTGAGGGGTGTGCAGTATATCAGTGTGTTCCTGTGAGGGCCGTGCAGTATATCAGAGTGTTACTGTGAGGTGTGTGCGTTATATCAGAGCCTGCTACAGTGAGGGCGTGGGGTAATTCAGAGTGTTTCAGTGAGGGATGTGCGGTCTATTAGAGTGTGGTACAGTGATAGGTGTGCAATATATCAGAGTTTTACAGTGTGGGCTGTGACATATATCAGAGATTGTTACAGTTAGGAGTGTGCAATATATCAGAGTGTTCCTGTGAGGGGTGTGCAGAATTTCAGAGTCTTACTGTGAGGGGTGTGCGGCATATCAGGGTGATACTGAGAGGGGTGCACTTTATATCAAAATGTTGAAGGTGTGCGCTTTATCAGAGTGTTACACTGAGGCATTGCTGTTCATCAGTGTGTTACAGTGAGGGGTGTGCACTATATCAGAATATTATTGTGAGGGGTTTGCTGTATATCAGTGTGTTACCGTGATGGGTGTGTGGTATATCAGTGTGTTACATTGAGGGATGAGCTGTATATCAGACTGTTACCGTGAGGGGTGTGCAGTATGTCAGCGTATTACAGTGAGCGGATGCAGTATATCGGTGTGTTACTGTGAGGGGTGTGCAGTATATCAGAGTGTGACTTGAGGAGTTTGCAGTATATCAGCATGCTACTGTGAGGGTGTGCATGTATCAGAGTGTTACTGTGAGGCGTGTGCAGTATATGAAAGTGTTACTGTGAGGGGTGTGCAGTATAACAGTGTGTTACTGTGAGGGGTATGCAGCATGTCAGAGTGTTACAGTGAGGTGTGTGCAGTATATCAGAGTGTTACTGTGAGGGGTGTGCAGTATATCAGAGTGTTACTGTGAGGGGTGCACTTTATATCAAAATGTTACTTTGAAGGTGTGCACTATATCAGAGTGTTACACTGAGGCACGTGCTGTACATCAGTGTGTTACAGTGAGGGGTGTGCGGTATATCAGAGTATTACTGTGAGGTGTGTGCTGTATATCAGTGTGTTACCGTAATGGGTGCAGTATATCGGAGTGTTACAGTGAGGTGTGTGCAGTAAACCAGAGTGTTACTGTATGGGGTTTGCAGTATATCAGAGTGTTACTGTGAGGGGTGCGCAGTATATCGGAGAGTAACTGTGAGCGGCATGCAGTATATCAGAGTGTTACTGTGAGGGTGTGCAGTATATCAGAGTGTTACTGTGAGGGGTGTGCAGTATATCAGAGTGTTTTTGTGAGTGATGTGCAGTATATCAGAGTTTTCCTCTGAGGGGTGTGCAGTATATCAGAGTGTTACAGTGAGGGGGTGCAATATATCAGAGTGTTACTGTGAGGGGTGTGCAGCATGTGAGAGTGTTACTGTGAGGTGTGTGCGGTATATCAGAGTATTACTGTGAGGGGTGTGTTGTATATCAGTGTGTTACTGTAATGGGGTGCAGTATATCGGAGTGTTACAGTGAGGTGTGTGCAGTAAACCAGAGTGTTACTGTATGGGGTTTGCAGTATATCAGAGTGTTACTGTGATGGGTGTGCAGTATATCAGAGAGTAACTGTGAGCGGCATGCAATATATCAGAGTGTTACAGTGAGGGGGTGCAGTATATCAGAGTGTTACTGTGAGGGGTTTGCAGTATGTCTGAGTGTTACTGTGAGGGTGTGCAGTATATCAGAGTGTTTCTGTGAGGGGTGTGCAGTATATCAGAGTGTTACTTTTAGGGGTGTGCGGAACATCAGAGTGTTACTGTGAGGGATGTGCAGTATATTAAAGCGTGTTACAGTGAGGGCTGTGCAGTATATCAGTGTTACTTTGAGGTGTGTGCGGCATATCAGAGTGTAACAGTGAGGGATGTGCGGTATATTAGAGGGTGATGCAGTGAGGGCTGTACAGTATATCAGTGTTACTTTGAGGTGTGTGCTGTATATCAGAGTGCTAATGAAGGGGCATGAGTATATCTGAGTGTTGTGAGGAGTACGCGGTATATCAGAGTTTTACAGTGAGGCATGTGTGATATATCAGAGTTTTACAGGGAAGGGTGTGTGATATATCAGAGATTTTCAGTGAGGTGTGTGTGATATATCACAGTATTACTCTGAGGGATGTGCAGTTTATCAGAGTGTTACAGTGAGGGGTGTGCAGTATATCAGAGAGTTACTGTGAGGTGTGTGCAGTATGTCAGAGTGTTACTGTGAAGATATGCAGTATATCAGAGTGGTACTCTGTGGGGTGCGCCGTATATCTGAGTGTTATTGTGAGGGGTGCGCGGTATATCAGACTATTACTGTGAGGGGTGTGCAGTATATCAGAGTGTTCCTGTGAGGGGTGTGCAGTATATCAGAGTGTGACAGTGAGGTGTGTGCTGTATATCAGATTGTTACTGTGAGGCGTGAGCAGTATATTGTAGTGTAACTGTGAGTGGTATGCAGTATATCAGTGTGTTACAGTGAGTGTGTGCACAATATCAGAGTGTTACAGTGAGGGTGTGCAGTTTATCAGAGTGTTACTGTGAGGGGTGTGCAGTATGTTTGTGTGTTTCTGTGATGGTGTGCAATATATCAGAGTGTTGCTTTGAGGGGTGTTCAGTATATCAGAGTGTTACTGTGAGGGATGTGCAGTATTTAGAACATGTCATAGTGAGGGGTGTTCAGTTTATCAGAATGTTACTGTGAGGGGATTCAGTATATCAGAGTGTTACTGTGAGGGTTGTGCAGTATATCAGAGTGTTACTGTGAGAGGTGTGCAGTATATCAGTGTGTTACTGTGAAGGGAGTGCAGTATATCAGAGTGTTGTTGTGAGGCGTACGCGGTATATCAGAGTTTTACAGTGAGGGGTGTGTGTTATATCAGAGTTCTGCAGTGAAGGGTGTATGATATATCATAGTTTTACAGTGAGAGGTGTGTGATATATCAGAGGTTTTCAGTAAGGGGTGTGCACTACATCCGAGTGTTACTGTGAGGGGTGTGTGATAGATCAGTGTTATACAGTGAGGCGTGTGTGATATATCAGAGTTTTACAGTGAAGAGTGTGTGATATATCAGAGTTTTTCAGAGAGCTGTGTGTGATATATCAGTGTGTGACTGTGAGGGGTGTGCAGTATATCAGAGTTTTACTGTGAGGGGGTGCAGTATATCAGAGTGTTACGGTGAGTGATGTGCAGTATATCAGAGTGTGCCTGTGAGGGGTGTGCAGTATATCAGTGTGTTACTCTGAGGGATGTGCAGTATATCAGAGTGTTACTGTGAGGGGTGTGGGGTATATCAGAGTGTTACAGTGAGGCGGTGCAGTTTATCAGTGTGTTACTGTGAGGGGTTGCAGTATATCAGAGTGTTACAGTGAGGCGGTGCAGTTTATCAGAGTGTTACAGTGAGGGTGTGCACAATATCAGAGTGTTACACGGAGGCACGTGCTGTACATCAGTGTGTTACTGTGAGGTGTGTGCTGTATATCAGTTTGTTACCGTAATGGGGTGCAGTATATCGGAGTGTTACAGTGAGGCGTGTGCAGTAAACCAGAGTGTTACTGTATGGGGTTTGCAGTATATCAGAGTGTTACTGTGAGGGGTGCGCAGTATATCGGAGATTAACTGTGAGCGGCATGCAATATATCAGAGTGTTACTGTGAGGGGTGTGTGCAATATATCAGAGTGTTACTGTGAGGGGTATGCAGTATATCATAGTGTTACTGTGAGGGGTGTGCACTATATCAGAGTGTTACAGTGAGGGGTATGCAGTATATCAGATTGTTACTGTGAAGTGTGCGTGGTATATCAGAGTGTTACAGTGAGGGGTGTGCAGTATATTAGAATGTTACTGTGAGGTGGTGCAGTATGTCAGAGTGTTGCTGTGAAGGCTGTGCAGTATATTAGAGTGTTACTTTGAGGCGTGTGCAGTATATCAGAGTGTTACTATGAGGGGTGTGCAGGATATCAGAGGGTGCCTGTGAGGTGTGTGCATTATATCAGTGTGATAATGTGAGGTTTGTGCAGTATATCAGTGTGTTGCTGTGAGGGGTTTGCAGTATATTAGAGTGTTACTTTGAGGTGTGTGCAGTATATCAGAGTGTTACTGTGAGGCACTGCAGTATATCAGAGTGTTACTGTGAGGGGGTTGCGGTATATCAGAGTGTTGTTGTTAGGGGTACGCAGTATATAAGTGTTTTACAGTGAGGGGTGTGTGATAGATCAGAGATATACAATGAGGTGTGTGTGATATATCAGAGTTTTACAGTGAGGGGTTTGTGATATATCAGAGTTTTACAGAGATGGGTTTGTGATATATCAGAATGTTACTGTGAGGGGTGTGCTGTATATAAAAGTGTTACTTTGAGGGGTGTGTGGTATATCAGGATTTTACAGTGAGGTGTATGTGATATATCAGATTTTTATAGTAAGTGGTGGGCAGTATGTCAGAGTGTTACTGTGAGGGGTGTGCAGTATATCAAATTGTTACTGTGAGGGGTGTGCCGTATATCCGAGTGTTACTGTGAGGCGTGGGTGATATATCAGAGTGTTAATGTGAGGGGTGTGCAGGATATCAGAGTTTTACTGTGAGGGGGTGCAGTATATCAGAGTGTTACTGCGAGTGATGTGCAGTATATCAGAGTGGGCCTGTGGGGGGTGTGCAGTATATCAGAGTGTTACTGTGAGGTGGGTGCAGTATGTCAGAGTGTTACTGTAAGGGGTGTGCAGTATATCAGTGTGTTACTGTGAGGAGTGTGTGTAATATATCAGAGTGTTACTGTGAGGGGTGTGTGCAATATATCAGCGTGTTACTGTGAGGGGTGCGTGCCATATATCAGAGTGTTACTGTGAGGGATGTGCAGTATATCATAGTGTTTCTGTGAGGGGTGTGCCATATATCCGAGTGTTACTGTGATGGGTGTGTGATATATCAGAGTTTTACAGTGAAGGGTGTGTGATATATCAGAGGTTTAGAGTGAGGCGTGGGTGATATATCAGAGTGTTAATGTGAGGGGTGTTCAGTATATCAGAGTTTTACTGTGAGTGATGTGCAGTATATCAGAGTGTGCCTGTGAGGGGTGTGCAGTATGTCAGAGTGTTACTGTGAGGGGTGTGCAGTATATCAGTGTGTTACTGTGAGGGGTGTGTGCAATATATCAGAGTGTTACTGTGAGGGGTGTGTGCCATATATCAGAGTGTTACTGTGAGGGGTGTGCACTATATCAGAGTGAGACAGTGAGGGGTATGCAGTATATCAGATTGTTATTGTGAAGTGTGCGTGGTATATCAGAGTGTTACAGTGTGGGGTGTGCAGTGTATCAGAGTGTTACTGTAAGGGGTGTGCAGTATATCAGTGTGTTACTGTGAGGGGCGTGCAGTATATCGGTGTGTTACTCTGAGGGGTGTGCAGTATATCAGAGTGTTACAGTGAGCGTGTGCAGTATATCAGAGTATTACAGTGAGGCGGTGCAGTATATCAGTGTGTTACTGTGAGGGGTGTGCAGTGTATCAGAGTTTTACAGTGAGGAGTGCAGTATATCAGTGTGTTACTGTGAGGGGGTGCAGTATATCAGTGTGTTACTGCGAGGGATGTGCATTATATCAGAGTGATACTGTGAGGTGTGTGCAGTATATCAGTGTGTTGCTGTGAAGGGTGTGCAGTATATCAGAGTGTTACGTTGAGGGGTGTGCAGTATATCAGAGTGTTACTGTGAGGAGGTGCAGTATATCAGAGTGTTACTATGAGGGGGTTGCGGTATATCAGAGTGTTGTTGTTAGGGGTATGCAGTTTATCAGAGTTTTACAGTGAGGGGTGTGTGATAGATCAGAGATATACAATGAGATGTGTGTGATATATCAGAGTTTTACAGTGAGGGGTTTGTGATATATCAGAATGTTACTGTGAGGGTTGTGCTGTATATAAGAGTGTTACTTTGAGGGGTGTGTGGTATATCAGGATTTTACTGTGAGGTGTATGTGATATATCAGATTTTTATAGTAAGTGGTGTGCAGTATGTCAGAGTGTTACTGTGAGGGGTGTGCCGTATATCCAAGTTTTACTGTGATGGGTGTGTGATATATCAGAGTTTTAAAGTAAAGGGTGTGTGAATTTTCAGACTTTTAGAGTGAGGCGTCAGTGATATAACAGTGTTACTGTGAAGGGGTGCAGTCTATCAGAGTGTTACTGTGAGGTGGTGCAGTGTATCAGAGTGTTACTGTGAGGGGTGTGCAGGATATCAGAGGGTGCCTGTGAGGGGTGTGCAGTATATCAGAGTGTTACTGTGAGAGATGTGCAGTATATCAGAGTGATACTGTGAGGCATGTGCAGTATATCAGTATGCTGCTGTGAGGGGTTTGCAGTATGTCAGAGTGTTACATTGAGGGGTGTGCAGTATATCAGTGTGTTACTGTGAGGGGTGTGCAGTATATCAGATTGTTATTGTGAGGGGTGTGCTGTATATCCGAGTGTTACTGTGATGGGTGTGTGATATATCAGAGTTTTAAAGTAAAGGGTGTGTGATATATCAGACTTTTAGAGTGAGGCATGAGTGATATAACAGTGTTACTGTGAAGGGGTGCAGTATATCAGAGTGTTACTGTGTGAGATGTGCAGTATATCAGAGTGTGCCTGGGAGGGGTGTGCAGTATATCAGAGTGTTACTGTGAGGTGGGTGCAGTATGTCAGATTGTTACTGTAAGGGGGCGCAGTATATCGGTGTGTTACTGTGAGGGGTGTGCAGTATATCCGAGTGTTACTCTGAGGGGGTGCAGTATATCAGTGTGTTACTGTGAGGGGCGTGCAGTATATCAGAGTGTTACTGTGAGTGATGTGCAGTATATCAGAATGTTCCTGTGACGGGTGTGCAGTTTATCAGAGTGTTACTGTGAGGTGGGTGCAGTATGTCAGAGTGTTACTGCAAGGGGTGTGCAGTATATCAGTGTGTTACTGTAAGGGGCGTGCAGTATATCGGTGTGTTACTCTGAGGGGTGTGCAGTATATCAGAGTGTTACAGTAAGCGTGTGCAGTATATCAGAGTATTACAGTGAGGCGGTGCAGTATATCAGTGTGTTACTGTGAGGGGTGTGCAGTGTATCAGAGTTTTACAGTGAGGGGTGCTGTATATCAGTGTGTTACTGTGAGGGGGTGCAGTATATCAGTGTGTTACTGGGAGGGGCGTGCAGTTTATCAGAGTGTTACTGTGAGGGGGTGCAGTATATCGTTGTGTTACTCTGAGGGGTGTGCAGTATATTAGAGTGTTACTGTGAGGTGGTGCAGTATATCAGAGTGTTGCTGTGAAGGCTGTGCAGTATATTAGAGTGTTACTGTGAGGGGTGTGCAGGATATCAGAGGGTGCCTGTGAGGGGTGGGCAGTATATCAGAGTGTTACTGTGAGGGGTGTGCATTATATCAGAGTGATAGTGTGAGGCGTGTGCAGTATATCAGTGTGTTGCTGTGAAGGGTGTGCAGTATATCAGAGTGTTACATTGAGGGGTGTACAGTATATCAGAGTGTTACTGTGAGGAGGTGCAGTATATCAGAGTGTTACTATGAGGGGGTTGCGGTATATCAGAGTGTTGTTGTTAGGGGTATGCAGTTTATCAGAGTTTTACAGTGAGGGGTGTGTGATAGATCAGAGATATACAATGAGATGTGTGTGATATATCAGAGTTTTACAGTGAGGGGTTTGTGATATATCAGAATGTTACTGTGAGGGGTGTGCTGTATATAAGAGTGTTACTTTGAGGGGTGTGTGGTATATCAGGATTTTACCATGAGGTGTATGTGATATATCAGATTTTTATAGTAAGTGGTGTGCAGTATGTCAGAGTGTTACTGTGAGGGGTGTGCCGTATATCCAAGTTTTACTGTGATGGGTGTGTGATATATCAGAGTTTTAAAGTAAAGGGTGTGTCAATTTTCAGACTTTTAGAGTGAGGCGTCAGTGATATAACAGTGTTACTGTGAAGGGGTGCAGTATATCAGAGTGTTACTGTGAGGTGGTGCAGTGTATCAGAGTGTTACTGTGAGGGGTGTGCAGGATATCAGAGGGTGCCTGTGAGGGGTGTGCAGTATATCAGAGTGTTACTGTGAGAGATGTGCAGTATATCAGAGTGATACTGTGAGGCGTGTGCAGTATATCAGTGTGCTGCTGTGAGGGGTTTGCAGTATGTCAGAGTGTTACATTGAGGGGTGTGCAGTATATCAGAGTGTTACAGTGAGGAGATGCAGTATATCAGAGTGTTACTGTGAGGGGGTTGTGGTATATCAGAGTGTTGTTGTTAGGGGTACGCAGTATATCAGAGTTTTACAGTGAGGGGTGTCTGATAGATCAGAGATATACAATGAGGTGTGTGTGATATATCAGAGTTTTACAGTGAGGGGTGTGTGATATATCAGAGATTTACAGTGAGGGGTTTGTGAAATATCAGAATGTTACTGTGAGGGGTGTGCTGTATATAAGAGTGTTACTTTGAGGGGTGTGTGGTATATCAGAATTTTACAGTGAGTTGTATGTGTTCTATCAGAGTTTTATAGTAAGGGGTGTGCAGTATATCAGATTGTTACTGTGAGGGGTGTGCAGCATATTGGATTGTTACTGTGAGGGGTGTGCCTTATATCCGAGTGTTACTGTGATGGGTGTGTGATATATCAGAGTTTTAAAGTAAAGTTTGTGTGATATATAAGACTTTTAGAGTGAGGCATGAGTGATATAACAGTGTTACTGTAAAGGGGTGCAGTATATCAGAGTGTTACTGTATGAGATGTGCAGTATATCAGAGTGTGCCTGTGAGGGGTGTGCAGTATATCAGAGTGTTTCTGTGAGGTGGGTGCAGTATGTCAGATTGTTACTGTAAATGGTGTGCAGTATATCGGTGTGTTACTGTGAGGGGTGTGCAATATATCCGAGTGTTACTCTGAGGGGGTGCATAATATCAGTGTGTTACTGTGAGGGGCGTGCAGTATATCCGAGTGTTACTGTGAGTGATGTGCAGTATATCAGAATGTTCCTGTGACGGGTGTGCAGTATATCAGCGTGTTACTGTGAGGTGGTGCAGTGTATCAGAGTGTTACTGTGAGGGGTGCAGTATATCAGAGTGTTACTGTGAGGTGGTGCAGTGTATCAGAGTGTTACTGTGAGGGGTGTGCAGGATATCAGAGGGTGCCTGTGAGGGGTGTGCAGTATATCAGAGTGTTACTGTGAGAGCTGTGCAGTATATCAGAGTGATACTGTGAGGCATGTGCAGTATATCAGTATGCTGCTGTGAGGGGTTTGCAGTATGCCAGAGTGTTACATTGAGGGGTGTGCAGTATATCAGTGTGTTACTGTGAGGGGTGTGCAGTATATCAGATTGTTATTGTGAGGGGTGTGCCGTATATCCGAGTGTTACTGTGATGGGTGTGTGATATATCAGAGTTTTAAAGTAAAGGGTGTGTGATATATCAGACTTTTAGAGTGAGGCATGAGTGATATAACAGTGTTACTGTGAAGGGGTGCAGTATATCAGAGTGTTACTGTGTGAGATGTGCAGTATATCAGAGTGTGCCTGGGAGGGGTGTGCAGTATATCAGAGTGTTACTGTGAGGTGGGTGCAGTATGTCAGATTGTTACTGTAAGGGGTGTGCAGTATATCAGTATGTTACTGTGAGGGGTGTGCAGTATATCAGAGTTTTACAGTAAGGGGGCGCAGTATATCGGTGTGTTACTGTGAGGGGTGTGCAGTATATCCGAGTGTTACTCTGAGGGGGTGCAGTATATCAGTGTGTTACTGTGAGGGGCGTGCAGTATATCAGAGTGTTACTGTGAGTGATGTGCAATATATCAGAATGTTCTTGTGACGGGTGTGCAGTTTATCAGAGTGTTACTGTGAGGTGGGTGCAGTATGTCAGAGTGTTACTGCAAGGGGTGTGCAGTATATCAGTGTGTTACTGTAAGGAGCGTGCAGTATATCGGTGTGTTACTCTGAGGGGTGTGCAGTATATCAGAGTGTTACAGTAAGCGTGTGCAGTATATCAGAGTATTACAGTGAGGCGGTGCAGTATATCAGTGTGTTACTGTGAGGGGGTGCAGTATATCAGTGTGTTACTGGGAGGGGCGTGCAGTTTATCAGAGTGTTACTGTGAGGGGGTGCAGTATATCGTTGTGTTACTCTGAGGGGTGTGCAGTATATTAGAGTGTTACTGTGAGGTGGTGCAGTATATCAGAGTGTTGCTGTGAAGGCTGTGCAGTATATTAGAGTGTTACTGTGAGGGGTGTGCAGGATATCAGAGGGTGCCTGTGAGGGGTGTGCGGTATATCAGAGTGTTACTGTGAGGGGTGTGCATTATATCAGAGTGATACTGTGAGGCGTGTGCAGTATATCAGTGTGTTGCTGTGAAGGGTGTGCAGTATATCAGAGTGTTACATTGAGGAGTGTGCAGTATATCAGAGTGTTACTGTGAGGAGGTGCACTATATCAGAGAGTTACTGTGAGGGGGTTGTGGTACATCAGAGTGTTGTTGTTAGGGGTATGCAGTTTATCAGAGTTTTACAGTGAGGGGTGTGTGATAGATCAGAGATATACAATGAGGTGTGTGTGATATATCAGAGTTTTACAGTGAGGGTGTGTGATATATCAGAGTTTTACAGTAAGGGGTTTGTGATATATCAGAATGTTACTGTGAGGGGTGTGCTGTATATAAGAGTGTTACTTTGAGGGGTGTGTGGTATATCAGGATTTTACCATGAGGTGTATGTGATATATCAGATTTTTCTAGTAAGTGGTGTGCAGTATGTCAGAGTGTTACTGTGAGGGGTGTGCAGTATATCAAATTGTTACTGTGAGGGGTGTGCCGTATATCCGAGTGTTACTGTGATGGGTGTGTGATATATCAGAGTTTTAGAGTGAGGCGTGGGTGATATATCAGACTTTTAGAGTGAGGCGTGAGTGATATAACAGTGTTACTGTGAAGGGGTGCAGTATATCAGAGTGTTACTGTGAGAGATGTGCAATATATCAGAGTGTGCCTGTGAGGGGTGTGCAGTATATCAGAGTGTTACTGTGAGGTGGGTGCAGTATGTCAGATTGTTACTGTAAGGGGTGTGCAGTATATCAGTGTGTTACTGTGAGGGGTGTGCAGTATATCAGAGTTTTACAGTAAGGGGGCGCAGTATATCGGTGTGTTACGGTGAGGGGTGTGCAGTATATCTGAGTGTTACTGTGAAGGGGTGCAGTATATCAGTATGTTAGTGTGAGGGGCGGGCAGTATATCAGAGTGTTACTGTGAGTGATGTGCAGTATATCAGAATGTTCCTGTGACGGGTGTGCAGTATATCAGAGTGTTACTTTGAGGTGGGTGCAGTATATCAGAGTGTTACTGTGAGGGGGTGCAGTATATTGGTGTGTTACTCTGAGGGATGTGCATTATATCAGAGTGTTACTGTGAGGGGTGTGCATTATATCAGAGTGATAGTGTGAGGCGTGTGCAGTACATCAGTGTGTTGCTGTGAGGGGCGTGCAGTGTATCAGAGTGTTACTCTGAGGGGTGTGCAGTATATCAGAGTGTTACAGTGAGCGTGTGCAGTATATCAGAGTATTACAGTGAGGCAGTGCAGTGTATCAGTGTGTTACTGTGAGGGGTGTGCTGTGTATCAGAGTTTTACAGTGAGGGGTGCAGTATATCAGTGTGTTACTGTGAGGATGTGCAGTGTATCAGTGTGTTACTGGGAGGGGCGTGCAGTTTATCAGAGTGTTACTGTGAAGGGGTGCAATATATCGGTGTGTTACTTTGAGGGGTGTACAGTATATTAGAGTGTTACTGTGAGGTGGTGCAGTATATCAGAGTGCTGCTGTGAAGGCTGTGCAGTATATTAGAGTGTTACTGTGAGGGGTGTGCAGGATATCAGAGGGTGCCTGTGAGGGGTGTGCAGTATATCAGAGTGTTACTGTGAGGGGTGTGCATTATATCAGAGTGATAGTGTGAGGCGTGTGCAGTACATCAGTGTGTTGCTGTGAAGGGTGTGCGGTATATCAGAGTTTTACATTGAGGGGTGTGCAGTATATCAGAGTGTTACGGTGAGGAGGTGCAGTATATCAGAGTTACTGTGAGGGGGTTGTGGTATATCAGAGTGTTGTTGTTACGGGTACGCAGTTTATCAGAGTTTTGCAGTGAGGGGTGTGTGATAGATCAGAGATATACAATGAGATGTGTGTGATATATCAGAGTTTTACAGTGAGGGGTGTGTGATATATCAGAGTTTTACAGTGAGGGGTTTGTGATATATCAGAATGTTACTGTCAGGGGTGTGCTGTATATAAGAGTGTTACTTTGAGGGTTGTGTGGTATATCAGAATTTTACAGTGAGGTGTATGTGATCTATCAGAGTTTTATAGTAAGTGGTGTGCAAAATATTAGAGTGTTACTCTGAGGGATGTGCAGTACATCAGATTGTTAGTGTGAGGGGTATGCCGTATATCCGAGTGTTACTCTGATGGGTGTGTGATATATCAGAGTTTTAGAGTGAGGCGTGGGTGATATATCAGAGTGTTAATGTGAGGGGTGTGCAGTATATCAGAGTTTTACTGTGAGTGATGTGCAGTATATCAGAGTGTGCCTGTGAGGGGTGTGCAGTATATCAGAGTGTTACTGTGAGGTGGGTGCAGTATGTCAGATTGTTACTGTAAGGGGTGTGCAGTATATCAATGTGTTACTGTGAGGGGTGTGTGCAATATATCAGAGTGTTACTGTGAGGGGTGTGTGCAATATACCAGCGTGTTACTGTGAGGGGTGTGTGCCATATATCAGAGTGTTACTGTGAGGGGTGTGCAGTATATCATAGTGTTACTGTGAGGGGTATGCTGTATATCAGAGTGTTTCTTTGAGGGATGTGCTGTATATCAGAGTGTTACAGTGAGGGGTGTGTGCTGTATATCAGAGTGTTACTGTGAGTTGTGTGCTGTATATCAGAGTGTTACTGTGAGGGGTGTGCAGTATATCAGAGTGTTACTGTGAGGGGTGTGCTGTATATCAGAGTGTTACTGTGAGGGGTGTGCAGTATATCAGAGTGTTACTGTGGGGGTTGTGCAGTATATCAGAGTGTTATTGTGATGGGTGTGCAGTATATCAGAGTGTTACTTTGAGAGATGTGCAGTATATCAGAGTGTTACTGTGAGGTGTGTGCTGCACATCAGAGTGTTTATTGTGAGGGATGTGCAGTATATCAGAGTGTTACTGTGAGGTGTGTGCTGCACATCAGAGTGTTTATTGTGAGGGATGTGCAGTATATCAGAGTGTTACTGTGAGGGATGTGCTGTTTATCAGAGTGTTGCTGCGAGGGTTTCGCAGTATATCAGTGTGATACTGTGAGGGGTGTGCAGTATATCAGAGTGTTGCTGTGATTGGTTTGCAGTATATCAGAGTGTTGCTGTGAGGCATACGCAGTATAACAGAGTGTTACAGTAAAGGGATTGTGATATATCAAAGTGTTACTGTGAGGGGTGTATGATGTATCAGAGCTTTACAGTGAGAGGTGTGTGATGTATCCGAGCTTTACAGTGAGGGTTGTCTGTATATCAGAGGGTGACTGTGAGGGGTGTGCAGTATATCAGAGTGTTACTTTGAGGGGTGTGCAGTATATCTGAGTGTTACTGTGAGGGGAGTGTGGTATAGCCAAGCGTTAAAGTGAGGGGTGTGTGATATGTCAGAGTTTTACAGTAAGGGGTGTTTGATATATCGGAGTTTTACAGTGAGGGGTGTGTGCTATATCAGAGTTTTAGAGTGAATGGTGTGTGAAATATACGAGCTTTACAGTGAGGGTTGTGCTGTATATCAGAGTGTTACTGTGAGGTGTGCATGGTATATGGGAGTTTTACAGTGAGGGTTGTGCTGTATATCAGTGTTACTGTGAGGGTTGTGGGGGTATATCAGAGAGCGTTACAGAGAGAGGTGTGCGATATATCAGAGTGTTGCAGTGATGGCTGTGAGGTATATCAGAGTGTTACAGTGAGGGGTGTGCGGTATATCAGAGTGTTATTGTGAGGGGTGTGCTGTATATCAGAGTGTTACTGAGATGGGTGTGCAGTACATCAGAGTGTTACTGTGAGGGGTGTGAAGTACATCAGAGTGTTACTGTGAGGGGTGTGCAGTACCTCAGAGTGTTGCTGTGAGGGGTGTGCAGTACATCAGAGTGTTACTGTGAGGTGTGTGCAGTACATCAGAGTGTTACTGTGAGAGGTGTGCAGTACATCAGAGTGTTACTGTGAGGGCTACGCAGTATATCAGAGCGTTATAGTGAGGGCTGTGTGATATATCAGAGTGTTACTGTGAGGGGTGTGCACTATATCAGAGTCTTACTGTGAGGGGTGTTCGGTGTGTCAGAGTGTTATTGTGACGAGTGTGCAGTATTTCAGAGTGTTACTGTGAGGTGTGTGCTGTATATCAGAGTGTTACTGAGAGGGGAGTGCAGTATATCAGAGTGTTACTGTGAGGGTTGTGCAGTATATCAGAGTGTTACCGTGAGGGGTGTGCAGTACATCAGAGTGTTGCTGTGAGGGGTACGCGGTATATCAGAGCGTTATAGTGAGGGGTGTGTGATATATCAGAGTGTTATTGTGAGGGGTGTGCAGTATATCAGAGTGTTACTGTGAGGGATTTGCAGTATATCAGAGTGTTACTGTGATATACCAGAGTGTTACTGTGAGGGGTGTGCACTATATCAGAGTCTTACCGTGAGGGGTGTGCGGTATATCAGAGTGTTACTGTGAGGGGTGTAAGATATATCAGAGTTATACAGTGAGGGGTGTGTGATATATCAGAGTTTTAGCGTGAAGGGTGTGTGATATTTCCGAGCTTGACAGTGAGGGGTGTGTTGTATATCAGACTGTTACTGTGAGGGGTGTGGGGTATATCAGAGAGTGTTACAGTGATGGGTGTGCAGTATATCAGAGTGTTACAGTAAGGGAAGTGTGATATATCAAAGTGTTACTGTCAGGGGTGTGCTGTATATCAGAGTGTTACTGTGAGGGATTTTCAGTATATCAGAGCTGTAAGTGAGGGGTGTGTGATATATCAGAGTTTTACAGTAGGGGGTGTTTGTTATATCGGAGTTTTACAGTGAAGGGTGTGTGATATATCAGAGTTTTCGAGTGAAGGGTGTGTGAAATATACGAGCTTTACAGTAAGGGTTGTGCTGTATATCAGAGCGTTACTGTGAGGGGTGCGCAGTATATGGGAGTTTTACAGTGAGGGTTGTGCTGTATATCAGTGTAACAGTGAGGGGTGTGGGGTATATCAGAGAGTGTTACAGTGAGAGGTGTGTGGTATATCAGAGTGTTACAGTGATGGCTGTGAGGTATATCAGAGTGTGTTACAGTTAGAGGTGTGCAGTATATCAGATGTTCCTGGGAGCGGTGTGCTGTATATCAGAGTGTTAAGATGAGGGGTGTGCAGTATATCCGAGTGTTACTGTGAGGGGAGTGCTGTATATCAGAGTGTTACCGTGAAGGGAGTGCTGTATATCAGTGTGTTACTGTGAGCGGTGTGGTTTATATCAGAGTGTTACTGTGAAGGGTGTGTGGTATATCAGAGTTTTACTGTGAGGGGTGTGTGGTATATCAGAGTTTTACTGTGAGGTGTTTGCTGTATATCAGAGTGTTACTGAGAGGGGTGTGCTTTATATCAGAGTGCTTTGTGATGGGTGTGCGCTATATCACTGTGTTACCCTGAGGGGTGTGCAGTACATCAGAGTGTTACTGTGAGGGGCGTGCACTATATCAGAGTGTGAATGTGAGGGGTGTGCAGTATATCAGAGTGTTACTGTGAGGGGTGTGCTGTATATCAGACTGTTACTGAGATGGGTGTGCAGTACATCAGAGTGTTATGGTGAGGGGTGTGCAGTTCATCAGAGTGTTGCTGTGAGGGGTGTGCAGTACATCAGAGTGTTACTGTGAGGGGTACGCAGTATATCAGAGCGTTTATAGTGAGGTGTGTGTTGTATATCAGAGTGTTACTGTGAGGAGTGTGGGGTATATCAGAGAGCGTTACAGTGATGGGTGTGCGGTATATCAGAGTGTTACAGTAAGGGAAGTGTGATATATCAAAGTGTTACTGTGAGGGGTGTGCTGTATATCAGAGTGTTACTGTGAGGGATTTTCAGTATATCAGAGCGTTACAGTGAGGGGCGTGTGATATATCAGAGTTTTAGAGTAGGGGGTGTTTGTTATATCGGAGTTTTACAGTGAGGGGTGTGTGATATATCAGAGTTTTAGAGTGAGGCGTGGGTGATATATCAGAGTGTTAATGTGAGGGGTGTGCAGTATATCAGAGTTTTACTGTGAGTGATGTGCAGTATATCAGAGTGTGCCTGTGAGGGGTGTGCAGTATATCAGAGTGTTACTGTGAGGTGGGTGCAGTATGTCAGATTGTTACTGTAAGGGGTGTGCAGTATATCAATGTGTTACTGTGAGGGGTGTGTGCAATATATCAGAGTGTTACTGTGAGGGGTGTGTGCAATATACCAGCGTGTTACTGTGAGGGGTGTGTGCCATATATCAGAGTGTTACTGTGAGGGGTGTGCAGTATATCATAGTGTTACTGTGAGGGGTATGCTGTATATCAGAGTGTTTCTTTGAGGGATGTGCTGTATATCAGAGTGTTACAGTGAGGGGTGTGTGCTGTATATCAGAGTGTTACTGTGAGTTGTGTGCTGTATATCAGAGTGTTACTGTGAGGGGTGTGCAGTATATCAGAGTGTTACTGTGAGGGGTGTGCTGTATATCAGAGTGTTACTGTGAGGGGTGTGCAGTATATCAGAGTGTTACTGTGGGGGTTGTGCAGTATATCAGAGTGTTATTGTGATGGGTGTGCAGTATATCAGAGTGTTACTTTGAAAGATGTGCAGTATATCAGAGTGTTACTGTGAGGTGTGTGCTGCACATCAGAGTGTTTATTGTGAGGGATGTGCAGTATATCAGAGTGTTACTGTGAGGTGTGTGCTGCACATCAGAGTGTTTATTGTGAGGGATGTGCAGTATATCAGAGTGTTACTGTGAGGGATGTGCTGTTTATCAGAGTGTTGCTGCGAGGGTTTCGCAGTATATCAGTGTGATACTGTGAGGGGTGTGCAGTATATCAGAGTGTTGCTGTGATTGGTTTGCAGTATATCAGAGTGTTGCTGTGAGGCATACGCAGTATAACAGAGTGTTACAGTAAAGGGATTGTGATATATCAAAGTGTTACTGTGAGGGGTGTATGATGTATCAGAGCTTTACAGTGAGAGGTGTGTGATGTATCCGAGCTTTACAGTGAGGGTTGTCTGTATATCAGAGGGTGACTGTGAGGGGTGTGCAGTATATCAGAGTGTTACTTTGAGGGGTGTGCAGTATATCTGAGTGTTACTGTGAGGGGAGTGTGGTATAGCCAAGCGTTAAAGTGAGGGGTGTGTGATATGTCAGAGTTTTACAGTAAGGGGTGTTTGATATATCGGAGTTTTACAGTGAGGGGTGTGTGCTATATCAGAGTTTTAGAGTGAATGGTGTGTGAAATATACGAGCTTTACAGTGAGGGTTGTGCTGTATATCAGAGTGTTACTGTGAGGTGTGCATGGTATATGGGAGTTTTACAGTGAGGGTTGTGCTGTATATCAGTGTTACTGTGAGGGTTGTGGGGGTATATCAGAGAGCGTTACAGAGAGAGGTGTGCGATATATCAGAGTGTTGCAGTGATGGCTGTGAGGTATATCAGAGTGTTACAGTGAGGGGTGTGCGGTATATCAGAGTGTTATTGTGAGGGGTGTGCTGTATATCAGAGTGTTACTGAGATGGGTGTGCAGTACATCAGAGTGTTACTGTGAGGGGTGTGAAGTACATCAGAGTGTTACTGTGAGGGGTGTGCAGTACCTCAGAGTGTTGCTGTGAGGGGTGTGCAGTACATCAGAGTGTTACTGTGAGGTGTGTGCAGTACATCAGAGTGTTACTGTGAGAGGTGTGCAGTACATCAGAATGTTACTGTGAGGGCTACGCAGTATATCAGAGCGTTATAGTGAGGGCTGTGTGATATATCAGAGTGTTACTGTGAGGGGTGTGCACTATATCAGAGTCTTACTGTGAGGGGTGTTCGGTGTGTCAGAGTGTTATTGTGACGAGTGTGCAGTATTTCAGAGTGTTACTGTGAGGTGTGTGCTGTATATCAGAGTGTTACTGAGAGGGGAGTGCAGTATATCAGAGTGTTACTGTGAGGGTTGTGCAGTATATCAGAGTGTTACCGTGAGGGGTGTGCAGTACATCAGAGTGTTGCTGTGAGGGGTACGCGGTATATCAGAGCGTTATAGTGAGGGGTGTGTGATATATCAGAGTGTTATTGTGAGGGGTGTGCAGTATATCAGAGTGTTACTGTGAGGGATTTGCAGTATATCAGAGTGTTACTGTGATATACCAGAGTGTTACTGTGAGGGGTGTGCACTATATCAGAGTCTTACCGTGAGGGGTGTGCGGTATATCAGAGTGTTACTGTGAGGGGTGTAAGATATATCAGAGTTATACAGTGAGGGGTGTGTGATATATCAGAGTTTTAGCGTGAAGGGTGTGTGATATTTCCGAGCTTGACAGTGAGGGGTGTGTTGTATATCAGACTGTTACTGTGAGGGGTGTGGGGTATATCAGAGAGTGTTACAGTGATGGGTGTGCAGTATATCAGAGTGTTACAGTAAGGGAAGTGTGATATATCAAAGTGTTACTGTCAGGGGTGTGCTGTATATCAGAGTGTTACTGTGAGGGATTTTCAGTATATCAGAGCTGTAAGTGAGGGGTGTGTGATATATCAGAGTTTTACAGTAGGGGGTGTTTGTTATATCGGAGTTTTACAGTGAAGGGTGTGTGATATATCAGAGTTTTCGAGTGAAGGGTGTGTGAAATATACGAGCTTTACAGTAAGGGTTGTGCTGTATATCAGAGCGTTACTGTGAGGGGTGCGCAGTATATGGGAGTTTTACAGTGAGGGTTGTGCTGTATATCAGTGTAACAGTGAGGGGTGTGGGGTATATCAGAGAGTGTTACAGTGAGAGGTGTGTGGTATATCAGAGTGTTACAGTGATGGCTGTGAGGTATATCAGAGTGTGTTACAGTTAGAGGTGTGCAGTATATCAGATGTTCCTGGGAGCGGTGTGCTGTATATCAGAGTGTTAAGATGAGGGGTGTGCAGTATATCCGAGTGTTACTGTGAGGGGAGTGCTGTATATCAGAGTGTTACCGTGAAGGGAGTGCTGTATATCAGTGTGTTACTGTGAGCGGTGTGGTTTATATCAGAGTGTTACTGTGAAGGGTGTGTGGTATATCAGAGTTTTACTGTGAGGGGTGTGTGGTATATCAGAGTTTTACTGTGAGGTGTTTGCTGTATATCAGAGTGTTACTGAGAGGGGTGTGCTTTATATCAGAGTGCTTTGTGATGGGTGTGCGCTATATCACTGTGTTACCCTGAGGGGTGTGCAGTACATCAGAGTGTTACTGTGAGGGGCGTGCACTATATCAGAGTGTGAATGTGAGGGGTGTGCAGTATATCAGAGTGTTACTGTGAGGGGTGTGCTGTATATCAGACTGTTACTGAGATGGGTGTGCAGTACATCAGAGTGTTATGGTGAGGGGTGTGCAGTTCATCAGAGTGTTGCTGTGAGGGGTGTGCAGTACATCAGAGTGTTACTGTGAGGGGTACGCAGTATATCAGAGCGTTTATAGTGAGGTGTGTGTTGTATATCAGAGTGTTACTGTGAGGAGTGTGGGGTATATCAGAGAGCGTTACAGTGATGGGTGTGCGGTATATCAGAGTGTTACAGTAAGGGAAGTGTGATATATCAAAGTGTTACTGTGAGGGGTGTGCTGTATATCAGAGTGTTACTGTGAGGGATTTTCAGTATATCAGAGCGTTACAGTGAGGGGCGTGTGATATATCAGAGTTTTAGAGTAGGGGGTGTTTGTTATATCGGAGTTTTACAGTGAGGGGTGTGTGATATATCAGAGTTTTAGAGTGAAGGGTGTGTGAAATATACGAGCTTTACAGTGAGGGTTGTGCTGTATATCAGAACGTTACTGTGAGGGGTGCGCGGTATATGGGAATTTTACAGTGAGGGTTGTGCTGTACATCAGTGTAACTGTGAGGGGTGTGGGGTATATCAGAGAGTGTTACAGTGAGAGGTGTGTGGTATATCAGAGTGTTACAGTGACGGCTGTGAGGTATATCAGAGAGTGTTACAGTTAGGGGTGTGTAATATATCAAATGTTCCTGGGAGCCGTGTGCAGTATATCAGAGTGTTAAGATGAGGGCTGTGCAGTATATCAGAGTGTTACTGTGAGGGGTGTGCGGTAAATCAGTGTGTTACTGTGTGCGGGGTGGTTTATATCAGAGTGTTACTCTGAGGGATGTGCAGTATATCAGAGTGTTACTATGAGGGGTGTGCTGTATATCAGAGTGTTACTATGAGGGATGTGTGGTATATCAGAGTGTTAAGCTGAGGTGTGTGCTTTATATCAGAGTGCTTTGTGATGGGTGTGCGCTATATCAGTGTGTTACACTGAGGGCTGTGCAGCACATCAGAGTGTTACTGTGAGGGGTGTGCACTATATCGCAGTGTGAATGTGAGGGGTGTTCAGTATATCAGAGTGTTACTGTGAGGGATTTGCAGTATATCAGAGTGTTACTGTGAGGGGTGTGTGATATACCAGCGTGTTACTGTGAGGGGTGTGCACTATATCAGAGTCTTACTGTGAGGGGTGATGCGGTATATCAGAGTGTTACTGTGAGGAGTGTGAGATATATCAGATTTATACAGTGAGGGGTGTGTGATATATCAGAGTTTTAGCGTGAAGGGTGTGTGATATTTCCGAGCTTTACAGTGATGGGTGTGCAGTATATCAGAGTGTTACAGTAAGGGAAGTGTGATATATCAAAATGTTACTGTGAGGGGTGTGCTTTATATCAGAGTGTTACTGTGAGGGTTTTTTAGTATATCAGAGCTGTAAGTGAGGGGTGTGTGATATATCAGAGTTTTACAGTAGGGGGTGTTTGTTATATCGGAGTTTTACAGTGAGGGGTGTGTGATATATCAGAGTTTTAGAGTGAAGGGTGTGTGAAATATACGAGCTTTACAGTGAGGTTTGTGCTGTATATCAGAGCGTTACTGTGAGGGGTGCACGGTATATGGGAGTTTTACAGTGAGGGTTGTGCTGTATATCAGTGTAACTGTGAGGGGTGTGGGGTATATCAGAGTGTTACAGTGATGGCTGTGTGGTATATCAGAGAGTGTTACAGTTAGAGGTGTGGAGTATATCAGATGTTCCTGGGAGTGGTGTGCAGTATATCAGAGTGTTAAGATGAGGGGTGTGCAGTATATCCGAGTGTTACTGTGAGGGGAGTGCGGTATATCAGTGTGTTACTGTGAGCGGTGTGGTTTATATCAGAGTGTTACTGTGAGGGGTGTGTGGTATATCAGGGTTTTACTGTGAGGAGTGTGTGGTGTATCAGAGTTTTACTGTGAGGTGTTTGCTGTATATCAGAGTGTTACTGAGAGGGGTGTGCTTTATATCAGAGTGCTTTGTGATAGGTGTGCGCTATATCACTGTGTTACCCTGAGGGGTGTGCAGTACATCAGAGTGTTACTGTGAGGGGCGTGCACTATATCAGAGTGTGAATGTGAGGGGTGTGCAGTATATCAGAGTGTTACTGTGGGGTTGTGCAGTATATCAGAGTGTTACTGTGAGGTGTGTGCTGTATATCAGAGTGTTACTGAGAGGGGAGTGCAGTATATCAGAGTGTTATTGTGAGGGGTGTGCATTACATCAGGGTGTTACTATGAGGGGTGTGCAGTTCATCAGAGTGTTGCTGTGAGGGTTACGCAGTATGTCAGAGTGTTATAATCAGGGGTGTGTGATATATCAGAGTGTTACTGTGAGGGTTGTGCAGTATATCAGAGTGTTACTGTGAGGGATTTGCAGTATATCAGAGTCTTACTGTGAGGGGTGTGCGGTATATGAGTGCGTTACAGTGAGGGGTGTGAGATATATCAGAGTTTTAGCGTGAAGGATGTGTGATATATCCGAGCTTTACAGTGAGGGTTGTGTTGTATATCGGAATGTTACTGTGAGGGATGCACGGTATATAAGAGTCTTACAGTGAGGGGTGTGCTGTATATCAGAGTGTTACTGTGAGGGGTGTGGGGTATATCAGAGAGTGTTACAGTGAGAGATGTGCGGTATAACAGAGTGTTACCGAGAGGGCTGTGAGTTATATCAGAGACAGTTACAGTTAGGGGTGTGCAATATATCAGATGTTCCTTGGAGCAGTGTGCAGAATATCAGAGTGTTAACATGATGGGTGTGCAGTATATCAGAGTGTTACTGTGAAGGGTGTGCGGTATATCAGTGTGTTACTGTGAGGGGGGTGCTTTATATCAGAGTGTTACTGTGAGGGGTGTGCGGTATATCAGAGTGTTACCTGAGGGGTTTGCTTTATATCAGAGTGCTTTGTGATGGGTGTGCGCTATATTAGTGTGTTAAACTGACGGGTGTGCAGTACATCAGAATGTTACTGTGAGGGGTGTGCACTATATCAGAGTGTGAATGTGAGGGGTCTTCAGTATATCAGAGTGTTACTGTGAGGAGTGTGCTGTATATCAGAGTGTTCATATGAGGATTGTGCAGTATTTCAGAGTGTTACTGTGAGGGATTTGCAGTATATCAGAGTGTTACTGTGAGGGATTTGCAGTATATCAGAGTTATACAGTGAGGGGTGTGCATTATATCAGAGTGATACTGTAAGGTGAGTGTGATATATCAGAGTTATACAGTGAGGGGTGTGCGGTATATCAGAGTGATACTGTAAGGTGAGTGTGATATATCAGAGTTATACAGTGAGGGGTGTGTGATATATCAGAGTTTTAGCGTGAAGGGTGTGTGAAATATCCGAGCTTTACAGTGAGGGTTCTGTTGTATATCAGAGTGTTACAGTGAGGGGTGTGCACTATATCAGAGTGTGAATGTGATGGGTGTTCACTATATCAGAGTGTTACTGTGAGGTGTGAGCTGTATATCAGAGTGTTAATATGAGTGGTGTGCAATATTTCAGAGTGTTACTGTGAGGCGGTTGCTTTATATCAGTGTGTTACTGTGAGTGGTTTGCGGTATATCAACGTGTTAATGTGAGGGGTATGCTTTGTTTCGCAGCATTATTATGATGGGAGTGCGCTATATCAGTGTTTTACACTGAGGGGTGTGCGGTACTTCAGAGTGTTACTCTGAGGGGCTGCATTATAACAGAGTGTTATGTGAGTGGTGTGCCGTTTCTCAGTGTGTTGCTGTGAGGGGTACGCAGTATATCAAGGTGTTACTGTGAGGGGTACGCAGTATATCAGAGTTTTTCAGTGAGGTGTGTGGTATATCAGAGTTTTGAAGTGAGGGGTGTGTGATATGTCAGTGTTTTACAGTGAGTGGTGCGTGATATATCTGAGTTTTACAGTGATGGGTATGTGATACAATCGAGCTTTACGGTGAGGGGTGTGTGATATATCAGAGTTTTACAGTGAGGGGTGTGTGATATATCAGAGTTTTACAGTGAGGGGTGTGCTGTATATCAGAGTGTTACTGTGAGGAGTGTGGGGTATATCAGAGAGTGTTACAGTCAGGGGTGTGGGGTCTATTAGAGAGTGTTACAGTGAGAGGTGTGCGGTATATCAGAGAGTTTTACAGTTAGGGTGTGCAATATATTAAAAACAAAAACAGAATTACCTGGAAAAACTCAGCAGGTCCGGGAGCATCGGCGGAGAAGAAAAGAGTTGACGTTTCGAGTCCTCGTGACCCTTCGACAGAACTACTTGAAGGGTCATGAGGACTCGAAACGTCAACTCTTTTCTTCTCCGCCGATGCTGCCGGACCTGCTGAGTTTTTCCAGGTAATTCTGTTTTTGTTTTGGATTTCCAGCATCCGCAGTTTTGTTTTGTTTTTATCTCTGTGCAATATATTAGATGTTCCTGTGAGGGGTGTGCAGTATATCAGTGTGTTAACGTGAGGGGTGTGCAGTATATCAGTATGTTACTGTGAGCGGGGTTCTTTATATCAGAGTGTTACTGTGAGGGGTGTGCGGTATATCAGGGAGTTAACGTGAGGGGGGTGCTTTGCTTCACAGCATTATTGTGATGGGTGTGCGCTCAATCAGTGTGTTACACAGATGGGTTTGCAGTACATCAGAGTGTTACTGTGAGGGGTGAGCACCATATCAGAGTGTGACTGTGAGGGGTGTGCAGTATATCAGAGTGTTACTGTGAGGAGGTGCAGCATATCAGTGTGTTACTGTGAGGGATGTGCAGTATATCAGAGTGTTACTGTAAGGGATGTTCTGTATATCAGAGTGTTACCATGAGGGGTTTGCAGTATATCACAGTGTTGCAGTCAGGGGTACACAGTAGATCTGAGTGTTACTGTGAGGGGTGTGTGGTATATCAGAATTTAACAGTGAGGGGTGTGCAGTATATTAGAGTGTTACTGTGAGGGGTATGCATTATATCAGAGTTTTACATTGAAGGGTGTGTGATATATCAGAGTTTTACCGTGAAGGGTGTTTGATATATCCGTGCTTTACAGTGAGGGGTATGATATATCTGTGTTTTACAGTGAGGTGTGTGCTGTATATCAGAGTGTTACAGTGAGGCGGTGCAGTATATCAGAGTGTTACTGTGAGGGGTGTGCAGTATATCAGAGTGTTAACGTGAGGGGTGTGCAGTATATCAGTGTGTTACTGTGAGCGGGGTTCTTTATATCAGAGAGTTACTGTGAGAGGTGTGCGGTATATCAGGGAGTTAACGTGAGGGGGGTGCTTTGATACACAGCATTATTGTGATGGGTGTGCGCTCAATCAGTGTGTTACACAGATGGGTGTGCAGTACATCAGAGTGTTACTGTGAGGGGTGAGCACTATATCATAGTGTTACTATGAGGGGTGTGCAGTATATCAGAGTGTTACTGTGAGGGGTGTTCTGTATATCAGAGTGTTACTGTGAGGGGTTTGCAGTATATCACAGTGTTGCTCTAAGTGGTACACAGTATATCTGAGTGTTACTGTGAGGGGTGCAGTATATCAGAGTGTTACTGTGAGTGGGTGCAGAAAATCTGAGTGTTACTGTGAGGGGTACGCAGTATATCAGAGCTTTTCAGTGAGGTGTGTGTTACATCAGAATTTTGCAGTGAGGGATGTGTGATATATCAGAGTTTTACATTGAGTGGTGTGTGATATATCAGAGTTTTACAGTGAGGGGTGTGCTGTATATCAGAGTGTTACTGTGAGGGGTGTGCAGTATATCAGATTGTTTCTGTGAGGGGTACGTAGTATCTCAGAGTGTTACTGTGAGGGGTACGCAGTATATCAGAGTGTTACTGTGAGGGGTGTTCAGTACCTCAGAGTGTTACTGTGAGGGGTGTGCAGTATATCAGAGTGTTACTGTGAGGGGTATGCAGTACATCAGCGTGTTACTGTGAGGAGTGTGCAGTATTTCAGTGCGTTACAGTGAGGGGTGTGTGATATATCAGAGTTTTACAGTGAGGGGTTTGTGATATATCAGAATGTTACTGTGAGGGGTGTGCTGTATATAAGAGTGTTACTTTGAAGGGTGTGCAGTATATCAGAATTTTACAGTGAGGTGTATGTGATCTATCAGAGTTTTATAGTAAGTGGTGTGCAAAATATCAGAGTGTTACTGTGAGGGGTGTGTAGTATATCAGATTGTTACTGTGAGGGGTGTGCCGTATATCCGAGTGTTACTGTGATGGGTGTGTGATATATCAGAGTTTTAGAGTGAGGCGTGGGTGATATATCAGAGTGTTAATGTGAGGGGCGTGCAGTATATCAGAGTTTTACTGTGAGGGGGTGCAGTATATCAGAGTGTTACTGTGAGTGATGTGCAGTGTATCAGAGTGTGCCTGTGGGGGGTGTGCAGTATATCAGAGTGTTACTGTGAGGTGGGTGCAGTATGTCAGTGTGTTACTGTAAGGGGTGTGCAGTATATCAGTGTGTTACTGTGAGGGGTGTGTGCAATATATCAGAGTGTTACTGTGAGGGGTGTGTGCAATATATCACAGTGTTACTGTGAGGGGTGTGTGCCATATATCAGAGTGTTACTGTGAGAGGTGTGCAGTATATCATAGTGTTACTGTGAGGGGTGTGCCGTATATCCGAGTGTTACTGTGATGGGTGTGTGATATATCAGAGTTTTACAGTGAAGGGTGTGTGATATATCAGAGTTTTAGAGTGAGGCGTGGGTGATATATCAGAGTGTTAATGTGAGGGGTGTGCAGTATATCAGAGTGTTACTGTGAGGTGGGTGCAGTATATCAGTGTGTTACTGTGTGGGGTGTGTGCAATATATCAGAGTGTTACTGTGAGGGGTGTGTGCCATATATCAGTGTTTTACACTGAGGGGTGTGCTGTAAATCAGAGTGTTACTGTGAGGGGTGTGCACTATATCAGAGTGTGAATGTGATGGGTGTTCACTATATCAGAGTGTTACTGTGAGGTGTGTGCTGTATATCAGAGTGTTAATATGAGGGGTGTGCAGTATTTCAGAGTGTTACTGTGAGGCGGTTGCTTTATATCAGAGTGTTACTGTGAGTGGTGTGTGGTATATCAGAGTGTTACTGTGAGTGGTGTGCGGTATGTCAGCGTGTTAATATGAGGGATATGCTTTGTTTCACAGCATTATTGTGATCGAGTGCGCTATATCAGTGTGTTACACTGAGGGGTGTGCGGTACTTCAGAGTGTTACTGTGAGGGGCTGCATTATAACAGAGTGTTACTGTGAGTGGTGTGCCGTATATCCGTGTGTTGCTGTGAGGGGTACGCAGTATATCAGAGTGTTACTGAGAGGGGTACGCAGTATATCAGAGTTTTTCAGTGAGGTGTGTGGTATATCAGAGTTTTGAAGTGAGGGGTGTGTGATATGTCAGTGTTTTACAGTGAGTGGTGCGTGATCTATCTGAGTTTTACAGTGATGGGTATGTGATACAATCGAGCTTTACGGTGAGGGGTGTGTGATATATCAGAGTTTTACAGTGAGGTGTGTGTGATATATCAGAGTTTTACAGTGAGGTGTGTGTGATATATCAGAGTTTTACAGTGAGGGGTGTGGGGTATATCAGAGAGTGTTACAGTCAGGGGTGTGGGGTCTATTAGAGAGTGTTACAGTGAGAGGTGCGTGGTATATCAGAGTGTTACAGTGAGGGCTGTGAGGTATATCAGAGCGTTTTACAGTTAGGGTGTGCAATATATTAGATGTTCCTGTTAAGGGTTCGCAGTACATCAGAGTGTTACTGTGAGGTGTGTGCAGTATATCAGTGTTGCTGTGAGGAGTATGCTGCATCTCATAGTGTTACTGTGAGGGATGTGTAGTATATCAGAGTGTTACTGTGAGGTGTGTGCAGTAGATCAGAGTGTTACTGAGAGGGGAGTGCAGTATATCAGAGTGTTACAGTGAGGGGTGTGCAGTATATCAGAGTGTTACTGAGAGGGGAGTGCAGTATATCAGAGTGTTACAGTGAGGGGTGTGCAGTATATCAGAGTGTTACTGTGAGGGGTACGCAGTATATCAGAGTTTTTCAGTGAGGTGTGTGGTATATCAGAATTTTGCAGTGAGGGGTGTGTGATATATTAGAGTTTTACAGTGAGTGTTGAGTGATATATCAGTGTCTTACAGTGAAGGGTGTGTGATATATCCGAGCTTTACGGTGAGGGGTGTGTGATATATCAGACTTTTACAGTGAGAGGTGTACTGTAGATCACAGTGTTACTGTCAGGTGTGTGCAGTATATCAGAGTGTTGCTGTGAGGTGTGTGCAGTATATCAGAGTGTTGCTGTGAGGTGTGTGCAGTATATCAGAGTGTTGCTGTGAGGAGTATGCTGCCTCTCATAGTGTTACTGTGAGGGATGTGTAGTATATCAGAGTGTTACAGTGAGGTGTGTGCAGTATATCAGAGTGTTACCGTGAGGGGTTTGCAGTATATCACAGTGTTGCTCTAAGGGGTATGCAGTATATCTGAGTGTTACTGTGAGGGGTGTGTGGTATATCAGAATTTAACAGTGAGCAGTGTGCAGTATTTTAGAGTGTTACTGTGAGGAGTACGCATTATATCAGAGTTTTACAGTGAAGAGTGTGTGATATATCAGAGTTTTACAGTGAAGGGTGTTTGATATATCCGAGCTTTACAGTGAGGGGTGTGATATATCAATGTTTTACAGTGAGGGGTGTGTTGTATATCAGAGTGTTACTGTGAGGCGTGTGCAGTATATCAGAGTGTTACTGTGAGTGGGTGCAGTATATCAGAGTGTTAATGTGAGTGGTGTGCAGTATATCAGAGTTGTTTCTGTAAGGGGTACGCAGTATATCAGAGTTTTTCAGTGAGGTGTGTGCTTTATCTGAGTTTTACAGTGAGTGGTGTGTGATACATCAGAGTTTTACAGTGAAGGGTGTGTGATATATCCGAGCTTTACAGTGAGGGGTGTGTGATATATCAGAGTTTTACAGTGAGGGGTGTGCAGTATATCAGAGTGTTACTTTGAGGGGTGTGCTTTATATCAGAATGTTACCATGAGGGATATGCAGTATATCAGAGTGTTGCTGTGAGGGGGCTGCAGTATATCAGAGTGTTGCTGTGAGGGGTGTGCTGCATCTCAGAGTGTTACTGTGAGGGGGCTGCAGTATATCAGAGTGTTACTGTGAGGGGTGTGAAGTATATCAGAGTGTTACTGTGAGGGGTTTGTGATATATCAGAGCTTTACAGTGAGGGGTGTGTGATATATCAGAGTTTTACAGTGAGGTGTGTGCAGCATATCAGAGTGTTACTGTGAGGGGTGTGCAGTATATCAGAGTGTTACTTTGAGGAGGTTCATTATTATCAGAGTGTTACTGTGAGGGGAGTGCATTATATCAGAGTGTTCCCATGAGGGTTGTGCAGTATATTTGAGTGTTATTGTAAGATGTGTGCAGTAGTTCAGAGTGTTACTGTGAGGGGTATGCATTTTATCAGATTGTTGCTGTAAGGGGTATGCAGTATATCAGAGTGTTACTGTGCGGGGTGTGCTATATCAGTGTTTTACAGTGAGGGGTGTGTGATATATCAGAGTTTTACTGTGAGGCGTGCGCAGAATATCAGAATTTTGCAGTGAGGGATGTGGGGTATATCAGAGAGTGTTACAGTGAGGGGTTTGGGGTATATCAGAGAGTGTTACAGTCAGAGATGTGGGGTCTATTAGAGAGTGTTACAGTGAGAGGTGTGCGGTATAACAGTGTGTTACAGTGAGGGCTGTGAGGTATATCAGAGAGTGTTACAGTTAGGGGTGTGCAATATATTAGATGTCCCTGTGAGGGGTGTGCAGAATATCAGAGTGTTACAGTGAGGGGTGTGGGGTATATCAGAGAGTGTTACAGTCAGGGATGTGGGGTCTATTAGAGAGTGTTACAGTGAGAGGTGTGCGGTATATCAGAGTGTTACAGTGAGGGCTTTGAGGTATATCAGAGCGTTTTACAGTTAAGGTGTGCAATATATTAGATGTTCCTGTGAGGGGTGTGCAGTATATCAGAGTGTTAACGTGAGGGGTGTGCAGTATATCAGTGTGTTACTGTGAGCGGGTATTATTATATTAAAGTGTTACTGTGAGAGGTGTGCGGTATATCAGGGAGTTAACGTGATGGGGGTGCTTTGTTTCACAGCATTATTGTGATGGGTGTGTGCTCAATCAGTGTGTTACACAGATGGGTGTGCAGTACATCAGAGTGCTACTGTGAGGGGTGAGCACTATATCAGAATGTGACTGTGAGGGGTGTGCAATATATCAGAGTGTTACTGTGAGGAGGTACAGCATATCATGTATTACTGTGAGGGATGTGCAGTATATCAGAGTGTTACTGTAAGGGGTATGCAGTATATCAGAGTGTTACCGTGAGGGGTTTGCAGTACATCACAGTGTTGCTCCAAGGGGTACGCAGTAGGTCTGAGTGTTACTGTGAGGGGTGTGTGGTATATCAGAATTTAACAGTGAGGGGTGTGCAGTATATTAGAGTGTTACTGTGAGGGGTATGCATTATATCAGAGTTTTACAGTGAGGGGTGTGTGAGATATCAGAGTTTTACGGTGAAGTGTGTATGATATATCAGAGTTTTACCGTGAAGGGTGTTTGATATATCCGTGCTTTAAGGTGAGGGTTGTGATATTTCAGTGTTTTACAGTGAGGGGTCTGCTGTATATCAGAGTGTTACTGTGAGTGGGTGCAGTATATCAGAGTGTTAATGTGAGGGGTGTGCAGTATATCAGAGTGTTACTTTGAGGGGTACGCAGTATATCAGAGGTTTTCAGTGAAGTGTGGTATATCAAAATTTTGCAGTGAGTGGTGTGTGATATATCAGAGTTTTACATTGAGTGGTGTGTGATATATCAAAGTCTTACAGTGAAGGGTGTGTGATATATCCGAGCTTTACGGTGACGGGTGTGTGATATATCAGATTTTTTCAGTGAGCGGTGTGCTGTATATCAGAGTGTTACTGTGAGGTGTGTGCTGTATATCAGAGTGTTACTGTGAGGTGTGTGCAGTATATCAGAGTGTTGCTGTGAGGAGTATGCTGCATCTCTTAGTGTTACTGTGAGGGGTTTGTGATATATCAGACTGTTACTGTGAGGTGTGTGCAGTATATCAGAGTGTTACTGAGAGGGGAGTGCAGTATATCAGACTGTTACCTTGAGGTGTGTGCTGTATATCAGAGTGTTACTGAGAGGGGAGTGCAGTATATCAGAGTGTTACTGTGAGGGGTGTGAAGTATATCAGTGTTACTGTGAGGGTTGTGTGATATATCAGAGTTTGACAGTGAGTGGTGTGCTGTATATCAGAGTGTTACTGTGAGTGGTGTGCAGCATATCAGAGTGTTACTGTGAGGGGTACGCAGTATATCAGAGTTTTTCAGTGAGGTGTGTGGTATATCAGAATTTTGCAGTGAGGGGTGTGTGATATATCAGAGTTTTACATTGAGTGGTGTGTGATATATCAAAGTCTTACAGTGAAGGGTGTGTGATATATCCAAGCTTTACGGTGACGGGTGTGTGATATATCAGATTTTTACAGTGAGCGGTGTGCTGTATATCAGAGTGTTACTGTGAGGTGTGTGCAGTATATCAGAGTGTTACTGTGAGGGAGTTTGCAGTATATCACAGTGTTGCTCTAAGGGGTACGCAGTATATCTGAGTGTTACTGTGAGGGGTGTGTGGTATATCAGAATTTAACAGTGAGCGGTGTGCAGTATATTAGAGTGTTACTGTGAGGAGTACGCATTATATCAGAGTTTTACAGTGAAGAGTGTGTGATATATCAGTGTTTTACCGTGAAGGGTGTTTGATATATCCGAGCTTTACAGTGAGGGGTATGTTGTATATCAGAGTGTTACTGTGAGTGGGTGCAGTATATCAGAGTTGTTACTGTAAGGGGTATGCAGTATATCAGAGTTTTTCAGTGAGGTGTGTGGTATATCAGAATTTTGCAGTGAGGGGTGTGTGTTATATCAGAGTTTTGCAGTGAGGGGTGTGCAGTATATCAGAGTGTTACTTTGAGGGGTGTGCTTTATATCAGAATGTTACCGTGAGGGGTATGCAGTATATCAGAGTGTTGCTGTGAGGGGTGTGCTGCATCTTGGAGTGTTACTGTGAGGGGGCTGCAGTATATCAGAGTGTTACTGTGAGGGGTGTGAAGTATATCAGAGTGTTACTGTGAGGGGTTTGTGATATATCAGAGTTTTACAGTGAGGTGTGTGCAGCATATCAGAGTGTTACTGTGAGGGGAGTGCATTATATCAGAGTGTTCCCATGAGGGTTGTGCAGTATATTCGAGTGTTATTGTAAGATGTGTGCAGTAGTTCAGAGTGTTACTGTGAGGGGTATGCATTTTATCAGATTGTTAATGTGAGGGGTGTGCAGTATATCAGAGTGTTACTGTGACAGGTGTGCAGCATATCAGAGTTTTGCTGTGAAGGGTATGCAGTATATCAGAGTGTTACTGTACGGGTGTGCTGTATCAGTGTTTTACAGTGAGGGGTGTGTGATATATCAGAGTTTTACTGTGAGGCGTGCGCAGAATATCAGAATTTTGCAGTGAGGGATGTGGGTTATATCAGAGAGTGTTACAGTGAGGGGTTTGGGGTATATCAGAGAGTGTTACAGTCAGGGGTGTGGGGTCTATTAGAGAGTGTTACAGTGAGAGGTGTGCGGTATAACAGTGTGTTACAGTGAGGGCTGTGAGGTATTTCAGAGAGTGTTACAGTTAGGGGTGAGCAATATATTAGATGTCCCTGTGAGGGGTGTGCAGTATATCAGAGTGTTAACGTGGGGCGCCTGCAGTATATCAGTGTTTTACTGTGAGCAGGGTGCTTCATATCAGAGTGTTACTGTGAGAGGTGTGCGGTATATCAGAGTGTTAACCTAAGGGAGGTGCTTTGTGTCACAGTATTATTGTGATGGGTGTGCGCTCACTAAGAGTGTTAAACTGAGGGGTGTGCAGTACATCAGAGTGTTACTGTGAGGGGTGCACATTATATCAGAGTTTTACAGTGAGTGGTGTGTGATATATCAGAGTCTTACATTGAAGGGTGTGTGATATATCAGAGTTTTACATTGAAGGGTGTGTGATATATCAGAGCTTTACCGTGAGGGGTGTGCGGTATATTAGAGTATCACAGTGAGGGGTGTGTGATATATCAGAGTTTTACAGTGAGGAGTGTGTGATATATCAGAGTGTTACAGTGAGGGGTGTGTGATATATCAGAGTGTTACAGTGAGGGGTGTGGGGTATTTCAGAGAGTGTTACAGTGAGGGGTGTGGGGCTTATTAGAGAGTGTTCCAGTTAGGGGTGTGCAATATATTAGATGTTCCTGTGAGGGGTGTGCAGTATATCACAGTGTTACAGTGAGGGCTGTGAGGTATAACAGATAGTGTTACAGTTAGTGTTGTGCAATATATTAGATGTTCCTGTGAGGGGTGTGCAGTATATCAGAGTGTTACTGTGATGGGGTGCAGCATATCAGAGTGTTACTGTGAGGGGTTTGCCATATATCAGATTTTTGCTGTGAGGGGTGTGCAGTATATCAGAGTGATACTGTGAGGGGTGTGCAGTATATCAGAGTGTTGCTGTGAGGGGTATGCAGTATATCAGAGTGTTATGGAGGGTTGTTCGGTATATCAGAGTGTTGCTGTGAGGCGTACGCAGTATATCTGAGTGTTACTGTGAGGGGTGTGTGGTATATCAGAGTTTTACAATGAGGGGTGTGCAGCATATCACAGTGTTACTCTGAGGGGTGTGCAGTATATCAGACTGTTAATGTGAGGGGTGTGCAGTATATCAGAGTGTTGCTGTGAGGGGTATGCAGTATATCAGAGTGTTATGGAGGGTTGTTCGGTATATCAGAGTGTTGCTGTGAGGCGTACGCAGTATATCTGAGTGTTACTGTGAGGGGTGTGTGGTATATCAGAGTTTTACAATGAGGGGTGTGCAGCATATCACAGTGTTACTCTGAGGGGTGTGCAGTATATCAGACTGTTAATGTGAGGGGTGTGCAGTATATCAGAGTGTGACTGTGAGTGGTGTGCATTATGTCAGAATGTTACTGTGAGGGGTGTGCAGTGTATCAGAGTGTTGCTGTGAGGGGTGTGTGATATATCAGAGTTTTACAATGAGGGGTATGCTGTATATCAGAGTGTTACTGTGAGGGGTGTGCTGTATATCAGAGTGTTACTGTGAGGGACATTCATGTTTTACTTTGCCAGTTCTCTCAATGTTGTGGAGAATTTTGCTATCAACGTTAAGCACGGATTTTCCACCAGTTATACCGCAAAATATTCTTCCATGTACGCATTGATACTGTCGTATTCCTGCAGTCCTTGATTTTCTTTAATAGAGCGATCTTGATCAATTGTCAAACCTTGAGTCACTGTATCTCCCTGAGTTGCTAAATCTCCTTCTTCCCTGTAATTAAATTCTTCTTTTGATACCAATGGAACTGAAATGTTTTGGACATAAGCAACCAACTGTTGTCAGGGGCTCTGCACCTCTCCCACTCTCAGGAGATTATTGTTGGAGATTATCTAGAGGTTAATCCTCCTGAACAGGTGTTTTCAGCTTTTTTATCATGCGGTGAATGACATCAAGAGATCAAATCGATAAACATCTGGAGCTGGATTTCTACAGAAGGAGGGAGTCCTAACTGAGTGAGGGAGGCACTGATGGATTGGAGACTGGCATAAGGCTGACTGAGGGATCAGGAACAGGGAGACAGAGAAAGGGAAGTTTTGGAGATGGAGAGATGCAGAGAGTTAAGGATTGGAGATAGAGAGGGTGGGGGATTGGAGAAAGTGAGTTGGACAGAGTGAGAGTTTGGAAATGGACGGAGAGACATGATGAGGAATTGGAGATGGAGAGCTAGAGAGAGTGAGGAATTGGAGATAGAGATAGAGATAGAGTGAAGGATTGGAGATAGAGGGAGAGAGGGATTGGAGATAGGGAGATCGAGTGAGGGATAGTAGGTAGAGGGATGAAGAGTGAGGGATTAGAGATAGAGAGAAGGAGATAATGAGGGATTGGAATAGAGATATAGAGAGAGTGAGGGATTTCAAATAGAGAGATTGAGGAATTGGAGATAGAGAGATAGAGAGATTGAGGGATAGGAGATAGAGAGAGTGAGGGATTGGAGATAGAGAGATGGAGAGAATGAGGAACAGGAGTTAAAGATATTGAGAGAGTGATGGTTTGGAGATAGACAGAGTGAGGGATTGGAGACAGAGAGATAGATTGAGGGATTGAAGATAGAGGTATAGAGAAAGTGAGGGATTGGAGATCGTGATATTGAGAGAGTGAGGCATCAGAAATCGAGAGATTGAGGGATTGGAGATAGAGAGTGTGAGGGATTGGAGATAGAGAGTGTGAGGGATTGGAGATAGAGAGAGTGAGGGATTGGAGAAGAAGATACAGAGAAAGTGAGGGATTGGAGAAAGATAAATAGAGAGTGAGGGATTGGAGGTAGAGAGTGTGAGTGATTGGAGATAGAGATATAGAGAGAGTGAGGGATTGGAGATAGAGATACAGAGAGAGTGTGGGATTTGAGACACAGTGCTGAATTGGAGATAGAGATACAGAGAGAGTGATGGATTGGAGTTAGAGATATAGAGAGAGTGATGAATTGGAGTTAGAGATATAGAGAGAGTGAGGGATTCGCGATAGAGATACAGATAGAATGAGGGATTGGAGATAGAGAGAGTGAGGGATCGGAGATAGAGAGAGTGATGCATTGGGGATAAAGATAAAGAGAGATTGTGCGATTCGAGATAGAGAGAGTGATGAATTGGAGATACTGATACAGGGAGAGTGAGGGATTGGACATAGAGATATAGAGAGTGCGAGGGATTGGAGATAGAGAGAGTGAGGGATTGGAGACAGAGAGAGTGAGGGATTGGATATAGAGATGCAGAGAGAGTGAGGAATTGGTGATAGAGATGCAGAGAGAGTGAGGGATTCGAGATCGAGAGAGTGAGGGATTGGATATAGAGATACAGAGAGAGTGAGGGATTGGAGATAGAGAGAGTGAGGTATCGGAGATAGACAGAGTGAGGGATTGGAGATAGAGAGAGTGAGGGATTGCAGATAGAGAGACAGAGAGTGTGAAGGATTGGAGATAGAGATACAGAGTTTATGAGGGATTGGAGATAGAGATACAGAGAGAGTAAGGGATTGGCGATAGAGATACAGAGAAAATTAGGGATTGGAGATAGAGAGAGTGAGCGATTGGAGATAGAGATGTAGGGAGAGTGAGGGTTTGGAGATAGAGGTAGTGAGGTATTGCAGATAGAGATACAGAGAGTGTGAAGGATTGGCGACCGAGCTGCAGAGAGTGTTACGGATTGGAGATAGAGATACAGAGAGAGTCAGGGATTGGAGATAGAGATACAGAGATAGTGAGGGATTGGATATAGAGATACAGAGAGAGGGTGGGATTGGAGATAGAGAATGAGTGATTGGAGATAGAGATGCAGAGAGAGTGAGGGATTGGATATCGAAATACAGAGAAAGTGAGGGATTGGAGTTAGAGTTATAGAGAGAGTGAGGGATTCGCGATAGAGATACAGAGAGAATGAGGGATTCGAGATAGCGATACAGACAGAGTCAGGGATTGGTGATATATATATATAGGGATTGAGGGATTGCAGATAGAGAGAGTGAGGGATTGGATATAGTGATGCAGAGAGAGTGAGTGATTGGCGATATAGATACAGAGAGTTTGAAGGATTGGAGATAGAGATATAGAGAGAGGGAGTTATTCGAGATAGAGATACAGAGAGAATGAGGGGTTGAAGATAGAGAGAGTGAGGGATGGAGATAGAGATGTACAGAAAGTGAGGGATTGGAGATAGAGAGAGTGAGGGATTGCAGATAGAGAGACAGAGAGTGTGAAGGATTGGAGATAGAGATACAGAGAGTGTGAGGGATTGGAGATAGAGATACAGAGAGAGTAAGGGATTGGCGATAGAGATACAGAGAAAATGAGGGATTGGAGATAGAGAGAGTGAGCGATTGGAGATAGAGAGGTAGAGAAAGTGAGGGATTGGAGATAGAGATACAGAGAGAATGAGGGATCGGAGATAGAGAATGAGGGATTGGTGATAGAGATACAGAGAGAGTAAAGGATTGGAGATCGAGATACAGAGAGAGTGAAAGATTGGAGATAGAGATTCAGAGAGATTGAGAGAGTGAGGGAATGGAGATGGAGAGAGTGAGAGATTGGAGCTTGAGAGAGGGACTGGAGATGGAGATACAGAGAGAGTTTGGGATTGGAGATACAGAGAAATGCGGGATTAGGGCTAAATAAAAAGAGAAAGTGAGGGATTGGAGATAGAAATACAGAGAGAGTGAGGGATTGGAGATAGAGATACAGAGAGAGTGAGGGATTGGAGATAGAGATACAGAGAGAGTGAGGGATTGGAGATAGAGAGAGTGAGGGATTTGAAATAGAGATACAGAGACAGTGAGTGATTGGAGATAGAGATACAGAGAGAATGAAGGATTGGAGATAGATATTCAGAGGGATTGAGGGATTGGAGATAGAGGGAGTGAGAAATTGGAGATAGAGAGAGTCAGGGAAAAGGACAGAGAGCTGCAGAGAGATTGTGGGTTTAAAGATAGAGAGACTGAGGTATTGGAGATAGAGATATAGGGAGAGTGAGGGATTGGAGATGGAGATGCAGAGAGATTCAGAGATTGGAGAAAGAGATACAGAGAGAGTGAGGGACTGCAGATAGAGATATAGGGAGAGTGAGGGATTGGACTTACAGGTACAGAGAGAGTGAGGGATTGGAGATAGAGATACAGCGAGAGTGACGGAATGGAGATAGAGAGAATGAGGAATTGGAGATTGTGAGTGTGAGTGATTGGAGATAGAGATAGAGAGAGAGTGAGGGGTTCATGATAGAGAGAGTGTTTAATTGGAGATAGAGATAAAGAGCGTGTGAGGGTTTGGAGATAGAGATACAGAGAGAGTGAGAGATTGGAGGAAGAGGTAAAGAGAGAGTCAGGGATTGGAGATAGAGATACAGAGAGAATGATGGTTGGAGATAGAGAGAATGAGGTATTGGGGCTAGAAATACAGAGAGATTGAGAGATTGGAGATAGAGAGAGTGAGGGACTGGAGATGGCCAGATTGAGGGATTAGACATAGTTATATAGAGAAAGTGAGGGTTTGGAGATAGAGAAACTGAGAGAGTGAGGGATTGGAGATAGAGAGAGTGAGGGATTGGAGGTAGAGAGAGTGAGGGATTGAAGATAGAGATACAGAAGGAATGAGGGCTTGGAGAAAGACATACAGAGAGAGTGAGGGATTGGAGATAGTGAGAGTGAGGGATTGGAGATAGGGGGAGTTATGTATTGGAGATAGCGAGATGGAGAGTGAGGTTTGGAGCTAGAGATAAAGGGTGAGTGAGTTATTGTAGACAGAGATACAGAGAAAGTGAGGAATTGGAGATAGAGATAGAGAGTGTCAAGGTTTGGAGATAGAGATACAGAGAGCATGAAAGATTGGAGGTAGAGATACAGAGAAAGTGAGGGATTGGAGATAGAGATACAGAGAGAGTGAGGTTTGGAGATAGAGATATAGGGAGAGTGAAGGATTGGAGATAGAACAATAGAGAAAGTGAGGGATTGGAGATAGAGATACAGAGAGTTTGAGGGATTGGAGAAACTGATATACAGAGAGTGAGGGAATGGAGATAGACATATAGAGTGAGTGAGGGATTGGTGATAGACATATAGTGAGATTGGGCGTTCTGAGATAGGGATACAGCGAGAGTGATGGATTGGAGATAGAGTTACAGAGAGAGTGAGGGATTGGAGATAGAGATACAGACAGAGTGACGGATTCGAGATAGAAAGATTGAGTGATATGAGATAGACATACATAGGGAGTGAGAGATTGGAGATAGAGATATAGAGAGTGAGGGATTAGAAATAGAGAGAGTAAGGGATTGGAGATTGTAAGAGAGTGAAGAATTGGACTTGGTTTTCTTGAGAAATTGAGGGTTTGGAGATAGAGATACTGAGAGAGTGATGGATTGGAGATAGAGAGAATGACGGAATGGAGATAGAGAGAGTGATTGATTGGGGATAGAGATACAGAGCGAGTGAGGGATTGGAGATAGAGATAGAGACAGAGTGAGGGATTGGAGATAGAGATACAGAGAGAATGAAGGATTGGAGATAGAGATTCAGAGGGATTGAGGGATTGGAGATAGAGAGAGTGAGGAATTGGAGATAGAGAGTCAGGGAAAAGGACGGAGTGCTGCAGAGAGAGTGTGGGTTTTGAGATAGAGAGACTGAAGTATTGGAGATAGAGATAAAGAGAGAGTGAGGGATTGGAGATGGAGATGCAGAGAGATTCAGAGATTGGAGTAAGAGATACAGAAAGAGTGAAGGACTGCTGATAGAGATATAGGTAGAGTGAGGGATTGGAGATAGAGATATAGAGAGAGTGAGGGATTGGAGATAGAGTGAAGGATTGGACTTAGTGGTACAGAGAGAGTGAGGGATTGGAGATAGAGATACAGAGAGAATGATTGTATGGAGATAGAGCGAATGAGGAATTGAAGATTGAGAGTGTGAGGGATTGGAGATAGAGATACAGAGAGAGTGAGGGGTTCGTGCTAGAGAGAGTGAGGAATTGGAGCTAGAGATACAGAGAAAGTGTGAGTTTGGAGGAAGAGGTAAAGACAGAGTCGGGGATTAGAGATAGAGATACAGAGAGAATGAAGGTTGGAGATCGAGAGAATGTGGGATTGGGGCTAGAAATACAGAGAGAGTGAGGGATTGGAAATAGAGAAAGTGAGGGACTGGAGATAGAGATAGAGAGAGAGATTTTGGCATTGGAGATCGAGACATGGAGAAAGTGAGGGATTGGAGATATAGAGAGTGAGGGATTGGAGATAGAGATACAGAAGGAATGAGGTTTTGGAGATAGACATACAGAGAGTGAGAGGGATTGGAGATAGAGAGAGTGAGGGATTGGAGATAGACGGTGTTATGTATTGGAGATAGCGAGATGAGGGTTTGGAGCTAGAGATAAAGAGACAGTGAGGTATTGTAGACAGAGATACAGAGAGAGTGAGGAATTGGAGATAGAGATAGAGAGTGTCAAGGTTTGGAGATAGAGATACAGAGAGCATGAAGGATTGGAGGTAGAGATACAGAGAAAGTGAGGGATTGGAGATAGAGATACAGAGAGAGTGAGGTTTGGAGATAGAGATATAGGGAGAGTGAAGGATTGGAGATAGAGCTATAGAGAGAGTGTGGGATTGGAGATAGAGATACAGAGAGTTTGAGGGATTGGAGAAAGTGATACAGAGAGAGTGAGGGATTGGTGATAGAGATACAGAGATTTTGAGGGATTGGAGAAACTGATATACAGAGAGTGAGGGAATGGAGATAGACATATAGAGTGAGTGAGGGATTGGTGATAGTCATCTAGTGAGAGTGGGCGTTTTGAGATAGGGATACAGCGAGAGTGAGGGATTGGAGATAGAGTTACAGAGAGAGTGAGGAATTGGAGATTATATGCAGAGAGTGTCAGAGATTGGAAATACAGATACAGAGAGTGTGAGGGATTGGAGATAGAGGGAGTGAGGGATTGGAGATAGCAATACAGGGAGAGTGAGGGCTTGGAGATAGAGATGCAGAGAGAGTGAGGGATTGGATATAGACGTACTGCGAGTTGAGGGATTGGAGATTATATACAGAGAGTGTCAGAGATTGGAAATACAGATACAGAGAGTGTGAGGGATTGGAGATAGAGAGAGTGAAGGATTGAAGATAGCAATACAGGGAGAGTGCGGGATTGGAAATGGAGATACAGAGAGTTTGTGGGATGGGAGAAAGTGATACACAGAGAGTGCGGGAATGGAGATTGACATATAGAGTGAATGAGGGATTGGTGATAGACATATAGATAGATTGGGGGTTTTGAAATAGGGATACAGAGAGAGTGAGGGATTGGAAATAGTGAGAGTGAGGGATTGGAGACAGAGTTACAGAGAAAGAGAGGGATTGGCGATAGAGATGCAGAGAGAGTGAGGGAATGGAGATAGAGCGAATGAGGAATTGGAGATTGAGAGTTTGAGGGATTGGAGTTAGAGATACAGAGAGAGTGAGGGATTGGAGGTAGACATAGAGAGAGAGTGAGGGATTGAAGTTAGAGGTACAGAGAGCATGAGAGATTGGAGATAGAGATACAGAGAAATTGAGGGGTTTTTGATAGAGAGAGTGAGGAATTGGAGATAGAGATACAGAGAGAGTGAGAGATTGGAGGAAGAGATACAGAGACAGTGAGTGATTGGAGTTAGAGAGAGTTAGGAATTGGGGATAGAAAGAGTTAGGGATTGGAGCTGGAGGTACAGAGAGGGTGAGGGATTGGAGATAGATAAACAGAGAAATTGAAGGGTTTTTGATAGAGTGAGGAATTGGAGATAGAGATACAGAGAGAGTGAGAGATTGGAGGAAGAGATACAGAGACAGCGAGGGATTGGAGTTAGAAATACAGAGAGAGTGAGGGATTGGAGATAGAGAGAGTGAGGGATTGGAGATAGAGATACAGAGAGATTGAGGGATTGGAGACAGAGAGAGTTAGGGATTGGGGATAGAGATACTGAGAGAGTGACAGATTTGAGATAGAGATACAGAGAGGGTGAGGGATTGGAGATAGAGATACAGAGAGAATGAAGGATTGGAGATATAGATTCAGAGGGATATAGGGATTAGAGATAGAGATACAGAGAGAGTGAGGGATTGGAGATATAGTTACAGAGGGAGTGAGGGGTTGGAGATAGAGATACAGAGAGAGCGAGGGTTTGGAGAGTGAGATACAGGGAGAGTCAGGGATTGGAGATAGAGCTATAGAGAGAGTGAGGGATTGGAGATAGAGAGAATGAGGGATTAGGGCTAGAGTTACAGAGAGAGTGAGGGATTGGAGACAGTGATACAGAAAGAGTGAGGGATTGGTTACAGAGAGAGTAAGAGAATGGAGGTAGAGAGAGTTAGGGATTGGAGATAGAGATACAGAGAGAGTGAAGGATTCAGGATAGAAAGGGATTGGAGATAGACATACATAGGGAGTGAGGAATTGGAGATAGAGATATACAGATTGGGGGATTAGAAATAGAGCGAGCCAGGGACTAGAGATGGACAGAGTGAGGGATTGGACATAGTTATATAGAGAAAGTGAGGTTTTGGAGATAGAGAGAGTGAGGGATTGGAGATAGAGATACAGAGAGAGTGAGGCATTGGAGATCGAGACACAGAGAGTGTGAGAGATTGGAGATTATATACAGAGAGTGTCAGGGTTTGGAGATAAAGATACAGAGAGTGTGAGAGATTGGAGATTATATACAGAGAGTGTCAGGGTTTGGAGATAAAGATACAGAGAGTGTGAGGGATTGGAGATAGAGTTACAGACAGAGTTAGGGATTTGAGATAGAGATAAAGAGAAAGTGAGAGTTTGGAGATAGAGATACAGGGAGAGTGAGGGTTTGGAGATAGAGATAAAGAGAGAGTGAGGGATTTGAGATAGAGATACAGAGAGAGTGAGAGATTGAAGGAAGAGATACAGAGAAAGTGAGGAATTGCAGATAGAGATATAGGGAGAGTGAGGGATTGGAGATAGAGATATATAGAGATGGAGGGTTTGGAAATAGAGAGAGTGAGGGATTGGAGATAGATTTACAGAGAGTGTGAGGGATTGGAGATTACATACAGAGAGTGTGAGGGATTGGAGATACAGATACAGAGAATGTGGGGGATTGGAGATAGAGTTACAGAGAGAGTGAGCAATTGGAGATAGAGATACAGAGAGAATGTAGAATTGGAGATAGAGATTAAGATAGAGTGAGGGATTGGAGATAGAGGGAGTGAGGAATTGGAGATAGAGACGGTCAGGGTAAAGGACATAGTGATGCAGAGAGAGTGTGGGTTTCGATATAGAGAGAGTGAGGAATTGGAGATAGAAAGAGAGAGTGAGGGATTGGAGATAGAGATACAGAAAGAGTGAGAGATTGGAGGAAGAGATACAGAGAGAGTGAGGGATTGCAGATAGAGATACAGAGAGAGTGAGGGATTGCAGATAGAGATACAGAGAGAGTGAGGGATTGCAGATAGAGATACAGAGAGAGTGAGGGATTGCAGATAGAGATACAGAGAGAGTGAGGGATTGCAGATAGAGATACAGAGAGAGTGAGGGTTTGCAGATAGAGATATAGGGAGAGCGATGGATTGGAGATAGACATATAGAGAGAGTGAGGGATTGGAGATAGAAAGAGTGAGGGATTGGAGATAGAGATACAGAGAGAGTGAGGTGTTTGTGATAGAGAGAGTGAGGGATTGGAGATAGAGATACAGAGAGAGTGAGAGATTGGAGGAAGAAATATAGAGAGAGTCAGGGATTGGAGTTAGAGATTCAGAGGTTGTGAGAATTGGAGATAGTGATACAGAGAGAGTGAGGGATTGTAGATAGAGATACAGAGAGAGCGAGGGTTTGCAGAGTCAGATACAGGGAGAGTGAGGGATTGGAGATAGAGCTATAGAGAGAGTGGGGGATTGGAGTTAGAGATACAGAGAGAGTGAGGGATTAGAGATAGAGAGAATGAGGGATTGGGGCTAGAGATACAGAGAGAGTGGGGGATTGGAGATAGAGATACAAGAGAGAGTGTGGGATTGGAGATAGAGGTACAGAGAGTGTGAGGGATTGGAGATTATATACAGAGAGTGTCAGGGATTGGAGATACAGGTACAGAGAGTGTGAGGGATTGGAGATAGAGTTAAAGAGGGATAGAGGAATTGGAGATAGAGATACAGTCAGTTTGAGGGATTGGAGAAAGTGATATACAGAGAGTGAGGGAATGGAGATAGACATATAGAGTGTGTGAGGGATTGGTGGTAGACATATAGAGAGAGTGGGGGTTTTGAGATAGGGATACAGAGAGAGTGAGGGATTGGAGATAGAGAGAGTGAGGGATTGGAGACAGAGATACACAGAGAGAGAGGGATTGGAGATAGAGATACAGAGAGAGTGAGGGACTGGAGGTTGAGAGAGTGAGGAATTGTAGATAGATATTGAGGTATTGGGGATAGAGATACAGAGAGAGTTAGTAATTCGAGATAGAGATAGTGAGGGATTGTAGATAGAGATAGAGAGAGAGTGAGGGATTGGAGTTAGAGCTACAGAGAGATTGAGGGATTGGAGGTAGAGATACAGAGAGAATGAGGGAATGGAGTTAGAGGGAGTGATTGGGGATAGAGATACAGAGAGAGTGAGGGAATGGAGATAGTGATAGAGACAGAGTGAGGGATTGGAGATAGAGATACAGAGAGAATGAGGGATTGGAGATAGAGAGAGTGAGGGATTCGAAATAGAGATACAGAGAGATTGAGTGATCGGAGATAGAGATGCAGAGAGAATGAAGGTTTGGAGATAGAGATTCAGAGGATTGACGGATTGGAGATAGAGAGAGTGAGGAATTGGAGATAGAGAGAGTCAGGGAAAAGGAAAGAGAGCTGCAGAGAGAGTGTGGGCTCGAGATAGAGAGACTGAGGTATTGTAGATAGAGATAAAGGGAGAGTGAGGGATTGGAGATGGAGATGCAGAGAGATTCAGAGATTGGTGTAAGAGATACAGAGAGAGTGAAGGACTGCAAATAGAGATATATGGAGAGTGAGGGATTGGAGATAGAAAGAGTGAAGGATTGGACTTAGTGGAACAGAGAGATTGAGGGATTGGAGATAGAAAGAGTGAGGGATTGGAGATAGAGATACAGAGAGAGTGAGGTGTTCGTGATAGAGAGAGTGAGGGATTGGAGATAGAGATACAGAGAGAGTGAGAGATTGGAGGAAGAAATATAGAGAGAGTCAGGGATTGGAATTAGAGATTCAGAGGTTGTGAGAATTGGAGATAGTGATACAGAGAGAGTGAGGGATTGTAGATAGAGATACAGAGAGAGCGAGGGTTTGCAGAGTCAGATACAGGGAGAGTGAGGGATTGGAGATAGAGCTATAGAGAGAGTGGGGGATTGGAGATAGAAATACAAGAGAGAGTGTGGGATTGGAGATACAGGTACAGAGAGTGTGAGGGATTGGAGATTATATACAGAGAGTGTCAGGGATTGGAGATACAGGTACAGAGAGTGTGAGGGATTGGAGATAGAGTTAAAGAGGGATAGAGGGATTGGAGATAGAGATACAGTCAGTTTGAAGGATTGGCGAAAGTGATATACAGAGAGTGAGGGAATGGAGATAGACATATAGAGTGAGTGAGGGATTGGTGATAGACATATAGAGAGAGTGGGGGTTTTGAGATAGGGAAACAGAGAGAGTGAGGGATTGGAGACAGAGATACAGAGAGAGAGGGATTGGAGATAGAGATACAGAGAGAGTGAGGGACTGGAGGTTGAGAGAGTGAGGAATTGGAGATAGAGATTGAGGTATTGGGGACAGAGATACAGAGAGAGGGAGTAATTCGAGATAGAGATAGTGAGGGATTGTAGATAGAGATAGAGAGAGAGTGAGGGATTGGCGTTAGAGCTACAGCGAGAGTGAGGGATTGGAGTTAGAGATACAGAGAGAATGAGGGAATGGGATCGAGAGAGTGAGTGATTGGGGATAGAGATACAGAGAGAGTGAGGGAATGGAGATAGAGATAGAGACACAGTGAGGGATTGGAGATAGAGAGAGTGACGGATTCAAAATAGAGATACAGAGAGAGTGAGTGATTGGAGATAGAGATACAGAGAGAATGAATGATTGGTGATAGAGATTCAGAGGGATTGAGGGATTGGAGATAGAGAGAGTGAGGAATTGGAGATAGAGAGAATCAGGGAAAAGGACAGAGCACTGCAGAGAGAGTGTGGGTTTTGAGATAGAGAGACTGAGGTATTGGAGATAGAGATAAAGGGAGAGTGAGGGATTGGAGATGGAGATGCAGAGAGATTCAGAGATTGGAGTAAGAGATACAGAGAGAGTGAGGGACTGCAGATAGAGATATAGTGAGAGTGAGGCCTTGGAGATAGAAAGAGTGAAACATTGGACTTAGTGGTACAGAGAAAGTGAGGGATTGGAGATAGATGTATAGAGAGAGTGAGGGATTGAAGATAGAGATATCAAGAGAGTGAGGGATCGGAAATTGAGAGATTGAGGGATTGGAGATAGAGGGATATAAAGATTGAGGGATTGGAGGTAAGACAGATAGAGAGAGTGAGGGATTGGAGATAAAGAGATACAGAGAGAATGAGGGATTGGAGATAGAGAAATAGAGAGTGAGGGATTGGCGATAGAGTGAGGGATTGGAGATAGAGAGAGTGAGGGATTTGAGACACAGACATGGAGAGAGTGAGGGATTGGAGATAGAGAGATAGAGAGTGAGGGATTGGAGAGGGAGAGTGAGGGATTGCAGATAGAGATATAGAGAGAGTGAGGGTTTGGAGATAGAGAGTGAGAGATTGGAGAAAGAGACAGTGAGTGATTGGAGATAGAAATACAGGGAGAGTGAGGGATTGGAGATAGAGAAATAGAGAGTGAGGGATTGGCGATAGAGTGAGGGATTGGAGGTAGAGAGAAAGAGGGATTGGAGATGGAGAAATAGAGAGTGCGCGGGATTGGAGATAGATAGATAGAGAGTGAGGGATTGGAGATAGATAGATAGAGAGTCAGCGATTTCAGATAGATAGAGGGTGAGCGATTGGAGATAGATAGATACAGAGTGAGGGATTGAAGATAGATAGATAGAGAGTGAGGGATTGGAGATAGAGGGAGTGAGGGATTGGAGATAGAGAAGTAGAGAGTGAGGGATTGGAGATAGAGCAATTGAGAAAGTGAGGGATTGGAGTTAGAGCAATAGAGAGTGAAGGATTGGAGATAGAGAGAGTGAGCGATTGGAGATAGAGATGTAGAGAGAGTGAGGGATTGGAGATAGATAAATAGAGAGTGAGAGATTGGAGATAGATAAATAGAGAGTGAGAGATTGGAGGTAGAGAAATAGAGAGTGAGGGATTTGAGATGGAGAGAGTGAGTGATTGGATATAGAGATACAGAAAGAGTGAGGGATTGGAGTCAGAGAGAGTGAGGTATCGGAGATAGACAGAGTGTGGGATTGGAGATAGAAAGAGTGCGCTATCGGAGATAGACAGAGTGAAGGATTGGAGATAGAGATACAGAGTGTGGGATTCGAGATAGAGAGAGTGATGAATTGGAGATAGTGATACAGAGAGAGTGAGGGACTGGAGATAGAGATATAGAGAAAGTGAAGGATTGGAGATAGAGATATAGAGAGAGTGAGGGATTGGAGATAGAGAGAGTGAGGGATTGGAGATAGAGATGAAGAGAGAGTGAGGGATTGGGGATAAAGAGAGTGAGGGATTGGAGATAGAGATACAGAGAGAGTGAGGGTTTGGAGATAATGATATAGAAAGAGTGAGGGAATGGAGAAAGAGAGAGTGAGGGATTGAAGATGGAGAGAGTGAGGAATTGGACATAGAGATACAGAGAGAGTGAGTGATTGGAGATACACAGAATGCGGTTTTGGGGCTAGAGAAACAGAGAAAGTGAGGGATTGGAGATTGATATACAGAGTGAGTGAGGGATTGGAGGTAGAGGTACAGAGAGAGTGAGGGATTGGCGATAGAGAGATAGAGAAAATGTGGGAATGGACATAGAGATACAGAGAGAGTGAGGGATTGGAGTTTGAGATACAGAGAGAGTGAGGTATTGGAGATCGAGAGAGTGAGGGATTGGTGATAGAGAGAGTGAGGGATTGGAGATAGCGATACAGAGAGAGTGAGGGATTGGAGATGCAGAGAATACGGGATTGTGGCTAGAGAAACAGAGACAGTGAGGGATTGGAAATAGATATAGTGAGAGAGTGAGGGATTGGAGAAAGAGGTACAGAGAGAGTGAGGGATTGGAGATAGAGAAAGTGAGGGGTTGGATTTAGAGATACAGAGAGAGTGAGGGATTGGAGATAGAGATGCAGGGAGAGTGAGGGATTGGAGATACAGAGTTTGCGAGATGGCAGATAGAGAGACAGAGTGTGTAAAGGATTGGAGATAGAGATACAGACATAGTGAGGGATTGGAGATGGAGATATAGAAAGAGTGTGGGAATGGAGATAGAGAGAGTGAGGGATTGGAGATAGAGATACAGAGAGTATGAAGTATTGGAGAGAGAGAGAGAGAGGGATCGGAGATAGAGAGAGTGAGGGATTGGATCTGGAGTTAACGAGAGAGTGAGAGATTGGAGATAGCGTGAGGGATTAGGGATTGAGATACAGAGAGAGTGAGGGATTGGAGATAGAGATACAGAGAGAGTGAGGGATTGGTGTTAGAGTTACTGTGAGATTGAGGGATTTGAGATAGAGAGAGTGAGGGATTGGAGATTGAGAGAGTGAGGGATTGGAGGTAGAGAAACAGTGAGAGTGAGGGATTGGAGATAGAGAGAGTGAGGGATTGGAGATTGAGAGAGTGAGGGATTGGAGGTAGAGAAACAGTGAGAGTGAGGGATTGGAGATAGAGAGAGTGAGGGATCGGAGAAAGAGAGAGTGTGGGACTGGGGATAGAGATACAGAGATAGTGAGGGATTGGAGATCAAGATACAGAGAGTGAGAGGGATTGGATTTAGCGATACAGAGAGAGTGAGGGATTGGAGATATCGAAACAGAGAGAGTGAGGGATTGGAGATAGAGGGAGTGAGCGATTGGAGCTACATAGATAGAGGAAGTGAGGGATTGGAAATAGAGACTCAGAGGGAGTGAGGTATTGGCGATAGAGATACAGAGAGAGCGAGAGTTTGGAGATAGAGAGAGTGAGGGATTGGAGATAGAGAGATAGAGCAAGTGAGGGATTGGAGATAGAGATACAGAGAGAGTGAGGGATTGGACATAGAGAATGAGAGATTGGAGATAGAGATACAAAGAGAGTGAGGGATTGGAGATAGAGATACAGAGAGAGTGAGAGTTTGGAGATAGTGATACAGAAAGAGTGAGGGAATGGAGAAAGAGAGAGTGAGGGATTGGACATAGAGATACAGAGAGAGTGAGTGATTGGAGATATACAGAATGTGGTTTTGGGGCTAGAGAAACAGAGAAAGTGAGGGATTGGAGATAGATATACAGAGTGAGTGAGGGATTGGAGATAGAGGTACAGAGAGAGTGAGGGATTGGAGATAGAGAGAGTGAGGGATTGGAGATAGAGAGATAGAGAAAGTGTGGGAATGGAGATAGAGATACAGAGAGAGTGAGGGATTGGAGTTTGAGATACAGAGAGAGTGAGGTATTGGAGATAGAGAGTGAGGGAATGGAGATCGAGAGAGTGAAGGATTGGTGATAGAGAGAGTGAGGGATTGGGGATAGAGATACAGAGTGAGGGATTGGTGATAGAGATACAGAGAGAGTGAGGGATTGGAGAAAGCGATACAGAGAGAGTGAGGGATTGGAGATAGAGGTACAGATAGAGTGAGGGATGGTAGATAGAGATCCAGAGAGAGTGAGGGATTGGAGACATAGAGAGTGAGGAATTGGAATAGAGATACACAGAGAGTGAGGGATGGGAGATTTTGATACAGAGAGAGTGAGTGATTGTGATAGAGATACAGAGAGTGTGAAGGATTGGAGATAGAAATACAGAGAGAGTGATGGATTGGAGTTAGAGATATAGAGAGAGTGATGAATTGGAGTTAGAGATATAGAGAGAGTGAGGGATTCGCGATAGATATACAGATAGAATGAGGGATTGGAGACAGTGGTGCAGATAGAGTGAGGGTTTGGCGATGGAGATACAGAGGGAGTTAGGGATTGGAGATAGAGTTACTTAGAGAGTGAGGGATTGGAGATAGAGATACAGAGGGAATGAGAGGTTGGAGATAGAGAGAGTGAGGGATGGAGATAGAGATGTACAGAAAGTGAGGGATTGGAGATAGAGATACAGAGAGTGTGAGGGATTGGAGATAGAGTGAGGGATTGGAGATAGAGATAGAGTGAGAATGAGTGATTAGAGATAGAGAAAGTGAGGGATTGGAGATAGAGATACAGAGAGAATGAGGTATTGGAGATAGAGATACAGAGAAAGTGTGGGATTGGAGATAGAGAGAGTGAGGGATCGGAGAAAGAGAGAGGGAGGGATTGGGTATATAGATACAGAGATAGTGAGGGATTGGAGATAGAGATGTAGAGAGTGAGAGGGATTGGATTTTGTGATACAGAGAGAGTGAGGGATTGGTGATATCCGTACAGAGAGAGTGAGGGATTGGAGATAGAGATACAGGGAGGGTGAGAGATTGGAGATAGAAAATGAGGGATTGGAGATAGAGATACAGAAAGAGTGAGGGATTGGAGATAGTGATACAGAGAGGGTGAGAGACTGGAGAAAGTGATACAGACCGAGTGAGGGATTGGGGATAGAGATACAGAGAGAGTGACGGATTGGAGTTAGAGGTACAGAGAGAGTGAGGGATAGAATATAGACATCCAGAGAGAGTGAGGGATTGGAGATGTAGAGAGTGAGGAATTGTGATAGAGAGGGTGAGTTATTGGAGATAAAGATACCGAGAGAGTGTGGGATTTGATATAGAGTGAGTGATGAATTGGAGATAGAGATACAGAGAGAGTGAGGGATTGGAGATACAGAGAATGTGGGATTGGGGCTAGAGAAACAGAAAGAGTGAGGGATTGGAGATAGATATACAGGGAGAGTGAGGGATTGGTGATATAGGTACGGAGAGAATGAGTGATTGCAGACAGAGAGAGTGAGGAATTGGAGATAGATAGAATGAGGGATTGGAGATAGAGATAGAGGGAGAGTGAGTGATTAGAGATGGAGGGAGTGAGGGATTGGAGATAGAGATACAGAGAGAGTGAGGGATTGGAGATAGGGATACAGAGAGAGTGAGGGATTGGAGATAGAGTCAGGGATCAGAGATAGAGAGAGTGAGGGTTTGGGGATAGAGATACAGTGAAAGTGAGGGAATGGAGTTAGAGATACGGAGAGTGTGAGGGATTGGATTTAGCGATACAGAGAGAGTGAGGGATTGGAGATATCGATACAGAGAGAGTGAGGGATTGGAGATAGAGAGAGTGAGGGATTGGAGATAGAGATATAGAGAAAGTGAGAGATTGGAGATCGAGATACAGAGAGAATGAGGGATTGGAGATATAAAATGAGGGATTGGAGATAGAGATACAGAGAGAGTGAGGAATTGGTGATAGAGATGCAGAGAGAGTGAGGGATTAGAGATAGAGAGAGTGAGGGATTGGAGATAGAGAGAGTGAGGCATTGGGGATAAAGATAAAGAGAGATTGTGCGATTCGAGATAGAGTGATGAATTGGAGATAGTGATACAGGGAGAGTGAGGGATTGGAGATAGAGATATAGAGAGAGTGAAGGATTGAAGATAGAGATATAGAGAGAGTGAGGGATTCGAGGTAGAGAGAGTGATGAATTGGAGATAGAAATACAGAGAGTAGGAGGGAGTGGAGTTAGAGATACAGAGCGAGGGGAGGGATTGGAGATCGAGAGAGTGAGGTATCAGAGATAAAGAGAGTGGATGGATTGTGGATAGAGATACAGAGAGAGTGAGGGATTGGAGGGAAAGTGATACAGACAGAGTGAGGGATTGGAGAAAGAGATAAATAGAGAGTGAGGGATTGGAGATAGAGGTACAGATAGAGTGAGGGATGTAAGATAGAGATCCAGAGAGAGTGAGGGATGGGAGACATAGAGAGTGAGGAATTGGAATCGAGATACAGAGAAAGTGAGGGATTGGAGATAAAAATAGAGAGAGAGTCAGGGATTGGTGATAGATATATAGAGAGATTGAGGGATTGGAGATAGAGAGAGTGAGGGATTGGAGATAGTGATGCAGAGAGAGTGAGGGATTGGCGATAGAGATACAGAGAGTTTGTAGGATTGGAGATAGAGATATAGAGAGAGTGAGGGATTCGAGATAGAGATACAGAGAGAATGAGGGGTTGGAGATGGAGGGAGTGAGGGATGGAGATAGAGATGTACAGAAAGTGAGGGATTGGAGATAGAGTGATGAATTGGAGATAGAGAGAGCGAGGGATTGGAGATAGAGAGAGTGAGGGATTGGAGATAGAGAGAGTGAGGGAATGGATATAGAGATACAGAGAGAGTGAGGAATTGGTGATAGAGATGCAGAGAGAGTGAGGAATTGGCGATAGAGATGCAGAGAGAGTGAGGAATTGGAGATAGAGAGAGTGAGGGATCGGAGATAGAGAGAGTGATGCATTGGGGATAAAGATAAAGAGAGATTGTGCGATTCGAGATAGAGAGAGTGATGAATTGGAGATACTGATACAGGGAGAGTGAGGGATTGGACATAGAGATATAGAGAGTGCGAGGGATTGGAGATAGAGAGAGTGAGGGATTGGAGACAGAGAGAGTGAGGGATTGGATATAGAGATGCAGAGAGAGTGAGGAATTGGTGATAGAGATGCAGAGAGAGTGAGGGATTCGAGATCGAGAGAGTGAGGGATTGGATATAGAGATACAGAGAGAGTGAGGGATTGGAGATAGAGAGAGTGAGGTATCGGAGATAGACAGAGTGAGGGATTGGAGATAGAGAGAGTGAGGGATTGCAGATAGAGAGACAGAGAGTGTGAAGGATTGGAGATAGAGATACAGAGTTTATGAGGGATTGGAGATAGAGATACAGAGAGAGTAAGGGATTGGCGATAGAGATACAGAGAAAATTAGGGATTGGAGATAGAGAGAGTGAGCGATTGGAGATAGAGATGTAGGGAGAGTGAGGGTTTGGAGATAGAGGTAGTGAGGTATTGCAGATAGAGATACAGAGAGTGTGAAGGATTGGCGACCGAGCTGCAGAGAGTGTTACGGATTGGAGATAGAGATACAGAGAGAGTCAGGGATTGGAGATAGAGATACAGAGATAGTGAGGGATTGGATATAGAGATACAGAGAGAGGGTGGGATTGGAGATAGAGAATGAGTGATTGGAGATAGAGATGCAGAGAGAGTGAGGGATTGGATATCGAAATACAGAGAAAGTGAGGGATTGGAGTTAGAGTTATAGAGAGAGTGAGGGATTCGCGATAGAGATACAGAGAGAATGAGGGATTCGAGATAGCGATACAGACAGAGTCAGGGATTGGTGATATATATATATAGGGATTGAGGGATTGCAGATAGAGAGAGTGAGGGATTGGATATAGTGATGCAGAGAGAGTGAGTGATTGGCGATATAGATACAGAGAGTTTGAAGGATTGGAGATAGAGATATAGAGAGAGGGAGTTATTCGAGATAGAGATACAGAGAGAATGAGGGGTTGAAGATAGAGAGAGTGAGGGATGGAGATAGAGATGTACAGAAAGTGAGGGATTGGAGATAGAGAGAGTGAGGGATTGCAGATAGAGAGACAGAGAGTGTGAAGGATTGGAGATAGAGATACAGAGAGTGTGAGGGATTGGAGATAGAGATACAGAGAGAGTAAGGGATTGGCGATAGAGATACAGAGAAAATGAGGGATTGGAGATAGAGAGAGTGAGCGATTGGAGATAGAGAGGTAGAGAAAGTGAGGGATTGGAGATAGAGATACAGAGAGAATGAGGGATCGGAGATAGAGAATGAGGGATTGGTGATAGAGATACAGAGAGAGTAAAGGATTGGAGATCGAGATACAGAGAGAGTGAAAGATTGGAGATAGAGATTCAGAGAGATTGAGAGAGTGAGGGAATGGAGATGGAGAGAGTGAGAGATTGGAGCTTGAGAGAGGGACTGGAGATGGAGATACAGAGAGAGTTTGGGATTGGAGATACAGAGAAATGCGGGATTAGGGCTAAATAAAAAGAGAAAGTGAGGGATTGGAGATAGAAATACAGAGAGAGTGAGGGATTGGAGATAGAGATACAGAGAGAGTGAGGGATTGGAGATAGAGATACAGAGAGAGTGAGGGATTGGAGATAGAGAGAGTGAGGGATTTGAAATAGAGATACAGAGACAGTGAGTGATTGGAGATAGAGATACAGAGAGAATGAAGGATTGGAGATAGATATTCAGAGGGATTGAGGGATTGGAGATAGAGGGAGTGAGAAATTGGAGATAGAGAGAGTCAGGGAAAAGGACAGAGAGCTGCAGAGAGATTGTGGGTTTAAAGATAGAGAGACTGAGGTATTGGAGATAGAGATATAGGGAGAGTGAGGGATTGGAGATGGAGATGCAGAGAGATTCAGAGATTGGAGAAAGAGATACAGAGAGAGTGAGGGACTGCAGATAGAGATATAGGGAGAGTGAGGGATTGGACTTACAGGTACAGAGAGAGTGAGGGATTGGAGATAGAGATACAGCGAGAGTGACGGAATGGAGATAGAGAGAATGAGGAATTGGAGATTGTGAGTGTGAGTGATTGGAGATAGAGATAGAGAGAGAGTGAGGGGTTCATGATAGAGAGAGTGTTTAATTGGAGATAGAGATAAAGAGCGTGTGAGGGTTTGGAGATAGAGATACAGAGAGAGTGAGAGATTGGAGGAAGAGGTAAAGAGAGAGTCAGGGATTGGAGATAGAGATACAGAGAGAATGATGGTTGGAGATAGAGAGAATGAGGTATTGGGGCTAGAAATACAGAGAGATTGAGAGATTGGAGATAGAGAGAGTGAGGGACTGGAGATGGCCAGATTGAGGGATTAGACATAGTTATATAGAGAAAGTGAGGGTTTGGAGATAGAGAAACTGAGAGAGTGAGGGATTGGAGATAGAGAGAGTGAGGGATTGGAGGTAGAGAGAGTGAGGGATTGAAGATAGAGATACAGAAGGAATGAGGGCTTGGAGAAAGACATACAGAGAGAGTGAGGGATTGGAGATAGTGAGAGTGAGGGATTGGAGATAGGGGGAGTTATGTATTGGAGATAGCGAGATGGAGAGTGAGGTTTGGAGCTAGAGATAAAGGGTGAGTGAGTTATTGTAGACAGAGATACAGAGAAAGTGAGGAATTGGAGATAGAGATAGAGAGTGTCAAGGTTTGGAGATAGAGATACAGAGAGCATGAAAGATTGGAGGTAGAGATACAGAGAAAGTGAGGGATTGGAGATAGAGATACAGAGAGAGTGAGGTTTGGAGATAGAGATATAGGGAGAGTGAAGGATTGGAGATAGAACAATAGAGAAAGTGAGGGATTGGAGATAGAGATACAGAGAGTTTGAGGGATTGGAGAAACTGATATACAGAGAGTGAGGGAATGGAGATAGACATATAGAGTGAGTGAGGGATTGGTGATAGACATATAGTGAGATTGGGCGTTCTGAGATAGGGATACAGCGAGAGTGATGGATTGGAGATAGAGTTACAGAGAGAGTGAGGGATTGGAGATAGAGATACAGACAGAGTGACGGATTCGAGATAGAAAGATTGAGTGATATGAGATAGACATACATAGGGAGTGAGAGATTGGAGATAGAGATATAGAGAGTGAGGGATTAGAAATAGAGAGAGTAAGGGATTGGAGATTGTAAGAGAGTGAAGAATTGGACTTGGTTTTCTTGAGAAATTGAGGGTTTGGAGATAGAGATACTGAGAGAGTGATGGATTGGAGATAGAGAGAATGACGGAATGGAGATAGAGAGAGTGATTGATTGGGGATAGAGATACAGAGCGAGTGAGGGATTGGAGATAGAGATAGAGACAGAGTGAGGGATTGGAGATAGAGATACAGAGAGAATGAAGGATTGGAGATAGAGATTCAGAGGGATTGAGGGATTGGAGATAGAGAGAGTGAGGAATTGGAGATAGAGAGTCAGGGAAAAGGACGGAGTGCTGCAGAGAGAGTGTGGGTTTTGAGATAGAGAGACTGAAGTATTGGAGATAGAGATAAAGAGAGAGTGAGGGATTGGAGATGGAGATGCAGAGAGATTCAGAGATTGGAGTAAGAGATACAGAAAGAGTGAAGGACTGCTGATAGAGATATAGGTAGAGTGAGGGATTGGAGATAGAGATATAGAGAGAGTGAGGGATTGGAGATAGAGTGAAGGATTGGACTTAGTGGTACAGAGAGAGTGAGGGATTGGAGATAGAGATACAGAGAGAATGATTGTATGGAGATAGAGCGAATGAGGAATTGAAGATTGAGAGTGTGAGGGATTGGAGATAGAGATACAGAGAGAGTGAGGGGTTCGTGCTAGAGAGAGTGAGGAATTGGAGCTAGAGATACAGAGAAAGTGTGAGTTTGGAGGAAGAGGTAAAGACAGAGTCGGGGATTAGAGATAGAGATACAGAGAGAATGAAGGTTGGAGATCGAGAGAATGTGGGATTGGGGCTAGAAATACAGCGAGAGTGAGGGATTGGAGATAGAGTTACAGAGAGAGTGAGGAATTGGAGATTATATGCAGAGAGTGTCAGAGATTGGAAATACAGATACAGAGAGTGTGAGGGATTGGAGATAGAGGGAGTGAGGGATTGGAGATAGCAATACAGGGAGAGTGAGGGCTTGGAGATAGAGATGCAGAGAGAGTGAGGGATTGGATATAGACGTACTGCGAGTTGAGGGATTGGAGATTATATACAGAGAGTGTCAGAGATTGGAAATACAGATACAGAGAGTGTGAGGGATTGGAGATAGAGAGAGTGAAGGATTGAAGATAGCAATACAGGGAGAGTGCGGGATTGGAAATGGAGATACAGAGAGTTTGTGGGATGGGAGAAAGTGATACACAGAGAGTGCGGGAATGGAGATTGACATATAGAGTGAATGAGGGATTGGTGATAGACATATAGATAGATTGGGGGTTTTGAAATAGGGATACAGAGAGAGTGAGGGATTGGAAATAGTGAGAGTGAGGGATTGGAGACAGAGTTACAGAGAAAGAGAGGGATTGGCGATAGAGATGCAGAGAGAGTGAGGGAATGGAGATAGAGCGAATGAGGAATTGGAGATTGAGAGTTTGAGGGATTGGAGTTAGAGATACAGAGAGAGTGAGGGATTGGAGGTAGACATAGAGAGAGAGTGAGGGATTGAAGTTAGAGGTACAGAGAGCATGAGAGATTGGAGATAGAGATACAGAGAAATTGAGGGGTTTTTGATAGAGAGAGTGAGGAATTGGAGATAGAGATACAGAGAGAGTGAGAGATTGGAGGAAGAGATACAGAGACAGTGAGTGATTGGAGTTAGAGAGAGTTAGGGATTGGGGATAGAAAGAGTTAGGGATTGGAGCTGGAGGTACAGAGAGGGTGAGGGATTGGAGATAGATAAACAGAGAAATTGAAGGGTTTTTGATAGAGTGAGGAATTGGAGATAGAGATACAGAGAGAGTGAGAGATTGGAGGAAGAGATACAGAGACAGCGAGGGATTGGAGTTAGAAATACAGAGAGAGTGAGGGATTGGAGATAGAGAGAGTGAGGGATTGGAGATAGAGATACAGAGAGATTGAGGGATTGGAGACAGAGAGAGTTAGGGATTGGGGATAGAGATACTGAGAGAGTGACAGATTTGAGATAGAGATACAGAGAGGGTGAGGGATTGGAGATAGAGATACAGAGAGAATGAAGGATTGGAGATATAGATTCAGAGGGATATAGGGATTAGAGATAGAGATACAGAGAGAGTGAGGGATTGGAGATATAGTTACAGAGGGAGTGAGGGGTTGGAGATAGAGATACAGAGAGAGCGAGGGTTTGGAGAGTGAGATACAGGGAGAGTCAGGGATTGGAGATAGAGCTATAGAGAGAGTGAGGGATTGGAGATAGAGAGAATGAGGGATTAGGGCTAGAGTTACAGAGAGAGTGAGGGATTGGAGACAGTGATACAGAAAGAGTGAGGGATTGGTTACAGAGAGAGTAAGAGAATGGAGGTAGAGAGAGTTAGGGATTGGAGATAGAGATACAGAGAGAGTGAAGGATTCAGGATAGAAAGGGATTGGAGATAGACATACATAGGGAGTGAGGAATTGGAGATAGAGATATACAGATTGGGGGATTAGAAATAGAGCGAGCCAGGGACTAGAGATGGACAGAGTGAGGGATTGGACATAGTTATATAGAGAAAGTGAGGTTTTGGAGATAGAGAGAGTGAGGGATTGGAGATAGAGATACAGAGAGAGTGAGGCATTGGAGATCGAGACACAGAGAGTGTGAGAGATTGGAGATTATATACAGAGAGTGTCAGGGTTTGGAGATAAAGATACAGAGAGTGTGAGAGATTGGAGATTATATACAGAGAGTGTCAGGGTTTGGAGATAAAGATACAGAGAGTGTGAGGGATTGGAGATAGAGTTACAGACAGAGTTAGGGATTTGAGATAGAGATAAAGAGAAAGTGAGAGTTTGGAGATAGAGATACAGGGAGAGTGAGGGTTTGGAGATAGAGATAAAGAGAGAGTGAGGGATTTGAGATAGAGATACAGAGAGAGTGAGAGATTGAAGGAAGAGATACAGAGAAAGTGAGGAATTGCAGATAGAGATATAGGGAGAGTGAGGGATTGGAGATAGAGATATATAGAGATGGAGGGTTTGGAAATAGAGAGAGTGAGGGATTGGAGATAGATTTACAGAGAGTGTGAGGGATTGGAGATTACATACAGAGAGTGTGAGGGATTGGAGATACAGATACAGAGAATGTGGGGGATTGGAGATAGAGTTACAGAGAGAGTGAGCAATTGGAGATAGAGATACAGAGAGAATGTAGAATTGGAGATAGAGATTAAGATAGAGTGAGGGATTGGAGATAGAGGGAGTGAGGAATTGGAGATAGAGACGGTCAGGGTAAAGGACATAGTGATGCAGAGAGAGTGTGGGTTTCGATATAGAGAGAGTGAGGAATTGGAGATAGAAAGAGAGAGTGAGGGATTGGAGATAGAGATACAGAAAGAGTGAGAGATTGGAGGAAGAGATACAGAGAGAGTGAGGGATTGCAGATAGAGATACAGAGAGAGTGAGGGATTGCAGATAGAGATACAGAGAGAGTGAGGGATTGCAGATAGAGATACAGAGAGAGTGAGGGATTGCAGATAGAGATACAGAGAGAGTGAGGGATTGCAGATAGAGATACAGAGAGAGTGAGGGTTTGCAGATAGAGATATAGGGAGAGCGATGGATTGGAGATAGACATATAGAGAGAGTGAGGGATTGGAGATAGAAAGAGTGAGGGATTGGAGATAGAGATACAGAGAGAGTGAGGTGTTTGTGATAGAGAGAGTGAGGGATTGGAGATAGAGATACAGAGAGAGTGAGAGATTGGAGGAAGAAATATAGAGAGAGTCAGGGATTGGAGTTAGAGATTCAGAGGTTGTGAGAATTGGAGATAGTGATACAGAGAGAGTGAGGGATTGTAGATAGAGATACAGAGAGAGCGAGGGTTTGCAGAGTCAGATACAGGGAGAGTGAGGGATTGGAGATAGAGCTATAGAGAGAGTGGGGGATTGGAGTTAGAGATACAGAGAGAGTGAGGGATTAGAGATAGAGAGAATGAGGGATTGGGGCTAGAGATACAGAGAGAGTGGGGGATTGGAGATAGAGATACAAGAGAGAGTGTGGGATTGAAGATAGAGGTACAGAGAGTGTGAGGGATTGGAGATTATATACAGAGAGTGTCAGGGATTGGAGATACAGGTACAGAGAGTGTGAGGGATTGGAGATAGAGTTAAAGAGGGATAGAGGAATTGGAGATAGAGATACAGTCAGTTTGAGGGATTGGAGAAAGTGATATACAGAGAGTGAGGGAATGGAGATAGACATATAGAGTGTGTGAGGGATTGGTGGTAGACATATAGAGAGAGTGGGGGTTTTGAGATAGGGATACAGAGAGAGTGAGGGATTGGAGATAGAGAGAGTGAGGGATTGGAGACAGAGATACACAGAGAGAGAGGGATTGGAGATAGAGATACAGAGAGAGTGAGGGACTGGAGGTTGAGAGAGTGAGGAATTGTAGATAGATATTGAGGTATTGGGGATAGAGATACAGAGAGAGTTAGTAATTCGAGATAGAGATAGTGAGGGATTGTAGATAGAGATAGAGAGAGAGTGAGGGATTGGAGTTAGAGCTACAGAGAGATTGAGGGATTGGAGGTAGAGATACAGAGAGAATGAGGGAATGGAGTTAGAGGGAGTGATTGGGGATAGAGATACAGAGAGAGTGAGGGAATGGAGATAGTGATAGAGACAGAGTGAGGGATTGGAGATAGAGATACAGAGAGAATGAGGGATTGGAGATAGAGAGAGTGAGGGATTCGAAATAGAGATACAGAGAGATTGAGTGATTGGAGATAGAGATGCAGAGAGAATGAAGGTTTGGAGATAGAGATTCAGAGGATTGACGGATTGGAGATAGAGAGAGTGAGGAATTGGAGATAGAGAGAGTCAGGGAAAAGGAAAGAGAGCTGCAGAGAGAGTGTGGGCTCGAGATAGAGAGACTGAGGTATTGTAGATAGAGATAAAGGGAGAGTGAGGGATTGGAGATGGAGATGCAGAGAGATTCAGAGATTGGTGTAAGAGATACAGAGAGAGTGAAGGACTGCAAATAGAGATATATGGAGAGTGAGGGATTGGAGATAGAAAGAGTGAAGGATTGGACTTAGTGGAACAGAGAGATTGAGGGATTGGAGATAGAAAGAGTGAGGGATTGGAGATAGAGATACAGAGAGAGTGAGGTGTTCGTGATAGAGAGAGTGAGGGATTGGAGATAGAGATACAGAGAGAGTGAGAGATTGGAGGAAGAAATATAGAGAGAGTCAGGGATTGGAATTAGAGATTCAGAGGTTGTGAGAATTGGAGATAGTGATACAGAGAGAGTGAGGGATTGTAGATAGAGATACAGAGAGAGCGAGGGTTTGCAGAGTCAGATACAGGGAGAGTGAGGGATTGGAGATAGAGCTATAGAGAGAGTGGGGGATTGGAGATAGAGATACAAGAGAGAGTGTGGGATTGGAGATACAGGTACAGAGAGTGTGAGGGATTGGAGATTATATACAGAGAGTGTCAGGGATTGGAGATACAGGTACAGAGAGTGTGAGGGATTGGAGATAGAGTTAAAGAGGGATAGAGGGATTGGAGATAGAGATACAGTCAGTTTGAGGGATTGGCGAAAGTGATATACAGAGAGTGAGGGAATGGAGATAGACATATAGAGTGAGTGAGGGATTGGTGATAGACATATAGAGAGAGTGGGGGTTTTGAGATAGGGAAACAGAGAGAGTGAGGGATTGGAGACAGAGATACAGAGAGAGAGGGATTGGAGATAGAGATACAGAGAGAGTGAGGGACTGGAGGTTGAGAGAGTGAGGAATTGGAGATAGAGATTGAGGTATTGGGGACAGAGATACAGAGAGAGGGAGTAATTCGAGATAGAGATAGTGAGGGATTGTAGATAGAGATAGAGAGAGAGTGAGGGATTGGCGTTAGAGCTACAGCGAGAGTGAGGGATTGGAGTTAGAGATACAGAGAGAATGAGGGAATGGGATCGAGAGAGTGAGTGATTGGGGATAGAGATACAGAGAGAGTGAGGGAATGGAGATAGAGATAGAGACACAGTGAGGGATTGGAAATAGAGAGAGTGACGGATTCAAAATAGAGATACAGAGAGAGTGAGTGATTGGAGATAGAGATACAGAGAGAATGAATGATTGGTGATAGAGATTCAGAGGGATTGAGGGATTGGAGATAGAGAGAGTGAGGAATTGGAGATAGAGAGAATCAGGGAAAAGGACAGAGCACTGCAGAGAGAGTGTGGGTTTTGAGATAGAGAGACTGAGGTATTGGAGATAGAGATAAAGGGAGAGTGAGGGATTGGAGATGGAGATGCAGAGAGATTCAGAGATTGGAGTAAGAGATACAGAGAGAGTGAGGGACTGCAGATAGAGATATAGTGAGAGTGAGGCCTTGGAGATAGAAAGAGTGAAACATTGGACTTAGTGGTACAGAGAAAGTGAGGGATTGGAGGAAGAGATACAGAGAGAGTGAGGGATTACAGGTAGAGAAATAGGGAGAGTGAGGGATTGGAGATAGAGATATAGTGAGAGTGAGGGATTGGAGATAGAGTGAGTGAGGGGTTGGAGTTAGAGGTACAGAGAGAGTGAGGGGTTCGTGATAGGGAGAGTGAGGAATTGGAGATTGAGAGTGTGAGGGATTGGTGATATACAGAGAGAGTGAGGGTTTGGAGATAGACAGAGTGTAGAATTGGAATTCGACAGAATGAGGGATTGGAGCTCGATACACAGAGTGTGGAATCGGAGGTGGCGAGATGGAGAGAGTGAGGTATTAGAGATGGAAAGAAAGACCGAGTGACAGATTGGGGAAAAGAGTGAGTGAGGAATGGGAGATAGAGTGTGGAATTGGAGGGCAGTGTTATATGAATTGATGTTAAGACAGAGACACTGAAGCAAGTGGAAGCCGAGTAAGACTTAGAAACCTCCAATGGTGTCGCTACCAATAATTTATTCACATTAAATCACTCACCGTTATTGTATGCATAAAATCGAAAACTCAAATGCCAAAATTGGTGCGAGAAAGATCAAGGGTGGGAGAAGCCCTTTGCTTAGTGAAGCTGGTTGGTCTCGTAGCTGAAATGTTCCAATATAACAAAAACTGGGTAGGTAGGACCGGAGAGTGACTCCCTCTGTCGATATCATGAAGCTGGAAAGCGAATTATTCCTGTAAGGTGCGCAGAGCCTATAAGTGTGAGCGAATTTTAAATCTTTCAGAGCTAACTCGAAACAGGCAACCAGGTTTAGAATAAAGAACCCGCTCGTCCTTGACATGGGGGTGATCGCTGCTGCATAACTGACATTTAACTTTTTGTTCTCTTCCATCTTTTGAAGAAACTATTTTACTGTTCGATCGACATACTGTGTGCTGTAAACCTCATCAGAAAACAAAGGTGGCTGAAATTCCGAATTCTGTCTGAAAATTTTTGTGGATAATCCACAGGTCCTGCTCTCATTTCCTTTCAAAGATGTTTGAACCCCTCATGGTTCTGATGACCATCTATTCCTCATGGAAACCCTTCTCTCTAGCCTCCTACCACTTTAATTCAAGTCCTGGCCTCTGAACAATCTCAGTAAAGGCCATTGCTCTAGTCCACAACTCTCCCATCGAAGACCATCACTCTAATCCTCTATTTCTCCTATCGAAGACCATCCCTGTAATCCTCTAACTCTCCCATTGAAGGCCATCCCTTCAATCTCCTCACTCTCCCATCGAAGGTGATGCTTCTAATGATTAACCTAATGCTTCTTCCAATAATTCTCCCATCGAAGGCCATGCTACTGAGATGAGGAGAAATATCTTCACCCAGAGAGTGGTGAGCCTGTGGAATTCACTACCACAGAAAGTAGATGAGGCCAAAACATTGTATGTTTTCAAGAAGAAGTTAGATATAGCTCTTGAGGGCAAAAGGGATCAAAGGGTACAGGTAGAAAGCGGGAGCAGGCTATTGAGTTGGATGATCAGCCATGATCATAATGAATGGTGGAGCAGGCTAGAAGGGCCGAATGGCATGCTCCTGCTCCTAGTTTCTGTTTCTATGTTTGCTCCCTTAACACTCCCATTGAAGACCCCCTCTAATCCCCTGACTCTCAAAGCAAAGACCATTCCTCTAATCCCCTAACTCCCCCATCGAAGACCATCCCTCTAATTCCCCCATTCTCCCATCAAAGACCATCCCTTGAATCCCCTAATTCTGTCATTGAAGACCATCCCTCTAATGCCCTAACTCTCTTATTCGAGGACCATCCCTCCAATCCCATAACATTCCCATTGAAGGCCATCCTCTAATTCCCCTATTCTCCCATCAAAAACCATCCCTCGAATCCTATAACTCTCCCATTGAAGACCATCCCTCTAACCCCCTAACTCCACATCGAAGACCATCCCTCTAATCCCCTAACTCTCCCATTTAAGCCCTCACCACTATGCGCCACACTCCCTCATCGAACACCATCCCTCTAATCCCCTCACCCTCCCTTAGAACACAAGCCATCTAATCCCCTAACTCTCCCATTGAAGACCATTCCTCTAACCCCCAACTCTCCCATTGAAGACCATCCCTCTAATCTCCTAATTCTCCATTGAAGACCATCCCTGTAACCCCTAACCCTACCATGGAAGACCATCCCTATAATCACCTAACTCTCCCATAGAAGACAATCCCTTGAATCTGCTAACTCTCCTATCAAACACCATCTCTTTAATTCCCTAACTCCACCATCGAATACCATCCCTCTAATCCCCTAAATCCCCATCAAAGACCATCCATCTAGTCCCGTAGCTCTTCCATCAAAGGCCATTCCTCTAATTCCTTAACTCTCCCATCGAAGACAATCCCGCTAATCCCCTAACACTCCAATCAAAGACAATACCTCTACTCTGCTCATTCTGCCATCGAACTCGATCCCTCCAATTCCTAACTATCCCATCAAAGACTATCTGACTAATCCCCTAATTCCCCCACTGAAGACCATTCCTCTAATCCCTTAACTCTCCCATCAAAGAGAATCACTCTAATCCCCTAACTCTCCTATTTGAAGACCATCCCTCTAATCTCCTAATTCCGCATTGAAGAACATTCCTCAAATCCCCTAATTTACCCAACGAAGACCATCCATCTAATGCCTAATCTCCCATTCGAAGACCATCCCTCTAAACCCCAAATTGTCTCATCAAAGACCATCCTTATAATCCCATAACTCTTCCATCGAAGACCATCACTCCAATTCCTAACTATCCCGTTGAAGAACATCCCTCCAATCCCCTAACTCTCAAACAATGACCATCCATCGAATGCCCTAACTCTCCGATTTGATGAGTATCGCTCTAATATGCTAACACTCCCATTGAAGACTATTCCTCTAAACTCCCCACTCTCCCATCGAAGACCATCCCTCGAATTCTCTAAGTCTCACATCAAAGACCATTCCTCTAATCTCCTAACTCTCCCATTGAAGCCCACCCCACTAATCCCCTCACTCACTCCTTGACGACCAGTCCTCAACTCCCCCAATTCTCCTATTGAAGACCATCCCTCTAATCCCCTCATGCCCCCTAGAACACCATCTATCTAATCCCCTCACTCTCCCATTGAACACCATTCCTCTAATCACCTAACTCTCCCATCAAAGAACATGCCTATAATCCCCTAATTCTCAACTGAAGACCATCCCCCAATCCCCTAACTCTCCCATCGAAGACCATCCCTGTAACATCCTAACAGTCCTATTGAAGAACATTCCTCTAATCCACAAACTGTCCCATCAATGACCATCTCTCTAATCCCCTAACTCTCCTGTCGAAGACCATCCCTCTAGTCTGCTAACTCGCCCATTGAAGACCATCCCTCTAACGCCCTAACTCTTCCATCGAATACCATCCCTCTAGTCCCCTAACACTCCCATTGAAGACCATTCCTCTAGTTTACCCACTCTCCTATCAAAGACCATCCCTGAATCCTCATACTCTCCCATCAAAGACCATCCCTCTAATCCCCTAACACTCCCATTTAAACTCACCTGATTAATCACCTCACTCTCTCATCAAGGACCATTCCTCTAATCCACCAATTCTTCTATCAAAGATCATCCCTCTAATCCCCTAACTCTCCCATCGAAAACCATCCCTTTAATCCCCTCACTCTACCATTGAAGACCATCCCTCTAAACACCTAACTCCTCATCAAAGACAATTCCTCTAGTCTGCTCACTCCCCTATCAAGGACCACCCCACTATTCCTTTAACTCCCCTTTCGAAGACCTCCCCTCTAATGCCTTAGCTTTCATATTTGATGACCATCCCCCTAATCCCCTAATTTCCCAACGAAGACTATCCCACCAATCCTCTAACACTCCCACCGAAGACCATCCATCTAATGCCCTAATCTCCCTTTCGAAGACTATCCCTCTAATCCCCTAACGTCCCATCAAAGACCATACCTCCAATTCCTAATTAATCCATTGAAGAGCATCAATCTAATCCCCCAACTCTCCCATCGAAGACCATCCCTCGAATCCCCTAACTCTCCCATCGAAGACCATCCCTCTAATCCCCTAACTGCCCATCACAGATCTTCCTTGTAATTCCCTAATTCTCCCAACGAAGACCATCTGTCAAATCCCCTAACTCCCCCTTGAATACCATCCCTTTATTCCCTCACTCTCCTATTGAAGAACATCCCTTAATCCACTAATCCGCCCATCGAAGACCATCCCTCTAATCCCCTCACTCTCCCAGTGAAGGCCATGCTTCTAATCTTCTATCACTCCCATCAAAGACCATCCCTATAATCCCCTGACTCTTAAAATGAAGACCAGCCCTCTAATCCCCTGACTCTCAAATCGAAGTCCAACCCCTAATCCCCAAACTTTTACCTCGAACACCATCCCTCCAATTGCTAACTATCCCGTCGAAGACCATCTCTCTAATCCCCCAACTCTTCCAAAGAAGACCATCCCTCTAATCCCCAACTCTCCCATTCAAAGTCCATCACTCGAATCTCCTAACTCTCCCATCAAAGACCATCCCTCAAATCCCCTAATTTTCCCATCAGAGACTATCCCTCTAATTCCCTAACTCCCCATCAGAGATCTTCCTTCTAATTCCCTAATTCTCCCATTGAAGACCATCTCTCTAATCCCCTAACTCCTCGTTGAAGACTATCCCTCTATTCCCTCACTCTTCCATCAAAGAACATCCCTCTAATCCCCTAATCCACCCATCGATGACCATCCCTCCAATCCCCTCACTCTCCCATCGAAGGCCATGCTTCTAATCCTCTATCAGTGCCATCAGAGACCATCTCTATAATCTCCTTACTCTCAAAATGAAGACCAGCTCTCTAATCCCCTGACTCTCAAATCGAAGTCCAACCACCTAATCCCCAACCTTTTGCCTCGAACTCCATCCCTCCAATTCCTAACTATCCCGTTGAAGACCATCACTCTTATCCCCTAACTCTCCCATCGAGGACCATCCCTGTAACCTCCTAACACTCCTATTGAAGAACTTTGCTCTAATCCCCTAACTGTCCCATCAATGACCATCCCCCTAATCCCCTAACTCTCCCGTCGAAGACTATCCCTCTACTCCCCTAACTTGCTCATTGAAGACCATCCCTCTAACTCCCTAACTCTCCCTTTGAAGACCATCCCTCTAACTCCTCTAACCCCAGAGATCTTCCTTCTAATTCCCTAATTCTCCCATCGAAGACCATCCCTATAATCCCCTAATTCTCCATTGAAGACCATCCCCCAATCCCCTAACTCTCCCATCGAAGACCATCCTTGTAACCTCCTAATACTCCTATTGAAGAACATTCCTCTAATCCCCTAACTGTCCCATCAATGACCATCCCTCTAATCCCCAACTCTCCCATTCGAAGTCCATTACTTGAATCTCGAAGACCATCCCTCGAATCTCCTACCTCTCCCATCGAAGACCATCCCTCGAATCCCCTCACTCTCGCATCGAAAACACCACTCTAATCCACTAATCCACCCATCAAAGACCATCCCTCTAATCCCTTCACTCTCCCATCAAAGGCTATGCTTCTAATCTTCTATCACTCCCATCAAAGACCATCCCTATAATCCCCTGACTCTCAAAATGAAGACCAGCCCTCTAATCCCCAGACTCTCAAATCGAAGTCCAACCACCTAATCCCCAAACTTTTACCTCAAACTCCATCCCTCCAATTCCTAACTATCCCGTTGAAGACCATCACTCTTATCCCCTAACTCTCCCATCGAGGACCATCCCTGTAACCTCCTAACACTCCTATTGAAGTACTTTGCTCTAATCCCCTAACTGTCCCATCAATGACCATCCCCCTAATCCCCTAACTCTCCCGTCGAAGACTATCCCTCTAGTCCCCTAACTTGCTCATTGAAGACCATCCCTCTAACTCCCTAACTCTCCCTTTGAAGACCATCCCTCTAACTCCTCTAACCCCAGAGATCTTCCTTCTAATTCCCTAATTCTCCCATCGAAGACCATCCCTATAATCCCCTAATTCTCCATTGAAGACCATCCCCCAATCCCCTAACTCTCCCATCGAAGACCATCCCTGTAACCTCCTAATACTCCTATTGAAGAACATTCCTCTAATCCCCTAACTGTCCCATCAATGACCATCCCTCTAATCCCCAACTCTCCCATTCGAAGTCCATTACTTGAATCTCGAAGACCATCCCTCGAATCTCCTACCTCTCCCATCGAAGACCATCCCTCGAATCCCCTCACTCTCGCATCGAAAACACCACTCTAATCCACTAATCCACCCATCAAAGACCATCCCTCTAATCCCTTCACTCTCCCATCAAAGGCAATGCTTCTAATCTTCTATCACTCCCATCAAAGACCATCCCTATAATCCCCTGACTCTCAAAATGAAGACCAGCTCTCTAATCCCCAGACTCTCAAATCGAAGTCCAAGCCCCTAATCCCCAAACTTTTACCTCGAACTCCATCCCTCCAATTCCTAACTATCCCGTCGAAGACCATCTCTCTAATCCTCCAACTGTCCCAAAGAAGACCATTCCTCTAACCCCCAACTCTCCCATTCGAAGTCCATCACTCAAATCCCCTAACTCTCCCATCGAAGACCATCCCTCGAATCCCCTAACTCCCCATCAGAGATCTTCCTTCTAAGTCCCTAATTCTCCCATTGAGACCATCTGTCTAATCCCCTAACTCCCCCTTGAAGACCATCATTCTATTCCCTCACTCTCCCATCGAAGACCATTGCTGTAATCCCATAATTCTCCATTGAGACCATCCCTCTAATCCCCTAACTCTCCCACTGCAGACCATTCCTCTAATCCCATAACTCTCCATCGAAGACCATCCCTATAATCGCCTGACTCTCAAAATGAAGACCAGCCCTCTAATCCCCTGACTCTCAAATCGAAGTCCAAGCCCCTAATCCCCAAACTTTTACCTCGAACACCATCCCTCCAATTCCTAACTATCCCGTCGAAGACCATCTCTCTAATCCTCCAACTGTCCCAAAGAAGACCATTCCTATAATCCCCTAATTCTCCATTGAAGACCATCCCCCAATCCCCTAACTCTCCCATCGAAGACCATCCCTGTAACCACTTAACAATCCTATTGAAGAACATTCCTCTAATCCCCTAACTGTCCTATCGATGACCATCCCTCTAATCACCGAACTGTTCCATCGAAGACCATCCCTATACTCCCCTAACTCTTCCATCGAAGACCATCACTCCAATTCCTAACTATCCCATTGAAGAACATCCCTCCAATCCCCCAACTCTGAATCAATGACCATCCATCGAATGCCCTAACTCTCCAATTTGATGACTATCGCTCTAATATGCTAACACTCCCATTGAAGACCATTCCTCTAAACTCCCCACTCTCCCAACAAAGAACATCCCTCGAATTCTCTAACTCTCCCATCGAAGACCATTCCTCTAATCTCCTAAATCTCCCATTGAAGCCCACCCCATTAATCCCCTCACTCACTCCTTGAGGACCAGTCCTCAAATCCCCCAATTCTCCTATTGAAGACCATCCCTCTAATCCCCTCATGCCCTCTAGAACACCATCTCTCTAATCCCCTCACTCTCCCATCGAACACCATTCCCCTAATCACCTAACTCTCCCATCAAAGACCATCTCTCTAATCCCCTAATTCTCCATTGAAGACCATCCCTCTAATCCCCTAACTCTCCCACTGAAGACCATCCCTCTAATCGCATAACACTCCCACTGAAGACGATTCCTCTAATCCCATAACACTCCATTGAAGACCATCCCTATAATCCCCTAATTCTCCATTGAAGATCATCCCCCAATCCCCTAACTCTCCCATCGAAGATCATCCCTGTAACCTCCTAACAGTCCTAATGAAGAACATTCCTCTAATCCCCTAACTGTCCCATCAATGACCATCTCTCTAATCCCCTCACTCTCCCATCGAACACCATTCCTCTAATCACCTAACTCTCCCATCAAAGACCATCTCTCTAATCCCCTAATTCTCCATTGAAGACCATCCCTCTAATCCCCTAACTCTCCGACTGAAGACCATCCCTCTAATCCCCTAACTCTCCCACTGAAGACGATTCCTCTAGTCCCATAACTCTCCATCGAAGACCAGGCCTATAATCCCTCAATTCTCCATTGAAGACCATATCCCAATCCCCTAACTCTCCCATCGAAGACCATCCCTGTAATCTCCTAACAGTCCTATTGAAGAACATTCCTCTAATCCCCTAACTGACCCATCAATGACCATCTCTCTAATCCCCTAACTCTCCTGTCGAAGACCATCCCTCTAGTCCCCTAACTCGCCCATTGAAGACCATCCCTCTAAATCCCTAACTCTCCCATCGAATGCCATCCCTCTAGTCCCTTAACACGTCCATTGAAGACCATTCCTCTAGTTTACCCACTCTCCCATCAAAGACCATCCCTGAATCCTGTAACTCTCCCATTGAAAACCATCCCTCTTATCCCCTGACCCTCTCATTTAAACTCACCTGATTAATCCCCTCACTCTCCCAGCGAAGGCCATGCTTCTAATCTTCTATCACTCCCATCAAAGACCATCTCTATAATCCACTGACTCTTAAAATGAACACCAGCACTCGAATCCCATGACTCTCAAATCGAAGTCCAACCCCCTAATCCCCAAACTTTTGCCTCGAACACAATCCCTCCAATTGCTAACTATCCAGTCGAAGACCATCTCTCTAATCCCCTAACTCTTCCAAAGAAGACCATCCCTCTAATCCTCAACTCTCCCATTCGATGTCCATCACTCAAATCTCCTAACTCTCCAATCAAAGACCATCCGTCTAATTCCCTAACTCTCCCTTTGAAGACCATCCCTCTAACCCCTGAACTTTTACCTCGAAGGAACATCCGGCCAATCCCCTAACTCTCCCATCGATTACCATCCCTCTAGTCCCCTAACACTCCCATTGAAGACCATTCCTCTAGTCCACCCATTCTCCCATCAAAGATCATCCCTTGAATCCTATAACTCTCCCATCAAAGACCATCCCTCTAATCCCCTAACCCTCCCATTTCAACTCACCCCATTAATCACCTCACACACTCATCAAGGACCATCCCTCTAATCCACCAATTCTTCTAACAAAGGTAATCCCTCTTATCCCCTAACTCTCCCATCGAAAACCACCCCGCTAATCCCCTCACTCTCCCATTGAAGACCATCCCTCTAAACCCCGAACTCCTCATCAAAGACAATCCCTCTAATCTGCTCACTCACCCATCAAGGACCAACCCACGATTCCCTTAACTCCCCTTTCGAAGACCTCCCCTCTAATGCCTTAGCTTTCATATTTGATGACCATCCCTCTAATCCCCTAATTCCCCAACAAAGACTATCCCACCAATCCTCTAACGCTCCCATCAAAGACCATCCATCTAATGCCCTAATCTCCCTTTCAAAGACTATCCCTCTAATCCCCTAACGTCCCATCGGAGACCATACCTCCAATTCCTAACTATCCCATTGAAAAGCATTGCTCTAATCCCCCAACTCTCCCATCAAAGACCATCCCTTGAATCCCCTAACTCTCCCATCGAAGACCATCCCTCTAATCCCCTAACTGCCCATCACAAATCTTCCTTCTAATTCCCAATTCTCCCATTGAAGACCATCTGTCAAATCCCCTAACTCCCCCTTGAATACCATCCTTTTATTCCCTCACTCTCCTATCGAAGAACATCCCTCTAATCCACTAATCTGCCCATCGAAGACTATCCCTCTAATCCCCTCACTCTCCCAGTGAAGGCCATGCTTCTAATCTTCTATCACTCCCATCAAAGACCATTCCTATAACCCCCTGACTCTTAAAATGAAGACCAGCCCTCTAATCCCCTGACTCTCAAACCGAAGTCCAATCCCCTAATCCCCAAACTTTTACCTCGAACACCATCCCTCCAATTGCTAACTATCCCATTGAAGACCATCTCTCTAATCACCCAACCCTTCCAAAGAAGACCATCCCTCTAATCCCCAACTCTCCCATTCAAAGTCCATCACTCGAATCTCCTAACTCTCCCATCAAAGACCATCCCTTGAATCCCCTAATCCACCCATCGAAGACCATCCCTCTAATCCCCTAACTCCCCATCAGAGATCTTCCTTCTAATTCCCTAATTCTCCCATTAAAGACCATCTGTCTAATCGCCTAACTCCTCCTTGAAGACCATCCCTCTGTTCCCCAACTCTCCCATTCGAAGTCCATCACTCGAATCTCCTAACTCTCCCATCAAAGACCGTCCCTTGAATCCCCTAATCCACCCATCGAAGACCATCCCTCTAATCCCCTAATTCCCCATCAGATCTTCCCTCTAATCCCCTAATCCGCCCATCGAAGACCATCCTTCCAATCCCCTCACTCTCCCATCGAAGGCCATGCTTCTAATCCTCTATCAGTCCCATCAGAGACCATCCCTATAATCCCCTTACTCTCAAAATGAAGACCAGCTCCCTAATCCCCTGACTCTCAAATCGAAGACCAACCACCTAATCCCCAACCTTTTGCCTCGAACTCCATCCCTCCAATTCCTAACTATCCCATTGAAGACCATCACTCTAATCCCCTAACTCTCCCATCGAGGGCCATCCCTGTAACCTCCTAACACTCCTATTGAAGAACATTGCTCTAATCCCCTAACTGTCCCATCAATGACCATCCCCCTAATCCCCTAACTCTCCCGTCGAAGACCATCCCTCTAGTCCCCTAAATTGCTCATTGAAGACCATCCCTCTAATTCCCTAACTCTCCCATTGAAGACCATTCCTCTAGTCCACCCATTCTCCCATCAAAGACCATCCCCTGAATCCTCTTACTCTCCCAACAAAGAACAACACTCTAATCCACCCATCGAAGACCATCCCTCTAATCCCCTCACTCTCCCATCGAAGGCCATGCTTCTAATCTTCTATCACTCCCATCAAAGACCATCCCTATAATCCCCTCTCAAAATGACGACCAGCCCTCTAATCCCCTGACTCTCAAATCAACGTCCAAGCCCCTAAACCCCAAACCTTTGCCTCAAACACCATCCCTCCAATTCCTAACTATCCCGTTGAAGACCATCTCTCTAATCCCCCAACTGTCCCAAAGAAGACCATCCCTCTAACCCCCAAATCTCCTATTCGAAGTCCGTCACTCGAATCCCCTGACTCTCCCATCGAAGACCATCCCTCGAATCCCCTAACTCCCTATCAGAGATCTTCCTTCTAATTCCTTAATTCTCCCATTGAAGACCATCTGTCTAATCCCCTAACTCCCCCTTGAAGACCATCACTCTATTCCCTCACTCTCCCATCGAAGACCATTCCTCTAATCCCATAACTCTCCATCGAAGACCATCCCTATAATCCCCTAATTCTCCATTGAAGACCATCCCCCAATCCCCTAACTCTCCCATCGAAGACCATCCCTGTAACCACTTAACACTCCTATTGAAGAACATTCCTCTAATCCCCTAAATGTCCCATCAGTGACCATCCCTCTAATCCCCTAACTCTCTCGTTGAAGACCATCCCTCTAGTCCCCAAACTTGCCCTTTGAAGACCATCCCTCTAACCCCTGAATTTTTACATCGAAGACCATCCCTCTAGTCCCCTAACACTCCCATTGAAGACCATTCCTCTAGTCCACCCACTCTCCCATCAAATACCATCCCTTCAATCCTCTAACTCTCCCATTGAAGACCATCCCTCTAATCCCCTAACCCTCCCATTTAAACTCGCCCTATTAATCACCTCACTCCCTCATCGAGGACCATCCCTCTAATCCACCAATTCTTCTATCAAAGATCATCCCTCTTATCCCCTAACTCTCCCATCGAAAACCATCCCTTTAATCCCCTCACTCTCCCATTCAAGACCATGCCTCTAAATCCCTAACTCCTCATCAAATACAATCCCTCTAATCTGCTCACTCCCCCATCAAGGACCAACCCACTATTCCCCTAACTCTCCTTTTGAAGACCTCCGCTCTAATGCCTTAGCTTTCGTATTTGAAGACCATCCCTCTAATCCCCTAATTCCCCATTGAAGACTATGCCACCAATCCTCTAACGCTCCCATCGAAGACCATCCATCTAATGCCCTAATCTCCCTTTCAAAGACTATCCCTCTAATCCCCTAATGTCCCATCAAAGACCATCCCTCCAATTCCTAACTATCCCATCGAAGACCATTGCTCTAATCCCCCAACTCTCCCAACGAAGACCATCCCTCTAATCCCCAACTCTCCCATTCGAAGTCCATCACTCAAATCTCCTAACTCTCCCTTCGAAGACCATCCCTCGATTCCCCTAATTCTCCCATCGAAGACCAGCCCTCTAGTCCCCTAACTCCCCATCAGAGATCTTTCTTCTAATTCCCTAATTCTCCCATTGAAGACCATCTGTCTAATCGCCTAACTCCTCCTTGAAGACCATCCCTCTATTCCCTCACTCTCCTATCAAAGAACATCCCTCTAATCCCCTAATCCACCCATCGAAGACCATCCCTCTAATCCCCTCACTCTCCCATCGAAGGCCATGCTTCTAATCCTCTATCAGTCCCATTAGAGACCATCCCTATAATCCCCTTACTCTCAAAATGAAGACCAGCTTTCTAATCCCCTGACTCTCAAATCGAAGTCCAACCGCCTAATCCCCAACCTTTTGCCTCGAACACCATCCCTCCAATTCCTAACTATCTCGTCGAAGACCATCACTCTAATCCCTGAATTCTCCCAACGAAGACCATCCCTCTAATCCCCAACTCTCCCATTCGAAGTCCATCACTCGAATCTCCTAACTCTCCCATTAAAGACTTTCCCACAAATCCGCTAATTCTCCCATCAAAGACATACCTCTATTCCCTCGCTCTCCCATCGAAGACTATTCCTTTAATCCCCTAACTCCTCATTGAAGACCATTCCTCTAATCTCCAAACCATCTATTGAAGCCCACTCCACTAATCCCCTCACTCACTCATTGAGGACCATCGCTCGAATCCCCCAATTCTCCTATCGAAGACCATCCACTAATTCGCTCATGCTCCCTTTGAACACCTTCCATCTAATCCCCTAATTCTCCCATCGAACACCAGCCATCTAATCCCCTAACATTCCCATTGAAAACGATTCCTCTAATCCCCTCACTTTCCCATCAAGGACCACACCGCTATGCCCCTAACTGTCCCATCGAACACCATCCATTTAATCCACTTACTCTCCCATCGAACACCATTCCTCTAATCCCCTCACTCTGCATTAAAGACCATCCCTCTAATCCACTAACTCTCCCATCGATCACCATTCCTCTAATCCCCTCACTGTCCCATCAAGGACCACCCCTCTATGCCTCTAACTCTCGCATCGAACACCATCTCTCTAATCCCCTAACTCTCCATTGAAGACCATCCCTCTAATCCCCTAACTATCCTATTGAAGACCATCCCTCTAATCCACTACCTCTCCCAATGAAGACCATCCCTCTAATCCCCTAACTCTCCCAATGAAGACCGTCCCTCTAATCCCCTAACTCTCCCATTGAAGACCATCTCTCTAATCCCCAAACTCTCCAATTGAAGACCATCCCTCTAATCTCCTAACACTACTATTGAAGATCATTCTGATAATCCCCCACTCTCCCATCAAAGACCATCCCTCCAATCCTCTAACTCTCCCATTTAAGACCACCCCATTAGGCACCACATTTCCTGATCAAGGACCATCCCTCTAATCCACCAATATTCCTATCGAAGACCTTCCCTCTAATCCCCTCACACTCCCTTCAAACATCATCCCTCTGATCTAACTCTCCCATTGAACACCATCCCCCTAATCCACTCACTCTGCCCTCGAAGACCACCCATCTAATCTTCTAACTACCCAACAAAGACCATCCCTCTAATCCCCTAACTCTCCCTTAATACACCATCCTTCTAATCCCCTCCATCCCCCATCAAGGTCCATCAATCCAATCCCCTAACATTCCCATCGAACACCATCCCTTTCGTCCACTAACTCTCCCATTGAACACCATTCCTCTAATCCCCTAACTGTCCCACCGAACACCATTGCTCTAATCTCCTAACTCTGCCATCGAAAACTTTCCCTTACATCCCCTAACTCTCCCACCGAACACCATCCCTCTCATCCCCTACCTCTCCCATCGAACACCATTCCTCTAATCCCCTAACTCTCCCATCGAACACCATCCATCTCATCTATTAACTTTCCCATCAAACACCATCCATCTCATCCCCTAACTCTCCCATCGAACACCATTCCTCTAATCCCCAAAATCTGCCATCGAACACCATCCCTCTAATCCCTTAACAATCCCATTGAACACCATCCCTCTCATCCCCTAACTCTCCCATCGAACACCATTCCTCTCGTCCCCTAACTTTCCGATTGAAGACCATCCCTCTAATCCCCTAACTCTCCCATTGAAGACCATCCCTCTAACCCCCTAACACTACTATTGAAGAACATTCCGCTAATTCCCCACTCTCCCATCAAAGACCATCCCTTGAATCCTCTAACTCTCCCATAGTAAGAGCACCCCATTAGGCACCTAACTTCCTTATCGAGGACCATCCCTCTAATCCACCAATATTCCTATCGAAAACCTTCCCTCTAATCACCTCACACTCCCTTCAAACACCATCCCTCTAATCTAACTCTCCCCTTGAACACCATCCCCCTAATCCACTCACTCTGCCCTCGAAGACCACCCATCTAATCTTCTAACTACCCATCAAGGTCCATCCATCTAATCCCCTAACTTTCCCATCGAGCACCATTCCTCCCGTCCCCTAACTCTCCCACCGAACACCATTCCTCTCATCCCCTAACTCTCCCACTGAACACCATTCCTCTAATCTCCTAAGAATCCCATCAACAACCATCCCTCTCATTCTCTAACTCTCCCATCAAACACCATCCCTCTTGTCCCCTAACTCTCCCATCGAACACCATCCCTCTAATACTCTAACTCCCCCATCAAACACCATCCCTCTCATCCCCTAATTCTCCCATCGAACACCATCCCTCTAATTCCCTAAGTCTCCCATCAAACACAATCCCTCTCATCCCCTAACTCTCCCACCAAACACCATTCCTCTAATCCACTAACTCTCCCATCGAACACCATCCCTCTCATCCCCTAACTCTCCCATCGAACACCATTCCTCTAATCCCCGAACTCTCCCACTGAAGACCATCCCTCTAATCGCATAACACTCCCACTGAAGACGATTCCTCTAATCCCATAACACTCCATTGAAGACCATCCCTATAATCCCCTAATTCTCCATTGAAGATCATCCCCCAATCCCCTAACTCTCCCATCGAAGATCATCCCTGTAACCTCCTAACAGTCCTAATGAAGAACATTCCTCTAATCCCCTAACTGTCCCATCAATGACCATCTCTCTAATCCCCTCACTCTCCCATCGAACACCATTCCTCTAATCACCTAACTCTCCCATCAAAGACCATCTCTCTAATCCCCTAATTCTCCATTGAAGACCATCCCTCTAATCCCCTAACTCTCCGACTGAAGACCATCCCTCTAATCCCCTAACTCTCCCACTGAAGACGATTCCTCTAGTCCCATAACTCTCCATCGAAGACCAGGCCTATAATCCCTCAATTCTCCATTGAAGACCATATCCCAATCCCCTAACTCTCCCATCGAAGACCATCCCTGTAATCTCCTAACAGTCCTATTGAAGAACATTCCTCTAATCCCCTAACTGACCCATCAATGACCATCTCTCTAATCCCCTAACTCTCCTGTCGAAGACCATCCCTCTAGTCCCCTAACTCGCCCATTGAAGACCATCCCTCTAAATCCCTAACTCTCCCATCGAATGCCATCCCTCTAGTCCCTTAACACGTCCATTGAAGACCATTCCTCTAGTTTACCCACTCTCCCATCAAAGACCATCCCTGAATCCTGTAACTCTCCCATTGAAAACCATCCCTCTTATCCCCTGACCCTCTCATTTAAACTCACCTGATTAATCCCCTCACTCTCCCAGCGAAGGCCATGCTTCTAATCTTCTATCACTCCCATCAAAGACCATCTCTATAATCCACTGACTCTTAAAATGAACACCAGCACTCGAATCCCATGACTCTCAAATCGAAGTCCAACCCCCTAATCCCCAAACTTTTGCCTCGAACACAATCCCTCCAATTGCTAACTATCCAGTCGAAGACCATCTCTCTAATCCCCTAACTCTTCCAAAGAAGACCATCCCTCTAATCCTCAACTCTCCCATTCGATGTCCATCACTCAAATCTCCTAACTCTCCAATCAAAGACCATCCGTCTAATTCCCTAACTCTCCCTTTGAAGACCATCCCTCTAACCCCTGAACTTTTACCTCGAAGGAACATCCGGCCAATCCCCTAACTCTCCCATCGATTACCATCCCTCTAGTCCCCTAACACTCCCATTGAAGACCATTCCTCTAGTCCACCCATTCTCCCATCAAAGATCATCCCTTGAATCCTATAACTCTCCCATCAAAGACCATCCCTCTAATCCCCTAACCCTCCCATTTCAACTCACCCCATTAATCACCTCACACACTCATCAAGGACCATCCCTCTAATCCACCAATTCTTCTAACAAAGGTAATCCCTCTTATCCCCTAACTCTCCCATCGAAAACCACCCCGCTAATCCCCTCACTCTCCCATTGAAGACCATCCCTCTAAACCCCGAACTCCTCATCAAAGACAATCCCTCTAATCTGCTCACTCACCCATCAAGGACCAACCCACGATTCCCTTAACTCCCCTTTCGAAGACCTCCCCTCTAATGCCTTAGCTTTCATATTTGATGACCATCCCTCTAATCCCCTAATTCCCCAACAAAGACTATCCCACCAATCCTCTAACGCTCCCATCAAAGACCATCCATCTAATGCCCTAATCTCCCTTTCAAAGACTATCCCTCTAATCCCCTAACGTCCCATCGGAGACCATACCTCCAATTCCTAACTATCCCATTGAAAAGCATTGCTCTAATCCCCCAACTCTCCCATCAAAGACCATCCCTTGAATCCCCTAACTCTCCCATCGAAGACCATCCCTCTAATCCCCTAACTGCCCATCACAAATCTTCCTTCTAATTCCCAATTCTCCCATTGAAGACCATCTGTCAAATCCCCTAACTCCCCCTTGAATACCATCCTTTTATTCCCTCACTCTCCTATCGAAGAACATCCCTCTAATCCACTAATCTGCCCATCGAAGACTATCCCTCTAATCCCCTCACTCTCCCAGTGAAGGCCATGCTTCTAATCTTCTATCACTCCCATCAAAGACCATTCCTATAACCCCCTGACTCTTAAAATGAAGACCAGCCCTCTAATCCCCTGACTCTCAAACCGAAGTCCAATCCCCTAATCCCCAAACTTTTACCTCGAACACCATCCCTCCAATTGCTAACTATCCCATTGAAGACCATCTCTCTAATCACCCAACCCTTCCAAAGAAGACCATCCCTCTAATCCCCAACTCTCCCATTCAAAGTCCATCACTCGAATCTCCTAACTCTCCCATCAAAGACCATCCCTTGAATCCCCTAATCCACCCATCGAAGACCATCCCTCTAATCCCCTAACTCCCCATCAGAGATCTTCCTTCTAATTCCCTAATTCTCCCATTAAAGACCATCTGTCTAATCGCCTAACTCCTCCTTGAAGACCATCCCTCTGTTCCCCAACTCTCCCATTCGAAGTCCATCACTCGAATCTCCTAACTCTCCCATCAAAGACCGTCCCTTGAATCCCCTAATCCACCCATCGAAGACCATCCCTCTAATCCCCTAATTCCCCATCAGATCTTCCCTCTAATCCCCTAATCCGCCCATCGAAGACCATCCTTCCAATCCCCTCACTCTCCCATCGAAGGCCATGCTTCTAATCCTCTATCAGTCCCATCAGAGACCATCCCTATAATCCCCTTACTCTCAAAATGAAGACCAGCTCCCTAATCCCCTGACTCTCAAATCGAAGACCAACCACCTAATCCCCAACCTTTTGCCTCGAACTCCATCCCTCCAATTCCTAACTATCCCATTGAAGACCATCACTCTAATCCCCTAACTCTCCCATCGAGGGCCATCCCTGTAACCTCCTAACACTCCTATTGAAGAACATTGCTCTAATCCCCTAACTGTCCCATCAATGACCATCCCCCTAATCCCCTAACTCTCCCGTCGAAGACCATCCCTCTAGTCCCCTAAATTGCTCATTGAAGACCATCCCTCTAATTCCCTAACTCTCCCATTGAAGACCATTCCTCTAGTCCACCCATTCTCCCATCAAAGACCATCCCCTGAATCCTCTTACTCTCCCAACAAAGAACAACACTCTAATCCACCCATCGAAGACCATCCCTCTAATCCCCTCACTCTCCCATCGAAGGCCATGCTTCTAATCTTCTATCACTCCCATCAAAGACCATCCCTATAATCCCCTCTCAAAATGACGACCAGCCCTCTAATCCCCTGACTCTCAAATCAACGTCCAAGCCCCTAAACCCCAAACCTTTGCCTCAAACACCATCCCTCCAATTCCTAACTATCCCGTTGAAGACCATCTCTCTAATCCCCCAACTGTCCCAAAGAAGACCATCCCTCTAACCCCCAAATCTCCTATTCGAAGTCCGTCACTCGAATCCCCTGACTCTCCCATCGAAGACCATCCCTCGAATCCCCTAACTCCCTATCAGAGATCTTCCTTCTAATTCCTTAATTCTCCCATTGAAGACCATCTGTCTAATCCCCTAACTCCCCCTTGAAGACCATCACTCTATTCCCTCACTCTCCCATCGAAGACCATTCCTCTAATCCCATAACTCTCCATCGAAGACCATCCCTATAATCCCCTAATTCTCCATTGAAGACCATCCCCCAATCCCCTAACTCTCCCATCGAAGACCATCCCTGTAACCACTTAACACTCCTATTGAAGAACATTCCTCTAATCCCCTAAATGTCCCATCAGTGACCATCCCTCTAATCCCCTAACTCTCTCGTTGAAGACCATCCCTCTAGTCCCCAAACTTGCCCTTTGAAGACCATCCCTCTAACCCCTGAATTTTTACATCGAAGACCATCCCTCTAGTCCCCTAACACTCCCATTGAAGACCATTCCTCTAGTCCACCCACTCTCCCATCAAATACCATCCCTTCAATCCTCTAACTCTCCCATTGAAGACCATCCCTCTAATCCCCTAACCCTCCCATTTAAACTCGCCCTATTAATCACCTCACTCCCTCATCGAGGACCATCCCTCTAATCCACCAATTCTTCTATCAAAGATCATCCCTCTTATCCCCTAACTCTCCCATCGAAAACCATCCCTTTAATCCCCTCACTCTCCCATTCAAGACCATGCCTCTAAATCCCTAACTCCTCATCAAATACAATCCCTCTAATCTGCTCACTCCCCCATCAAGGACCAACCCACTATTCCCCTAACTCTCCTTTTGAAGACCTCCGCTCTAATGCCTTAGCTTTCGTATTTGAAGACCATCCCTCTAATCCCCTAATTCCCCATTGAAGACTATGCCACCAATCCTCTAACGCTCCCATCGAAGACCATCCATCTAATGCCCTAATCTCCCTTTCAAAGACTATCCCTCTAATCCCCTAATGTCCCATCAAAGACCATCCCTCCAATTCCTAACTATCCCATCGAAGACCATTGCTCTAATCCCCCAACTCTCCCAACGAAGACCATCCCTCTAATCCCCAACTCTCCCATTCGAAGTCCATCACTCAAATCTCCTAACTCTCCCTTCGAAGACCATCCCTCGATTCCCCTAATTCTCCCATCGAAGACCAGCCCTCTAGTCCCCTAACTCCCCATCAGAGATCTTTCTTCTAATTCCCTAATTCTCCCATTGAAGACCATCTGTCTAATCGCCTAACTCCTCCTTGAAGACCATCCCTCTATTCCCTCACTCTCCTATCAAAGAACATCCCTCTAATCCCCTAATCCACCCATCGAAGACCATCCCTCTAATCCCCTCACTCTCCCATCGAAGGCCATGCTTCTAATCCTCTATCAGTCCCATTAGAGACCATCCCTATAATCCCCTTACTCTCAAAATGAAGACCAGCTTTCTAATCCCCTGACTCTCAAATCGAAGTCCAACCGCCTAATCCCCAACCTTTTGCCTCGAACACCATCCCTCCAATTCCTAACTATCTCGTCGAAGACCATCACTCTAATCCCTGAATTCTCCCAACGAAGACCATCCCTCTAATCCCCAACTCTCCCATTCGAAGTCCATCACTCGAATCTCCTAACTCTCCCATTAAAGACTTTCCCACAAATCCGCTAATTCTCCCATCAAAGACATACCTCTATTCCCTCGCTCTCCCATCGAAGACTATTCCTTTAATCCCCTAACTCCTCATTGAAGACCATTCCTCTAATCTCCAAACCATCTATTGAAGCCCACTCCACTAATCCCCTCACTCACTCATTGAGGACCATCGCTCGAATCCCCCAATTCTCCTATCGAAGACCATCCACTAATTCGCTCATGCTCCCTTTGAACACCTTCCATCTAATCCCCTAATTCTCCCATCGAACACCAGCCATCTAATCCCCTAACATTCCCATTGAAAACGATTCCTCTAATCCCCTCACTTTCCCATCAAGGACCACACCGCTATGCCCCTAACTGTCCCATCGAACACCATCCATTTAATCCACTTACTCTCCCATCGAACACCATTCCTCTAATCCCCTCACTCTGCATTAAAGACCATCCCTCTAATCCACTAACTCTCCCATCGATCACCATTCCTCTAATCCCCTCACTGTCCCATCAAGGACCACCCCTCTATGCCTCTAACTCTCGCATCGAACACCATCTCTCTAATCCCCTAACTCTCCATTGAAGACCATCCCTCTAATCCCCTAACTATCCTATTGAAGACCATCCCTCTAATCCACTACCTCTCCCAATGAAGACCATCCCTCTAATCCCCTAACTCTCCCAATGAAGACCGTCCCTCTAATCCCCTAACTCTCCCATTGAAGACCATCTCTCTAATCCCCAAACTCTCCAATTGAAGACCATCCCTCTAATCTCCTAACACTACTATTGAAGATCATTCTGATAATCCCCCACTCTCCCATCAAAGACCATCCCTCCAATCCTCTAACTCTCCCATTTAAGACCACCCCATTAGGCACCACATTTCCTGATCAAGGACCATCCCTCTAATCCACCAATATTCCTATCGAAGACCTTCCCTCTAATCCCCTCACACTCCCTTCAAACATCATCCCTCTGATCTAACTCTCCCATTGAACACCATCCCCCTAATCCACTCACTCTGCCCTCGAAGACCACCCATCTAATCTTCTAACTACCCAACAAAGACCATCCCTCTAATCCCCTAACTCTCCCTTAATACACCATCCTTCTAATCCCCTCCATCCCCCATCAAGGTCCATCAATCCAATCCCCTAACATTCCCATCGAACACCATCCCTTTCGTCCACTAACTCTCCCATTGAACACCATTCCTCTAATCCCCTAACTGTCCCACCGAACACCATTGCTCTAATCTCCTAACTCTGCCATCGAAAACTTTCCCTTACATCCCCTAACTCTCCCACCGAACACCATCCCTCTCATCCCCTACCTCTCCCATCGAACACCATTCCTCTAATCCCCTAACTCTCCCATCGAACACCATCCATCTCATCTATTAACTTTCCCATCAAACACCATCCATCTCATCCCCTAACTCTCCCATCGAACACCATTCCTCTAATCCCCAAAATCTGCCATCGAACACCATCCCTCTAATCCCTTAACAATCCCATTGAACACCATCCCTCTCATCCCCTAACTCTCCCATCGAACACCATTCCTCTCGTCCCCTAACTTTCCGATTGAAGACCATCCCTCTAATCCCCTAACTCTCCCATTGAAGACCATCCCTCTAACCCCCTAACACTACTATTGAAGAACATTCCGCTAATTCCCCACTCTCCCATCAAAGACCATCCCTTGAATCCTCTAACTCTCCCATAGTAAGAGCACCCCATTAGGCACCTAACTTCCTTATCGAGGACCATCCCTCTAATCCACCAATATTCCTATCGAAAACCTTCCCTCTAATCACCTCACACTCCCTTCAAACACCATCCCTCTAATCTAACTCTCCCCTTGAACACCATCCCCCTAATCCACTCACTCTGCCCTCGAAGACCACCCATCTAATCTTCTAACTACCCATCAAGGTCCATCCATCTAATCCCCTAACTTTCCCATCGAGCACCATTCCTCCCGTCCCCTAACTCTCCCACCGAACACCATTCCTCTCATCCCCTAACTCTCCCACTGAACACCATTCCTCTAATCTCCTAAGAATCCCATCAACAACCATCCCTCTCATTCTCTAACTCTCCCATCAAACACCATCCCTCTTGTCCCCTAACTCTCCCATCGAACACCATCCCTCTAATACTCTAACTCCCCCATCAAACACCATCCCTCTCATCCCCTAATTCTCCCATCGAACACCATCCCTCTAATTCCCTAAGTCTCCCATCAAACACAATCCCTCTCATCCCCTAACTCTCCCACCAAACACCATTCCTCTAATCCACTAACTCTCCCATCGAACACCATCCCTCTCATCCCCTAACTCTCCCATCGAACACCATTCCTCTAATCCCCGAACTCTCCCACTGAAGACCATCCCTCTAATCGCATAACACTCCCACTGAAGACGATTCCTCTAATCCCATAACACTCCATTGAAGACCATCCCTATAATCCCCTAATTCTCCATTGAAGATCATCCCCCAATCCCCTAACTCTCCCATCGAAGATCATCCCTGTAACCTCCTAACAGTCCTAATGAAGAACATTCCTCTAATCCCCTAACTGTCCCATCAATGACCATCTCTCTAATCCCCTCACTCTCCCATCGAACACCATTCCTCTAATCACCTAACTCTCCCATCAAAGACCATCTCTCTAATCCCCTAATTCTCCATTGAAGACCATCCCTCTAATCCCCTAACTCTCCGACTGAAGACCATCCCTCTAATCCCCTAACTCTCCCACTGAAGACGATTCCTCTAGTCCCATAACTCTCCATCGAAGACCAGGCCTATAATCCCTCAATTCTCCATTGAAGACCATATCCCAATCCCCTAACTCTCCCATCGAAGACCATCCCTGTAATCTCCTAACAGTCCTATTGAAGAACATTCCTCTAATCCCCTAACTGACCCATCAATGACCATCTCTCTAATCCCCTAACTCTCCTGTCGAAGACCATCCCTCTAGTCCCCTAACTCGCCCATTGAAGACCATCCCTCTAAATCCCTAACTCTCCCATCGAATGCCATCCCTCTAGTCCCTTAACACGTCCATTGAAGACCATTCCTCTAGTTTACCCACTCTCCCATCAAAGACCATCCCTGAATCCTGTAACTCTCCCATTGAAAACCATCCCTCTTATCCCCTGACCCTCTCATTTAAACTCACCTGATTAATCCCCTCACTCTCCCAGCGAAGGCCATGCTTCTAATCTTCTATCACTCCCATCAAAGACCATCTCTATAATCCACTGACTCTTAAAATGAACACCAGCACTCGAATCCCATGACTCTCAAATCGAAGTCCAACCCCCTAATCCCCAAACTTTTGCCTCGAACACAATCCCTCCAATTGCTAACTATCCAGTCGAAGACCATCTCTCTAATCCCCTAACTCTTCCAAAGAAGACCATCCCTCTAATCCTCAACTCTCCCATTCGATGTCCATCACTCAAATCTCCTAACTCTCCAATCAAAGACCATCCGTCTAATTCCCTAACTCTCCCTTTGAAGACCATCCCTCTAACCCCTGAACTTTTACCTCGAAGGAACATCCGGCCAATCCCCTAACTCTCCCATCGATTACCATCCCTCTAGTCCCCTAACACTCCCATTGAAGACCATTCCTCTAGTCCACCCATTCTCCCATCAAAGATCATCCCTTGAATCCTATAACTCTCCCATCAAAGACCATCCCTCTAATCCCCTAACCCTCCCATTTCAACTCACCCCATTAATCACCTCACACACTCATCAAGGACCATCCCTCTAATCCACCAATTCTTCTAACAAAGGTAATCCCTCTTATCCCCTAACTCTCCCATCGAAAACCACCCCGCTAATCCCCTCACTCTCCCATTGAAGACCATCCCTCTAAACCCCGAACTCCTCATCAAAGACAATCCCTCTAATCTGCTCACTCACCCATCAAGGACCAACCCACGATTCCCTTAACTCCCCTTTCGAAGACCTCCCCTCTAATGCCTTAGCTTTCATATTTGATGACCATCCCTCTAATCCCCTAATTCCCCAACAAAGACTATCCCACCAATCCTCTAACGCTCCCATCAAAGACCATCCATCTAATGCCCTAATCTCCCTTTCAAAGACTATCCCTCTAATCCCCTAACGTCCCATCGGAGACCATACCTCCAATTCCTAACTATCCCATTGAAAAGCATTGCTCTAATCCCCCAACTCTCCCATCAAAGACCATCCCTTGAATCCCCTAACTCTCCCATCGAAGACCATCCCTCTAATCCCCTAACTGCCCATCACAAATCTTCCTTCTAATTCCCAATTCTCCCATTGAAGACCATCTGTCAAATCCCCTAACTCCCCTTGAATACCATCCTTTTATTCCCTCACTCTCCTATCGAAGAACATCCCTCTAATCCACTAATCTGCCCATCGAAGACTATCCCTCTAATCCCCTCACTCTCCCAGTGAAGGCCATGCTTCTAATCTTCTATCACTCCCATCAAAGACCATTCCTATAACCCCCTGACTCTTAAAATGAAGACCAGCCCTCTAATCCCCTGACTCTCAAACCGAAGTCCAATCCCCTAATCCCCAAACTTTTACCTCGAACACCATCCCTCCAATTGCTAACTATCCCATTGAAGACCATCTCTCTAATCACCCAACCCTTCCAAAGAAGACCATCCCTCTAATCCCCAACTCTCCCATTCAAAGTCCATCACTCGAATCTCCTAACTCTCCCATCAAAGACCATCCCTTGAATCCCCTAATCCACCCATCGAAGACCATCCCTCTAATCCCCTAACTCCCCATCAGAGATCTTCCTTCTAATTCCCTAATTCTCCCATTAAAGACCATCTGTCTAATCGCCTAACTCCTCCTTGAAGACCATCCCTCTGTTCCCCAACTCTCCCATTCGAAGTCCATCACTCGAATCTCCTAACTCTCCCATCAAAGACCGTCCCTTGAATCCCCTAATCCACCCATCGAAGACCATCCCTCTAATCCCCTAATTCCCCATCAGATCTTCCCTCTAATCCCCTAATCCGCCCATCGAAGACCATCCTTCCAATCCCCTCACTCTCCCATCGAAGGCCATGCTTCTAATCCTCTATCAGTCCCATCAGAGACCATCCCTATAATCCCCTTACTCTCAAAATGAAGACCAGCTCCCTAATCCCCTGACTCTCAAATCGAAGACCAACCACCTAATCCCCAACCTTTTGCCTCGAACTCCATCCCTCCAATTCCTAACTATCCCATTGAAGACCATCACTCTAATCCCCTAACTCTCCCATCGAGGGCCATCCCTGTAACCTCCTAACACTCCTATTGAAGAACATTGCTCTAATCCCCTAACTGTCCCATCAATGACCATCCCCCTAATCCCCTAACTCTCCCGTCGAAGACCATCCCTCTAGTCCCCTAAATTGCTCATTGAAGACCATCCCT